>CM045762.1:5714579-6286322 GCA_025200525.1 Camellia lanceoleosa | reverse complement strand
TTACAACGCTTTGCTCGCCGTCACATTGCTCGAGAATATATATAACCAATTTCAAAATTGTTTGTTTGTTCTTCTTCTTAATTCTAACATTATTATTTTATAATTGGTGTGTGCTTTATCATGCTAACAAATCTTTTTTGTTTTTGTGTTTCTTGCTCTACTTCTACGACCTAGCAAGGACCACAAGTATAGGCCCTATCTACGGAATTTGTTCCACCATAACATGGGATACCACGGTCGTTCTCTCCTAAAGAGCTTGATTTCAACGCATATGGTTAGGATTGACATTTGGAGAAAGGTAGTACTTAGAGGCTAAATCTATATTAACATGTGTAAAGAAAAAATCTTTGGGTTTTTCTAGGGCACTGTTTGGTAACAAAGCTTACGTTTTTAGTTTATATTTACAAAAATTTTATAGCTGATTTTTGTTTATTTTTTAGAAAAACATAAACTTCTAAATGCATTTTGGTTTTGGACAAAATGTTTAAAAATTTTAAAAAAATACTAAACTAAAAAGTGAGAAATGGCGTAGTAGCTGTGTGTAGTGGGTGGTGGGTAGTGGTGTAGTGGTGGTGGATGGTGGCGTGAGGCAGTGTAGTGGCGGGTCAGGTGTGACCGGAAGGCGGTGGTGG
Source organism: Camellia lanceoleosa (assembly GCA_025200525.1). NCBI lineage: Eukaryota > Viridiplantae > Streptophyta > Magnoliopsida > Ericales > Theaceae > Camellia > Camellia lanceoleosa. The sequence continues at coordinate 6,285,690 of CM045762.1, read as the reverse complement.
CGGGTGGCGGCTGACGGAAGGCAGTAGTGGTGGGTGGTGGTAGTGGTGGTGGTGATGGAAGAAGCTGATGATGGCGAGTGGCGGGTGATGGGTAATAGCTTGGCGGTGGTGGGTGGTGGCGGCGAAGGCGATGATGGAGGGTGTGGTGGCGGAAGGCGGTGGTGAGAAAGTGGTGGCAAATGGCAGTGTGAGTGGCGACGAAAAAGCGGTGGTGAAAGTGGTGGCGAGTGTGGTAGGTGGTGGCGGCGGCGGAAAGATCAGTGGTGGAAAGTGGTGACGGTGTGGTAGTGGCGGAAAGATGGTGGTGGCGGCGAAAGCGGTGGTGGAAAAGTAGTAGCCAGCAATTGGCGGGTGGCGGCGGCGAAAATGATGGTGGAAAGTGGTGGCGGTGGTGGCGGCGAGAAAATGGTGGTAGAAAGTGGTGGAGGTGGTAGTGGCGGAAAGATGGTGAAGAAGTGGCGGGTGGTAGCAGCGGAAGACGGTGGTGGAAAGTGGTGGCAGGTGGCGGGTGGTAGCGGCAAAAGATGGTGGTAGCAAGTGGTGACAGGTGGCGGGGGGTGGCGGCAAAAAAGCGGTGAAGGTGAAAGTGGTGGCAGGTTGCAAGTGGTGGCGGCGGAAGATGGTGGTGGAAAGTGGTGGCGAGTGATAGTGATGGAAGATGGTGGTGGCAAGTGGCGGCAGCGGAAGACGGTGGTGGAAAGTGGTAGCAGGTGGCGGGTGGCGGCGTGAAGATGATGGTGGTGAAAGTGGCGGTGGAAGAACGGTGGTGGGTGGTGGCGGCGGCGGTGGTGGAGGGTGGTAGTGGCGGAAGATGGTGGTGAAAAATAGTGGCAGGTGGTGGCGAGTGGTGGGTGGTCAAAAAAAAAAAAACTAAAAATGTAAACTCATTTTTTAAGTTTACAAATTTTGGCCAAATTTATAAAGCTGAGACCACGGTTTATAAATCAAAATATTTACAAAACAAGTTTTTATATGATTTTTAAAATTTTGTAAATATAAACTAAAAATTGAAAATATAAGTATTACCAAAGCCACCCTAGTGTTTTGCATCAATCAAAATTTTGAAGTTGAAATTTGTTAGAGTTGGTAGAAAAAATATATGTGTATATATCTATATATATGTGCAGGTTCAATTCAAAAGAAAGAAGAAATAAAGAAAATAGTTGTGTGTGTATATATATATATATGTATATTTGCATGTTTAATTTAAAAGATAGCGGCATAAAGGTAAATTCATACGTTCTGTTAATAGAAATTAGTGTGTATTTTAGTTCACAAACCACATGGGGGATAAAGTGAAGTTTGCAAAAAAAAAAAAAAAAGTAATGATACATAGCTCTAATACTAGAGCTCTAAATGGAGTTTTAGTGAGGTGGAAGAGAGAAAGAATAGAAAGAGATAGAGAGAGGAGCGTGTGTCTCATCTTCACATAGACACTTTTTATATCATTAGAACTACATTAGAGTTTTCAAATTAAAACTTTTAAACATTATTCCAAAAAAAAAAGAAAAAGTACAAACATCACATCATAAGTGTGGGTTAGCTTATTAGAAATCCTCTAGAGCTCTATATTAAGAACTAATCTTTTTCCTAACTTTTTTTAACTTAACAACTGTAATTTGCATCAAAAAAAATCTACACCAAACATGCACGTTGTATATTAAGTGGGTGTTTGGTTTTTCTAGAGGTTTTTTTGCCTTTTGTAGAAGCCAAAAAAATTAATGCATCTGAAAAATTGTCAAAAAATTTATCTAACATTTGACTTTTTTAGCTCATCAGAAACGATATATATACACATATTTTTTTGCTATTTAAGCTAAAAAGTTGGCTAATGGAGTGCATATCGAACACTCTAAATAGTTAGATAGTAAAAATTCACTAAAAATAAACAAAAATTTAAACAAAATGCATATAGATTTTTGTTTAAATTTTTATTTATTTTTAAATTTTTTTTTAAATGTAAGTTAATTTTTTTTAAAACTTTTAAAATTTATCTTAATTAGATACATCTAAAAAAATACAAATTTTTTTTATTAAAATATAAAACATTCATTAAAAATAACAAAAACTCAACTTAAAAAAATATTTTTTTAAACCAAATGAAACAGACTAATTTCTCAAAGTTGGTTAAAAAAAAAAATCACTTTGCTTGTTTATACTTTTCTAAAAATACTTTTCGAAAAATTTTACTTTCTTGTTTTTCGTATTTTTTTATTTTTACTGAATTTTTTAAATATTTTCAGTAATTTTTTTTTACTTTTTAGACATACTTAACATAAATATACCTAAAAAGTAAAAAATTTGTGAAAAAAATCTTTTAAAAATTCACTAAATACCAAAAATATAAATAAAAAAAAAGAGAATTCAGTAAATTTTTTATATTTTCATGTATTTATTAAATTTTTAAAATATTTTTTCATAAATTTTTTACTTTTTAGATATATCTAAGTAATGATCATCTAAAAAAGTAAAAAAAATATTTAAAATTTTAAAAATATTCACTAAAAAAAAAAAAATACGAAAATTAAAAAATTTAATTTTAAAAAAATTTAATTCAAAATATTCAAACCAAACCAGCATTATTATTATTATTATTATTATTTTATAATTATATACAATGATAAATATCTTCCAAGTAAACCCCATCGCCTCTCCTTGTAAGTTGTAACTATAGCCCTCTCATTCTTCGATTCCCCCATTTCACTAAACCCTAATAAAACCTCCTCCCTCTTCTTCTGCCTGTATTAGGGTTTCTCTCTCTCTCTCTCTCTCTCTCTCTCTCTCTCTGTAAACAAGCACGAGAACAAAATAGAAGAAGATGATGTCAACAAGTCTCGTGCTTTTGAGAAAATCAGGTTTGAAGCGAGCTTCTCTCGCTGCCTTGACGAGCTCCGTCGAATCTCTCCTTCACAATCACACTCGAAAACACTCTCATTTCCTAACATCTCAATCTGAGCCCATTGTTTCCAGAAATGCTTCTTCCTCAATCGACTGGTTCAGTGGAGTGGTGGGTCGAAGAAGTTTTCATTCTGGGTCGGCCTTGAATTTTAGGGTTTCTCTCCCTTTGATGCAAACTGAGTATGCCGTGGCTGATTTCATGGACGACGACAAGTCTGATGATGGTCTTGTGATCGCTAAGCTTGGGATATCTGATCAGATTGTTTCTGCTTTGGAAAAGAAGGGCATCACCAAGCTCTTCCCTATTCAGGTCTGCGTTTCTTTACGTTGTTTTTGTAATTCCCATATATGTGTATATATCTCATAAAGAGAACTTGGGTTTTTTGTGTTTTTTTTTTTTTTGTTTATTTGATTTGCACTTGTTGATCTTGATTATATCTCATAGAGAAAGAAAGCATAGGTTGTATTTTCTTTGTGTATATGAAGGATGTTGAAGATTTTGTATGATGAGAATTTATTGAAGCTTCTAATTTGATGGAATTTCACTGATAATTTTTTGCAAAATGTTTATGATTTTCATGGTGCAGTGTGTTTTAATTACTTAAAAAGACGTGACTTGGCTCAACTTGTAATCTCTCTTCTACTTTAAACCATCAGAACCCATCATTTTTGTAGAGCTTCATCATTTTATTAGGGGAAATTGCAAATCAGTTGTAAGATGTGGGGGTGGGGGGAGAGGAAATTGCAAAGTCATGGAAAAGTTTATCACTTCAATTATTAAAGTTGGTAAACTTTACTACTGATTTAAAATTTGTTTTAGAAACATGTACTGAATTGCAATTTTCCCATTTTATTATTCCATTGTACGAAGTATTTATACTGAAGCATTTTGTTTTTTAAATATTTGCATTGTGCAGAGAGCTGTGCTGGAGCCAGCCATGCAGGGACGTGACATGATAGGTCGTGCTAGGACAGGAACAGGGAAGACCCTTGCTTTTGGAATTCCCATCATGGATAAAATCATTCAGTACAATGAAAAGCATGGGTTTGTGGCCTTCAATAGCACTTTTTGATCAACTTGATTTTTTGAAATTTTGCTGCATAAAGATTTATTTGATTGTATTTTCATTAGGCAGAGGGGGGTATGGTAGATTGATGGTATCATCTGTGATTTTATATTCTTTACTTTAATTTCTTTTTTTGAATTTCAGTTTCAGTATTTACCAAGCTTGTTCTTTCACGCTTTAAAAAGTTTCTGATCTGCTAACATATAGATGTGGAAGGAATCCTTTGGCATTGATTTTGGCGCCAACTAGAGAGCTTGCTCGTCAAGTTGAGAAGGAATTCTATGAGTCTGCTCCCAAGTTGGATTCACTGTGTGTTTATGGTGGTGTGCCCATCTCGCGCCAAATGAGTCAGCTTGACCATGGCGTTGATGTAGTTGTTGGTACCCCTGGACGGATTATTGATCTGATCAAGAGAGGCGCTTTGAATTTATCTGAAATTCAGTTTCTTGTTCTTGATGAAGCTGATCAGATGCTTAATGTGGGCTTTGCGGATGATGTTGAGACTATCTTAGAACATCTGCCAAAGAAAGCGTCAGAGCATGTTGTTCTCAGCAACGATGCCAAATTGGATAAGGCAACTTACCCAAAAGTATCTAAAAGATCCATTAACAATTGATCTTGTAAGTGTGCGGGTTTGCTTTATTGTTGTTCATCTCTTACTAATTGTATTAACTATCTGTTTTCATCATTACTATACTTTCTTCCTTGACATATCTTACTACACCATCTTTGGTAAAGTTTGGCATTTTGTTGTTAAGTTTAATGTTCACTTTGTGTTCCTGTGATGTACATCATATGCAACTATGATTATGTTCAAAATCTAGAGGTGAAGAAATGATCTATAAAATTTTCATGATGACTTTGGTACTTATTTCAACAACCTGGGGCCTATAATTTAAGTAAAAATACTAGTAATTGTAATTATCATTTTGTTGCATAATTTTCATTAGTGTTGAATTTCTGGTTGTTTGTTTTGCTTTATTGTGTAATTTGAAATGGTTGGTACTAATGTTAGTGCTCTCTCAAGTTACAGTATTACGTCTGAAAGAGGGGAAACAAATCATAATTTGAAATTACCAATGTTGACTTGTGCGGAATTTGTAATGCAGGTAGGAGATTCTGTTCAGAAGCTGGCAGATGGAATTTCTCTATATGCAATTTAAATCGGAGATATTTGAGAAACCATCAATTATTGGACCTCTCATAGCGGTATGATTCCAAAGGTTATTTATTGATATTGAATCTGGTAACTATGTTGATTTTTGTGCTGCTTCATTTTGTTTCTTTCTTGCAAATGTAGGAATAAGTTATTGAATTTTACGTACTTGTACCTTTGTCAATTTGTCTCTTAGGAACATGCGAAAGGGGGTAAAAGCATTGTTTTCACTCAAACAAAGCGTGATGCTGATAGATTGGCATATGCCATGCAAAAAAGTTTCAAATGTGAAGCTTTACATGGGGATATTTCTCAAAATCAGAGGGAAAGAACTCTTCGGGCTTCCGAGATGGTCGTTTTAATGTTTTAGTGGCCACTGATGTTGCTGCTCGTGGCCTTGATGTACCAAATGTTGACCTGGTGAGTTTTGTTCTTGAAATTTTATTTATTGTTCCTTCTTGTTGTTAATGGTTATTTCATATCTTGTGAACCTGTTTTTAATTTTTCTTATTCAAATATTTGTGTTTATCTTCTGATTGTCCAATGGGATTTGAAGCCCTTTTTGGATTCCGGCAGCATATGGGATTACGTATGTGTTAAGTTAGCCTTATGAAAGGTGTTTTAGGAGCTCATTGATCTTTGTGAGATCTTCCATAATGTACCAAAGGTGGCTTTTGAGTATACTACCCTTTCCTGACGCAGCAAGCTTTCATACTTCTGTTGTCATCAATACCACTGTGTGTTCGCTATCTTTTCTTCTGTGGTCCAATGGGAGACTTGTTTTTATTCTGCAGGTTATACATTATGAACTTCCAAGCACTTCAGAGATCTTTGTGCATCGATCTGGCCGAACAGGGCGTGCTGGCAAGAAGGGAAGTGCAATTCTCATTTACTCATCAAATCAAATGAGGGATGTCAAGACTATTGAGCGGGATGTAGGATCCAAATTTGTAGAGGTAATATGCTAATTTATAATTAAGTATCCTGTACATGTATGTGTTAAGGCATTCTTCTTTTAACCTGTTTTGAACTAAATAAAACCAAAAAAAGTGTCGAATGTGGGTCTGATTTGCTAGCAAGTCACGAGGCAGAATTCTTTGACTGGGTTGGACAATTGAAAGCTTTAGAATGCTGTCGAGCTGATGGCTTGTAGTTCCTTATGAGCATATGGGTGCACACACACTACTTATTTAGAAATGGAGAACATGTTCTTGCAGTGCTGTGAATGTGCTTTGTAGCAGCGAGCAGATTATTCCTCTTGGATCATGTCTGGCCCAAATCTCAGTCCAAGTATTTTTATTTTCTGGTGTGTTGATATTTGCGGTAACTAATCTTTGCAGGAAATTTAGTTAAATATTGTCCCCTTTCTTTGTAGTTTATGAATTTCTCTGTGCAGATGTGTGTGTTTTAACTTCTATCAATGCTAAAGTACATTCATCTTTAAGAGCTATATTAGACTAATTTCTATGTAATCTGTTTGATATCAGCTTCCTAGGATTGCTGTTGCGGGTGGAACCAGCATGTTCAGTGACATGGGTTCCAGCCGTTTCGGCTCTTTGGGAGGTTCAGGTGGTGGTCGATTTGGTGATTCAGGTTTTAAATGCGTTCTGGTGGTTATGGTGGTGCTGGATCTGGCCGTTCTACGGGATATGGTGGTCAATCATTTGGTCGTGGGGGTGGTTTTGATGAACCTGGCTCCAGCCGTTTTGGATCTGGTGGATCTGGTTCAGGTCGATCAGGCAGTGGGTTTGGTGGATTTAGCTCAAGCCGCTCAGGCAACTCCAGTCGGACGGGTGGTTTTGGGGACAGTGGTTCAAGTCGTTCTGGTGGATTTGGTGATTTTCGCTCAACCCGACCCAGTAATGGCTTCTTTGATGACAAAATAGGTGGTGATCGGAACACTGGGAGGAACTCATTCTAACTCTGTTGGGAGGTAAGTTTATGAAACTCTTCCACCAGAGATTATAGAACTTAATTTGTTTCATGATAATTTTATTACCTATATGATAATTTAATTTTGATAGTAGTCCAGATCAAATGTATGAGTACATCTTTTATACTTAAACGATGAAGCAAAAGAATTAGAAGCAACCGATGTTCCATGTTATTGTATGTATGTCAAGTGTAGGGTACTATCATTTTGGTAACTCTATTTTACTATATTATGTAATCGAAATGATGAGTTTGACCTCGATTTTATCATGCAACAAACATTAAAAAGTTGTGTACTGAAGGCTTTTAGTGTACACACCAAAGTGTGTTGTGGTGTAGTTTATACACAAATTAACCTATTGGCGTTCATTTGATTGGTTTGACATCAAATTGTGTGTTGTGAGGTAGTTGTTTTCATTCACATGCTTCATGATGTTTTCACCTCTTAATTTCAGAAATGAGAAGTACAAAGTTCCGCTTTGAGGATTGGATTGAGTCAGGCAACAATGGGCTATTTGGAGTAACCAGGCAGTTGCAGGTGGGGGGTTGTATGCTCTACTATTCCGTGCTTCTCCGATCTGGTTCTATTAGTATTAATATAGTTGTCATTTTAAGATCATATTTTGATGAATGGTCTTTTGCTTATTATTATTAGATACGAAAAGAAAGTCTCCTATATGTAATCAATCTTAAATCTCAATTTATGGAAGATTTCGCCTTTTGACTCCAGCAGTGTTATGTATTCTAGGTTCTTGTTCATAATTTGTTTGAAATTGATTCAAAGTATGAGAGATTTATGAACATGTGGGTGTAGTGAGAAATTTGGCAGGACTATTTAGAAACACTCTCCCCTTTATGGTGGTTAGGCTCAATTTCAAGGAAGTTGATAAAGTTTCTATCATAAGAGCCACCATGCTGTTAAGGTGGCTTATTATTTGGAATTTATTTGTCTTTTGTTCCATTAATTTGATAGCTTATTACTGATTTAAAAGACAATTTTGTAGCTTCTTTTTGTTGTTGCTGTTGTAGTAGTAACTAAAATCGATACTAGCAAGTATCGAAAGTAATACATATTAATAATAGTGAGTAATAAAATGGTCACTTCTATTTGGTACTTTGAAATTTATACATTTCACTTTTTAATAGTTTTTATTTAGATTTAAATGATTTTTTTATTTTAGATAATTTACTCTTTTCTTACTCTTTAATGTTGTATGTTTATCAACTTTTGTTCTCTACGTTTCTCTTCATCACCCCCTTGGTTGTTGAACCTCTCAAATGTTGTATTCATAATTTGATTCCATTATAAAGCTGAAATAATGTAAATAGAGAAATTCATCTACTTTGAAAAACACTTAATTCGATGAATTGTATATCGCACATAAGTATAAATAATAATTAAAATTTCTTTTTGGGATACAACTTTTTTTCCAAGTATAATAGTAAGTTAAAGTGGGGTTATATTTTCAAAACAATATTACATTTTCAAAACATGATTTCATAAAATAATATGAATTTGACCCCTAAAAAATCAAAGGGTCCTGTTATGGTGTGTAATTTATGCTTTATATTTACGCCTTTTCTGTTTACAGTCCTGTTTTTGTTTTCACCTTCCACTTATACTTTTTGTGTAAGTGGCACATGGTGTGCAACCCTCAAAGGTTGCACACCTAAGAAAAGTTCAAAATTAAATTGGTTAGTTTTATATAATTTGCTTTAAAATTATATGAGTTCAATAAAGCAAAAAACTCATGATAATGGTAAAGTTACATTTTGACCCCTGGGGCTAAAAAATTGTGAACTTATAAATCCACCTTTTCAAGTAAATCTACCTTCGTTTTACATGAACTAGACCAAATTTTTATTTTTTCTTATGTACGCCCATTTCACCCGTCTTCTCACCACCCTTGCCTCCCCACCTCTCATTTCCTTTATTCAGTTACTCATTTCCTCTAATTTCTTTTCTTTTTCAAGTAAATATCTTTATAATTTACAGAATTGGCGAGATCATAAAAGATTGTTTAATTACTCAAACAATATAAAGACATCTCGAGTGGTCTTAGTCAACTAAACATGTAAAAAGTCATGATTTAGTAGATTTCGAGAGGCTTAGTGTCACTTTTGATCGATCTTTCTATTGTTCTTTTTCTATATACTTGGATGTTGTTTGATAAATTTAAAAATTAAAAATTAAGTACTACAAATTCAATGTTGAATTTTCTAATGTGAGAATTGTTATGTGTTTATTAAAATTAAGTACTACAAATTCAATGTTGAATTTTCTAATGTGAGAATTGTTATGTGTTTATTAAAATTTTTGTGCTAAATTTAATCAAATAGTTTGGTATTTAAAATAATCCAAAAAATTTAAAATTTAATTAACATTTTAAAATTTTCCTCTTACTCTTTTTATAACTATGGTAGAGGGTTGGTAGCTGCGTCGTGGTGATAATGGCAGTGGTGTTAGAGTGAGTGGCGGCAACATCAAAGGCGGTTGGTTGTTGTGGTTGAATTGAGTTGCTTAGTGTGTATATAAGTTTACATAATTATTTGACAATTTCATTTGAAATAATAAGATGGATTGATTGCTTTCCATATGGTGAGACCATGAACATAACCAAGGTGTCCTACTACATGCTGTAAATTTTGATGTTAGGAAAATTATTACGTGACTCATGCGATGCATAAAAATTAATTTTTAAGATAAAAAATTAATTTTAAATTTTAATATGTTGTGTAAAAAATTTTAATAATTGAAAGTTAAATACAAATAGATTTGCTAATGACTGATAAAAATTGTTATCAGTGTGTGTGATCCTATGTATAATAGGCTCACAAAAACAATTTCTTTCAAAATTCAACAAAAAAAAAAAAAGATGCATTCTCAACTTGAAATTAAAATCTCATTTGTAAAAAAAAACATGAATTCCAGCAACGAAAAATTCTAGAATATACAAATTATGATTTGGTTATAACTCACAATGTACTATTTTGATTATTAATCGAAAATGTTTTTGTTAATTTCTTATGTTTTTGGTTATGTCTAAAGTGGTGCATCAAGTTTTTAATTATACGTCAAGTGATATTTGATTATGATCTATTATAATATTTTTATATAAGAATATTTAAGTATTTTATTACATGAAAAAGTATTTAAGGTGAGTTGGATTTATGCTTATATCAGTAAGATCATAAGAGTTATTCACATTGATGCATAAAAAATTATAAATTCAAATCATAAACTGTGTCATCAAAGGGAATTGGACACAAAATTTTTATAACCTTAACAATTTTAATTCTCAAGGGGGTTCCGATTAATTATGTGACACATCATAATAACTGTAAAAATTTTATTCTAACCAAATTATTTTTGTATATATTTTCTGGCAGAACTCATGAAAGTGCATTATCGATAATACTATAAATTTAGAATATTTATTTAAAAATTATTCAAGAAATATCAATATGTGCCTTAAAAATACACAATCATTTTTTATGAATCATTATTTTTTAATAATACTCTGCATTCTTAATCATTCAACATTTGTTAATTTATCTTATAAAAATTTAACAAAAAAAGTATTGAATTCTATTATTTTAATCAATCAATATCAAATTGGATGCTATACGTGTATATAAATCATTTTTAAAAGTATGATGTTTGATATAAAATCACAATGAAGTTAACTTTAATTAAGTAATGATATTTTATATAATGATATGTGTTACAAAGGAATAGTATTGATTTTAATTTTAATTTAAATTATTTATTTTAATAATCTTAGCCTTATCGTTCTATAAAAGTATTACTTGAATACTTATATATAATAAATTTAGTTAAATTATTTATTTATTTTGATAATTTTATTTCTATTGTGCTATAAAAGTGTAATTATCATATAATATATATTGAATTATAAGATAGTAAAATAAAGGAAATTTTTTTTTAAGGTCCCTAATAATAGTAATTTAGAGGATAGAGGACATCAAAAAAAGGGATGATGCATCAGGTCCCTCAATTAGAACGCGTGCATTTATAATTCTTTCTTGGACCAAAATACCCTTCACAAATCAACTGAAAACACTCAATTGGATTTCAACGACTGAGTTCCATTCCAAACATCTAACCATCTTCATGAGCAAGAGAACAAGAGAATTAGGGTTTCACAATCATCTTCACTATCGACATTAGGGTTTCATTATCTTCTGCCAAAATCTTTTCCATTCCTTCCTCACAAACTTCTCTGATCCGTTTTCACTATTCATTGTCATCTTAGTTCATCTTTATCTCATTGCATCTTCATCTTAGGACATATCAGTTCGTAATTAGGGTTTCATCCTCACCCTAGTAAGTTTTCTACAATTCAATGGGTTTTTCTCTAGAAACAAAGTTAATTACATATTATATTAGCCTTCCATTAATTAAGGTTTCAATTTTGTAATAAAAAGTTACATGAATTTGAAAAATATTATTTTTCTGAGTTTTGAACTTATTCTTGAAGATGTATGTGTGATTTTATCTGTAATTTCCTCTGGCATTTGAATTTCTATGGTTTTTGCTTGATCTTTGTTTCTTCTTTGAATTTTCTCTGGCATGTTTATTCCCCTATTTGTTTCTGTTTATTCCCTATCTTCTCTGGCATGGTTAATTTCTCTATATTTCTCTGTGTAATTTTCAAATACAATTCATTCAAATTTCTTTTCTCTATAAATTTCTCTGGCATTTTAATTTTCTTTGGAATAAGTAATTTTCTTAGGCATTTTCATTTTCTGTGCTTGCTAAATTTATGTTTTTTTATTGAATTTTCTCTAGCTATATTTTACGTCTATATGTAATTTTACTCTCTTGTCTGTGTCTATGTTTTTCTGGCATTTATAATTTTTTCTGGCCATATCACTTTTCTCCCTTGTGGGTATCTGTCATATTTAATTTTCTCTGGTTGTGTCTGTAAATTTCTCTGGTATTTTCATATTATGGAATGGCAATTTTCTTTGGCTTGCCGTGTTTAATTTTCTCTAGAATGTGTAATTTTCTCTGTCATTTTCATTTTCTGTGCATACTAGATTTATGTTTCTTTCTTGAATTTTCTCTGGCTATATTTTACATCTATATGTAATTTTTAGCAATTATTCAAAATTTCTCTATCATGTTTATGTTGTTTTGTTTATTTTCTCTGGGAATGAAAATTAATTGTGGCTGCATATATTCTACATTACTTTTTTTCCTTGTGTCTGTCTGTCATGTTTAATTTTCTCTAGTTATGTCTTTAAATCTCTCTGGCATTTTAATATTATCTGGTTTTTTTTTTTTCGAAATTTTCTCTGGTATGTTTATTTTGTTCAATTCTTGGTTTCTCTATTTTGTAAGTTTCTGTGGCATTGTAGACACCCCATTTTTGACCGTTCTCAAGACTTGGACGTCACCGCTTGAATACTCGGTGATCATCCTTGTTTGTGTTCGTCTTGAGTTCCCGGAGGTCTCGGCTACGTGCCTTGTCTCAGGATCTCTCGGCTCGACTATTTTGTGTTTGGTTTTGCACCAAACACTTGTGTTTTGCCTTTGAGGGGCAAGGAATGGCTTGTTGGCCATCCCCACACATCACCGGCTATGGCTTGAGGCCACCGGCCACTGGTTTGTTGCCACCGGCCAAATGTTTGGCCGACCGGCACCTTTATTAGTCGACCGGCCATGTTTTTTGGTCAAATTGTATTTTTGGCCGGCCGACCGCTGTGCATCTGCTTTTGTAGATATTTTTATGCCAGCTGTGCTAGCTGGCATACACCTTTGCTCCCCTCCATACACGTGTATGGAGGGATTTCCCTCTTGACTAGCTTGCTTTGGAAGCTTTGCAAGAGGGATTGTCTATAAGAGGGAGCCTCTTCTCCCTCCATTAGGGTTACAAAAAAATACAGAGGGAGCTTTGAGTTAGAGTTAGGTCACAAGTGTATCTATCTATCTCTATCTCCCTCTCTCTTTTGCCTTAAGGTGTTTTGTGCTTAGTTTTGCACACAAACACCTAGAGTTACACTTTCCTTGAGCTACTGAGGTACTAAGAAGCTATTTTCAGAGGTTTTGAGCTGGTTTTGAGCTAAGGAGAGCAGCTGGAGCTCCATCCTTGAAAGGGTCTACAAGGGTAAGAATCTTACCCATTTTTTCCCATTTTTGCATAGCCTTTTAACCTACCTTGCAGCTATTTTTAGAATTTGTATATAACTAATAAAAGCCTGGTTTTTCAGTGCTTTAAATAGTTGTTTAAGAGTGTTTTGTTGTTTGGGGCTGTTTGACCCCTCTTAGGGCTTGTTTAGCCCCTTTTTTGTGCTATTTTGGTGAGCTCCAGGACCACATTGTTTGGGCCTCCTTATCACTGAAATCTTGAGGGATTTCAGTGGTGATGATGGTGCCTTAAGGTCCTAAGAAGGAGAGGGCCATCCCCTCTCCTTGTTGTCTTTGAAAAGGGCCATTTTTCCTTCATTAGTGAGCACCTTGTTTAAGTGTATAATGGCCATGCCTTAGCTGTTATTTGTGTTTATTATGTCATAATATAGCTCTTTTTTTACTTGGTTTAGGTACACCATGCTTGTTTAGCATATGTGTCTTGTAATGCCATATTTTAGCCTTAACAAGCTTTGTGCTTTGAACCTTGTTCTAGCATGATTTCGACCTAGCTTTGTGAAGCTTTTATGCTTGTTTTAGTATGCTAAGGGACTATTTTTGGTCATTTGGGTTGTCCATGTTTTGCTTTGTATAGCTACCATGTAACCACTCTTGTATGCCTTAAGCATTGGCCCTTCTAGCATGCCATCCTTGCATCATTTTAGTGGCTTAGAACCATTTATAGCATCATTTCAGTCCTCATGGCATGCTTGTATGCTTGCATTTGATATCCCTTTAATGATTTATAAGGTTGTCATCTTATGCTCCATGTTTGGCCTCTTTGTATGCTTGCTTGTTTAGACCATTTAGATGCTATCTAGATGTGTTTTTGGCTTTGTTTTAACATGCTAAGACTCTGATTTTGGTTATTTAATTCATGCCATGTTTGTTTTTTGCCAAGTGTAGTTCAATACATCTTTGGCTTGCCTTGAGTTTTGGCTTTGCTTGCATGCTTGCTAACTTAGGTCGTGTGCCTAGCCTACTTGCCTTCATGTTCATATCGCATGCCTAGTTTACATGCCTAGGTTGCATTGCATTGGCATGCATGCCTTGCCTCTTGAAATCAAGTGATAGAGGTTGGGCCTTTTTGTGCTTATTTGGTTTTCATTTCATTTGAAATCAAAATGCACAACTTGGTTCCTTGGGCTATCACGCATCGGAATGCGCGATTGGTGGTCTGAGAACCATGTCCCTTTGAGTCATAAACATGATAAGGGATGTGTTGGTGCATACATTTGCTTGGAATGCATTGCTATGCCTTGTTTTGTCCTCTGCTACTGTCAAAACAGGATTCTGCAGGAAGGTTTGGCCGGCCGGCCATATTTAGTGCCGACCGACCAACAATGGGTGACCAATAGCTTAACCAGTGGCCGGTGATCATTTCCTTTGGCCGGTGATCATTTCCCTTGGCCGGTGGTATCCCACAGGGTTCATAGAGTGTACCTTGGGAATTTTGCAATGATCAGAAAAGGAAAATAGTGTGGACAGAGGCAACTTGTGCATGGCAGTGGACTTCCGAGTGGAGCCGAGCACGCATTGCATTGGGCCCTCTTCCCGAGGGTGTTTACTGTTTTATTAGATTAGTTAATTTGCTTAACTAGTTTAATTGGTCTGTAATATTTAATTAGCTTGTAGGTTAGTTAAATCTGTATTATTCTTTCGGTCCCTCCAAGCGAGAGCAAAATTGTAATAAGTGTGGGTGCGTGTGTGCATGTCTTCCAACCCCCACTTCTTTCTCCCTTTTACTTACCTGCTTTGATGGTTAGTATTAGGACATGTTTAATTTAGCATCCTTATGCTATGCATGCGTGCATCCATACATTTGTCTTGCATGCACCGGGCTCGGCGCATCATGCCAACAACATAGTATTCCAAATCTAACTTGAATACGTGCTACTTGTTGCATCCTACATGCCATCCTAGGATTAGTTGAGCCTATTCTAGTGACATTCTGTATGCGTTGCATTAGCCCCTTAACATGGACTTGGATCATGCATGATTGCTAACATGTTCTTTGTTTTTAGCTTGAAGTACACTGTAAGTGTTTTATGTTTTAGCATCTCGCATGAATGTGAATGTTAACATGATAGCATGCTTATTATGTGGCTAGATGCTTATGTAATATAAACTGCTTGAATGCCTGTGGGTGAAGGTTGGATTGTTTGAGTTGGAACAACTCATTGAAATCCGTGTTTTAGCCTACTTGCAAGTAGCAAATCTCAGATCATTTTCCAAACAAACGAATATGCAATGCTTTGTTCCAAATTAGGCGATCTAGTCTATACTTTTGTGTTGTGCGCATCGCATAGTAAGATTAGCTAATTAAATCGGAATAAGAACACATAACGTTTTCAAAATCGGATATCATGATTAGTAGAGGCCGATCTTCGGATCAAGCGAGAGGGGTGCTCATAGCTGACCTTCCCCAATCGTAACTACGTTCCCGAGCCGAGGCAACTTTGGTGATAACGGACACGTGGCCTTTGGCAAACAAGTTAGGGTTTTCTAAATTCCCCCATTAAAAAAATTTAGATGGCGACTCTGTATCTGGCAAAGCAGTCCATATTTGACATTTCTTTACAAAAATCTGTTTTCTCAAAACGATTTGCCGGATTTGGACTCTTTGGTTTAGATTAAGAACCGTAACAAATCGAGTCCGAACTGTAGCACGGAGGCCCTCACATGGGGCGCGTCTACAGGCATGTTTACATTGCTTTGTTTTTTTTATCTTGCTAATTATGGAATGAAAATTTTCTTTGGCTTGTCATGTTTATTAGTGCTCTGACATTTAATTTTCAGTGTCTAATTTTCTTTGATATTTATAATTTTCTCTAGCCACCTTAGTTTTCTCGCTTATGTGTACTTTTCTCTGACATGTTCAATTTTTCCTAGCATGTTCAATTTTCTCTGGGATTTAATGTTGACATCTTTATGTTTTCATTTTCTAGAAATGGCGAAACGTAAAGCAGCAAAACACCAAAAACACCAATAAAGAAACATAAACTGTCTAAGTCTTATGATCTTAGATCAAAAAGCAGCAAAACACCACAAACTCTTCGCCAAAAAAATAGAAGTCCAAGGTGATGAAGCAACAAGTATCAAGATGAATACTCCAACTTCAAAAGACTCAAGTTTAAGGGAGAAAAAACCTATTAAACTCCAAAGAAAGAAAGCTCATTACAGCATTCAATATCGATCCAACGTCTCATCTGTTGTCTCTTTTTTTCAAACACTTAAATTCAATTCAAACCAACTTGAAGAGCTTCAAAAGACTCTATTCTGGTATTTGATCCAAGTTCTAACCACTGGAAGGATGGATCCAAGGAAGTCTAGGAAATCTGATGATGATGTAGTTGCAATAATCCAACGTTACAATGAAAAAAATGAAAGCATTCACAGTTGGTAAAAAGAACTTGACCTTTACAACCAATGACATGACCTTGATTTTTGGTTTGCAAGGTGGTAAATGAGCCATGTCATTAAGATACTCAAAAAGCCAAACACTGCATTCCTAAGGTGAAGATTTCCAAAGGACACAAGGCTCACTGGTCCTGTTCTTAAGAATGCCTTGGTCAAAGTAATGAAAGGCAAGCAACTAACTGACTTCAAAGACATAGCAATCAATTTACCTTGTACTTGTATCTCACCCTATTTTTTGTAACAAGTAGGAATTCAATAGGTTGGGTTTTTATCAAGTACGTGGAACCTCTTGAATCAATAAAGCAATATGATTGGCCAGAAACAATCACAGCAACATTGATAGATTCTATCACAGCATTGCACAAAATTACAAAAAAAGTTACGAGGTGTGTCATTGCATTGCTGGTAAGTAGAATTTCCATTCAAATTTACAGTTATGATACTTACAAATTTGTGTGTTTAGCAAAATTTAATTACTTCAATTTCCATCACAGTATTGGCTATGTGAACATGCGAATGTCATTGACTGGAAAAAACAGTAACACAACTGAATTCCCAAGATGTGCCAAGTGGAACCTGCAAAGCTTGACCAAACAGCTGCAGAAAACACTAGTCCACTCTCTTGCACCTCAATAGGTTAGATTTCTATCGCCATTGAAATCTCAGTGAAATTCCAAAATTTCTCTGACTATTGGTTTGTTTCCCTCCTTGTGCCTTGCTTGATTTGATAAATTTTCTCTGCGATGCAACATCTTGTATGGAATAACTTATGTACCTTGACTGATTGAAATCATTTTTTTCTGAAATTTCAATTTATGTTGCTTCTTTGATTACCACTGGTTTATTTCTGCCTTTATAATAAATTCTCTCTAGAATCCAAATTACTTTGACCACAATTATAGTAACATTAACTTATATGCGTTGATTGATTTTCTCTGATATCTAAATTATGTTGCTTGTTTCATAATTTTCTCTGGCCCATAAAATTATTTCTCCTTGTGTGTAATTTTATCTGGCCCATAATTTATGTGCCTTGACTGATTGAGATCAATTTTCTTTGAAATTTGAATTTATGTTGCTTCTTTGATTAACACTGTTTATTCCTGCCTTTGTAATGAATTTTTTCTGGAATCCAAATTTCTCTGACCACAATTATAGTAACATTAACTTATATACCCTGTTTGATTTTCTTTGATATTTAAATTATGTTGCTTGTTTCATAATTTTCTCTGACCCATAAAATTATGTCTCCTTGTGTGTAATTTTCTCTAGCCCATGCAATTTTCTCTGAAGTTTGTTTCCCATTAGTATGATTTAGATGAATTTTATCTGGCTTCTTTGAATTTTTGTCTCAATGAACTTTAAATATTTCTCTAATAAAAGAGCCTCCTATTACAAATAGATAACAAGGAGCTAGTTAAAAATCTATCAGAGGAGTTTTGCCTTGGTAAAAAGAAGAAGAAAGAATCAAAAAAGGCATTGGCCAAGTTCAAGGAGACATTAGAAGAGTCATCTGAAAAAGAAGGAGTGAATGAAGAAGGAGAAGGCAACACAGAAGAACAAGAAGCAAGCAATAGAGAAGAAGATCAAGCAAGCAGTGCAGAAGAGGAAGTTAGAGAAGAAAATGAACAGAAAGAAGAAGAAGACAACGAAGAAGAAGATGAAGGCACTAAATCGAAAAAGGAAGAAGAAAACAATGAGGAAATGGATGAAGAAGAACATAATGAGCCGATGGACCAACATCATGATAGCATTTGTGGCTCAACAATGCATCAATCTCAAGAATCTGAGGAATCAAAGGATGCTCAAATTGCTAATCTACATCAAAGACTAAAGGCACTTTCTAAATCCAAAATAGAAGAAGAGAAAAATTCGAATGAATTATTTCAAGAAAAGGACATTGCAATAAGAACCTTGACATCAAATAACTTGGAACTTCAAGAAAGAGACAACACAAACCAAATGAAACTAAGGATGTTGGAGATTCAAAAAGAAGATGATAAAAAAAATAATTCAACAGTTGAGATGTTCAATTTCAGAGCTTGAAACTGAAAATGCTAGATTGTATGAACAAATTCAAGAACTATCCATCCAACTAGCAACACAACCTTACAGAACACCAACACAAGTTCAACCCCAAGGTCAGTGAAAATCTTGAACCACATAACTTAGAGAAATTTCTATTTATTACAATTTTCCCTGTCAATGGTAATTTTCTCTAGAAGTTAAATTTCTCTAACCACACTAGTTTGGCCAGTTTGATTTCTGCTACTTATTTGATTTTCTCTGTCTATTTGATTCCATATGTGTATAATTTTCTTTAGATTTTGTAACTTCTCTGACCATATTGATTTTTGGAGTTTGATTTTCACAATGTATAGTTGGAATAGAAGTGGAACAACAACCAATAACCTAACAAGAAAAAGTGACACACAAACAACAACCAAAATTCTATAGTAACTGGAAAATATTGAATCAAATCAATTTACATATTGAAATATGATATGTTACTTAAGAGAAATTTAACTTTTACTGATATTTTCACTGTCTACAGTAAAAAAGATCCTATATCAATAATAAAGAATTTAAAGGCAAAAGAAAGGAAAGAAAAACAAGATCTAGATTTTCAATATCCCCAACTTGTAAAGATGACTAGAGGTTCAAAGCAAGCTGCAAAGCCAATAAAGCAAACCACCAAAGACAAAGAAGTACTTGATGCAGATGACTATGTCTTGCCTCAACCAACAAGCGTCAGAAAATCTTGGGTTTTTCCACAAAGTCTACCGGCTGCAAAATTGGTAAAAGAACATGTCAAAGATGTCTTACAGTACATATCAAATGTGTCTAGATTAGAGTAAATACAACAAATAAAATAGAAGATGACAAACAACAATTTACTAACTTATATTGCATTAACAACTATTAAATCCCTTCTTTGTCATCTTGTAGAGTTTTAATCTGGACAAGTGAGTTGAATCTAATTACTTTTGAGGATATCGGAAACCTAACAAAGGAAAAAGAAATTGCCAACAATGTAAGTCTTTCATCAAATTTCTCTGCAATGTTCCATCAACCTTTATAAACCAATGTTACAATTATAAATGATATTTTTCCAGTTATTGATGGTTATAGAGAGATATTATTTGCTGACCAAAGGAGAAAAGGACAACAACCAACTTCATTTTTTTCACATGCACGAGCTTGGTATGTTACTACTCTTTTATTTGATTTTCTTTGGAATTTACTTACTAATTTCTCTTGTTAAGATACTTCTTGAAGCTAGTTGTGTCACTAGTCTAATTTTCTCTAGCTTGTTGTGTGCATTTAAAATTTCTCTGTATGTCTACATTTATGAAATTCATGTCATTTTAACTTTCTCATAACCATTTTTTGCAGAACTTCATCAAGATGATGGAAAATCAAACTTTTCGAGTCTTATTATTTGACAAGCATCTTCAAACCGCATGGAGGAACTACAAGTTTCTCCATTTTCCAATAAATACCGGGGCCAATGAGAAGTCAACAGATGGAAATCACTGGACCTTGCTTGTCTGGGACAAATATCTCAAAGATGCAAAACAATTGATAATGAGTGCAAATTTCTCTGATCCATGATAATATTTATGTGATGATAATTTTCATAGAATCCCATTAATTTGTGTGTAAATTTCTCTGTTATATAATTTTTTATTTTTTTTTACAGCAAGATTATGTAGAGAATTTTTTGAAAGCTTGCCTAGAAAGAGAGGCACAATCACAACCCTCTTTCAAATTGATAGACTCACAAAATACAAATTATGACTTTCAATAAGTCAATAATGCTACACAACAAGGTGGTGATTCGTAAGTTTCATACAACATCTATAAATAAGATAATCTAATTTGAATGTTTCTTAACACTAACTGTGGGGGCCGAATAATCATGTGTTAAAGAAGGCCAAGGTTGAAGACATCTAGCCGAAGTCGATTCGGCTATAATCTAAGGTCGAGTATAGTCGGCCATATGAAGAGCCGAATGAGAACCAACACGCAATTAGAAGGCCGAATAAGCCATTATGTGCGAGGTGGGCCCCACTCATGGGCCTAAAGGGTAATATAAAAACAGGAATGTCAACAAAAGAAAGGTATGTGAGAATAGATAAAATAACTTGAGATAGAAAGAAACTAGAGAGCATACTAACTTGTCCGTCGGAGTGCTAATTCCGACACCCCCGATCGGAGTGTTCATCTCTTTTTATGTAGCAATCAGAGGATCAAGAACGTCTGACTAGATCCTGGAGTATTTCCAAATCCACTTTTCCATAATTGGCACCGTCTGTGGAAATACTCAAGCACATCCATGGCGGGTGTAATAGATGATCCTCCGGTAGTCGCTGATGACATTACGCCAAGAGATGACATCACTCCAAGAAACATGCTTGGATCGAAGAATATCACCGCACAACGGGCCTTGAACTTCGACTCCGTAGCCTAGACCTCTCCCTCAACATTAGTGCAAGAGACAATACAGACAGTCATGGATCAAGCAAAGCAAAATGAACAGCGTTTGGAAAACATGATGGCTGAGAACAAGCGCCTGCGTCAAGAGTTAGCCTTGGAGCTAGCCAAATCCTAGCAGGCCATATGCCACGACTAGGGTCGACCTTTAGGAAAGAAGGATGATCGACGACGTCAACTTCGGAAACACGATGATGACAATGATTCCGACTCCTCATCCCTGGAACCCAGAAAGAAGGGACGAGTCGATGTATCCAGCTCATCCAAAGGAAGTCTGTATGTACGGCACAAGCGAGGGAGAAGAAGTGATGATTCGGATGAAGAAGACAAGCTTGACCCCTTTTGTGCGATAAATTGCAAGGGCAGTGCTACCCAAGAAGTTCAAAGCACCATCATTCACCCTATATGACAAAAAATTAGACCCCACAGACCATATTTGTCGTTATAAAAAAGTGATGACACTGCATGCTGACGATAAAGCCCTCATGTGCCGAATGTTTTCGAGCAGTCTAGAACCATTGGCCGTCAGATGGTACTATAAACTGGAGCCGGCATCGATTAAAAGCATACATCAACTCCGAAAGTCCTTCAGGGCAAGATTCATCACCAATGAAATCCAGCTAAGCAAGCCGATTCTCTCTAAGCAATGCAAATTAGACCGGAAGAAACCCTTCGTGAATATTCGGCATGCTATTGGAAATGCTTTAACCCGATAGACAACGCCTGCAATGACTCTATGGCCATCATCACTTTTAAAATGGGATTACATTCTGATAGCCCTCTCCACAGTTCGTTGACTAGACGGCCCCCCAAAAAAGTTTGGGCGTTAATGAAGAAAGTCGAAGAATATTATAAGGTGGAAGACGATGCCCTGTGGGTTAAAGCTGGACAGAAAGCCGTTAAGACGGCTCTGACTGGAATTGTTCAGCCGATAAGCATTGTGCCATCAAGGAGCCCTGAACCGTGGAATCAGGCTAAACGAGACAAAAAGCTTGACTCGTGCCGATCAAATGATCAATGTTCACACCGATCGAACAATATCAAGTGGCTAGTAGGCGCCCAAGACGCTCGAACAAAAAGTACACGGAGTTAGCAGAGCCGGTCAGCAAGATAACTTTGAAAGTTAAAGACTTTTCGTTCTTTAAATGGCTACCCAAAATGATGGGACCTCCCGATACAAGAAGAAGGGACAAGTAGTGTGAGTACCACAAGGACCATGGTCATGACACCGATAGTTGTTATGCATTGAAGGACCACCTGGAGGAACTTGTACAAGACGACCGACTGGAGCAACACGTCCAAAAGAATAATCTATCGAACACGGTAGCCACGACCGAATTCACCTCCACTTGGTGTGATTCACATGATATACAGCCTACAGTTGTCAGCCGAGATACAGACAATTAAGTTGCAACCTAGCCTGCATAGGCCGATCACACCAGCAAAATGACCCCATGAAACTGGGAAGATTAGTTTTGACGACACTGACTTGATTGGGGTAACTCTCCTCTACAATGATCCCCTCGTTATCGAGTTACGCATGAACAGATTCACCATTGAACGTGTTCTCATTGATCAGGGAAGCACTTCAGAAGTAATGTATTATGAAACATTTGTTAAACTCGGATTCACTAACTCGGATTTGTCGCCAACTGATTACCTATTATTCGGCTTCAATGCTAACCCCGAGTATCCTTTGGGCAAAATCACACTACCAGTTCAAGCAAGCACTAGATCAGTAGACGTAGAATTTCTGGTTGTCAAACTTCCTTCACCATACAATCTCATAATGGGAAGAACTTGGTTGCATACCATGCAAGCTGTGCTAAGCACCTACTACCAATTACTTCATTTTTTGACCGAGTATGGCATTAAACAAATTCAGGGTTCTCAGAAATCGATACAGGCATGATACCTTGTTGTTGCTACAAGGAGACCTAAGGAACTAGAAGTGAATTGGATTGAAGTACTGGATTGGTAGAGCCTCGAGAACATTGGGAAGATCCCTAATGAAAAGGCAACTGAAGACCAAGATCGGGTTGAGATTGATGGGAGTCCTGACAAGTTCTTCATGATCGGCACTTCCTTGAACGAAGTTGATAGGCACGAGCTTGTATCCTTCTTACTCGGTAACCTCGACGTGTTTGCGTGGACACCATACAAGATGCCAAGGGTGGATCCATTTGTGGCCCAGCACTGCTTAAACGTTGATCCAAAATGTAAGCCAATCATTCAGAAAAGTCGGCAGTTAACTGCGGAGCATGCTTCGGTCGTTGTTGAAAAGGTTGATTGATTATTGGAGGTCGGGGCAATTCGCGAAGTAACCTGTCACGCCCTGAAACCCGCCCCTAAAGGTTTCGGGCATGACCTATTCAGAAACGGACAAGTAATCTAATATACATAACATACGGGGCCTTGGCGGAAGCACTAAAATTTAACATAATAACAAACTCCATTGAGCTACCTCTAATATGCCAGGATTACATGCATTACATACATTATAATAACCAGTCACAGGCCAAAATTATACTGTGAGCATCAATCATATAAATATACATATACAGCCCCAGCCCTAAGATTGGGCATATACAAAAACATTAAAGTCATGTGCATTTAACCTTAAATGAGTAATCAAAAAAAAAACAAGACAATGTCTTAACAAAGCTTCACAAAACTGAGTGATCTTGCTTAGTGCCTGGACTCATAAAGGTTGACAAAAGGGAACGAACGTCCTAGGTTAGGACTGATCTCCTGGTTGGTTACCTACAGGAACAGACATACAGAGGGCGAGCCAAGCTCAGTGAATAGTAATACATAAATAAAACAATGCTTAACTTGAAACATTGTATAATAGAAATACATATGGATTCGTAGCTTCTCAATATTTATTGAACCATAAATTGTGTCTAACATGCTTTGGAAATAAGTGAGGATAGACATACGAACTAAATGCAACTTTTCAAATGTTCCTGAAAATGGGTCTCCGCTCGAGCGCCACCTCGGTCGCCGAGCGATCGCATAATTTAACAAAAATGCTGGGAGATCGATTTTTACGCTCGAGAGGGAATTCCACCGCTCGAGCGGACAGCGAAATTTCTGAAATTCTACAATGCCAAGTAAAGTTCCAACCTGGTATTCAAAGCTTCAAACATGTACTTTCGTATACTAATACAGCATTCACAATACGAGTCTGAATCTGTTCTTATTCATTATAGACTTAGATCTTATCATGAAACATATTGGCTTCAATATAATGTTTTGGATTAAAATCCTTGTATAATGTGGCACAAACCCTTAATCATGGTGGCATGAAGCCCATTAACATAGTGGCGCAAGGCCCTTGGATACTTACCAAGCTTCAAAACATATACTTCCTAAGCTTCAAAACACATACTTACTAGGCTTCAAAACATATACTTACTAGGCTTCAAAACATATACTTACTAAGCTTCAGAACATATACGTACTAAGCTTCAAAACATATACCTATCAATCTTTAAAACATATGCTTATCAAACTTTAAAACATATACCTGAGCATACAATGCAAAGTCCACATGATTTGTCTGAGTCTGTTTCACTTTATAGGCCCTTTTTTGAAACATATCAGCTTGAACATAATGGTTGGCTTGAAGCCCTTGAATGGTGGGGCATAAGCCCTTAATCATGGTGGCAATAAGCCCTTGGAAGGTGGCATAAATCCCTTGAAAGGTGGCATAAAGCCCTTAGAAGGTTGACATTAAGTCCTTGCAAATTGGCATTAAGAATGCCCTTGTAAATTGGCGTTAAGCCCTTGTAATTTGGCATTAAGAATGCCCTTGTAAATTGGCATTAAGCCCTTGTAATTTGGCATTAAGAATGCCCTTGTAAATTGGCGTTTAGCCCTTGTAATTTGGCATTAAGAATGCCCTTGGAAATTGGCATTAAGCCCTTGTAATTTGGCATTAAGAATGCCCTTGTAAATTGGCGTTAAGCCCTTGTAGATTCTTGTATGAACTCAAGAGGTGTCTCACACGGGTTCTAGCGGTGACTCACAATGTAGCACTTAGTCCCGTGTAGCACTTTGTTTCATAACGTAGTTACTTATATCGTATGGCCAAAGGCCCATAATCTTAAAGAATGAAAACACTTCATTTTTCCCCTTTTCTTTATATACACATATCAAAAGATAACGTAATTACATATCGTATATAAACAAGGTGCTAATGACAATCATTAGCTATATATATGAAGCATATAATGGTACTACTACTCACAGTGCTATAACGGAGTGCTTGTCCTTCTCGGGTTATGCCCTACACATGTACACAACTTATACATTAAGGGCATCAAACACAAATTCCAGAAATACCAGAGGGTTAAACACGTAAAACAGAGCAAACAATATTTTGCAGCATGAAGTTTTCAAACCTATTCCTCCAACTCAATATATATAAAAGATTACTAGTCTCACAAAACACATTATGAAATTTACACCCATTCATCTTCTATTCAAAGAAAGAAAGGATTTTTATGAACATTTCCATGTTCCCCAAAACTCCTTAAATTTCTAGTGTTTTCACCAAAAAACCAAACATTTCCCCATCTACATAAAGAAATCCCATTAAATCATTCTCTTGATTTAATAACTAAGCAAGCCCACAAATATTTAGTAAAATGATTTGGGATTAAACCCATTTTTGAAAACTTCACATTTTAGGTCACAAAAATTAATATCAACAAAGTCAATACCCTCTCACATAATCATCACAATTCAACATAGGCAACATGATTCAACTCAACATCATTAAATATAATTCAACATATTTCAAAAGGAATTCTTAAATTCCATTTCAACATTCCATAACTGAATTTATATCATCCACATCATCAACAAATCTTTTCCCCCAATTTCCCTTTTATTAAAACATAATTTACAATGCATTTAACAAAGTTCAATCGCAAATTTTAAACATAACTTTCAAACATAACCAAATTCCAATTAAACTTGAACACATCTAATTCAACCTACCACTTTCATGATTCAACTTTCAATTTGGGCCAAATCATTGATTATCATCAAAATCAACTTAGGGTTTCTAAGAAATCTACAAATTTCAAATAAAATTTTAAATCTTCTTAACCCATTACTTTTATTTCAAATCTTCCCATTTATTAGGCACCCTAGGTCCATAATCCATAAACCATAATCTAAACCCCATAAACCATAATCTAAACCCCATAATAGAACCCAACATACCTCAAAAATTTTGAAATTCCATTCGGTAGAAAGTGGTGATCTCCTCTTATTCTTCATCCTTGATGCAAGACCCATGGTTGATTTGTTATTAAAAGTAGAGGAAATCAAGATTTTGGGAGCTAGGGTTTCGGACATGGAAGAGGGGAGAAGAAGAGAGGAAAAGAAAATCTAAGAAATGGTCCAGAAATCTCATTTTTAAGTTGTCTGTATCGCTATTCCGCTCGAGCGGACTGCTCCCAAAGATCTGATTTCAAAACTTCAAACAGGTATAACTCTCCCATCCAAATTCCGTTTTAGGTCGTTCTTGTGCCCAAATTGAAGCCCCGAAAATAAGCTTTCCAATGGTTCTAACCTCACATCCAAATTCTAAGTGTGGAAAAAGAAAAGGGCAAAAGAGTGACAGCTGATCGTAAGCAATTTAGTCGAATTAAAGTTTTTGGTCCAATCTTACCTTACCATCATATTACCACCACAATCAATACCCCAAAATAAAATAGGGAGGTTCCGAATACACTAATAAAAATGCCACAGATATAAATCACTTTTCATAATTTTTGTTTAATTAAAATTTCACAGAAAGCAAGTAAATGCACAGAATAACAGATCGAAAATATACCAGAAACAGATATGAGGGTGGGGTTATTACATAACCTATCCTACATGGTTGTCCAATACCGTGGTTGTAAAGAAGAAGAATGGATCTTGGTGTGTTTGTGTGGACTTCATGGATTTAAACAATGCTTGTCCCAAAGACTGTTTTTCTCTCCCCAGAATAGACCAACTTGTAAATGCAACGGCACATCATTAACGCATGAGCTTCTTGGACGCCTACAGAGACTATCATCAAATTGCCATGCATTCGGAGAATCAAGAAAAGACTGCATTCCTCATCCCGAGAGGAACCTATTGCTATGAGGTCATGCCTTTCGGGCTGAAGAATGCGGGGGCAACTTACCAGAGACTGGTTACTACCATATTCAAGGAACAACTCGGCCGCACCATGGAAGTATACATCGACAACATGGTGGTCAAATCTAAGGAAAAGCAAGCCCACTTAGCCGACTTGGTAGATACATTCGGCATTCTTCGAAAGTACAAAATGAGATTGAACGCCTCAAAGTGTGCATTCGGCATCGGATCCGGAAAATTCCTCGGCTACATTGTGAACCACTACGAAATAGAGGCCAACCCGAGGAAAATCACAACAATTCTAGAACTTGGCTCTCCTCGGTCGGTTAAAGAGGTTCAAAAGCTAATGGGAATGGCTGCCGCGCTCAACAGATTTATCAGCCGTTCCATAGATCGCTGCTGATAATTTTTTCACACACTTCGGCAAGGCAAAGCTTTTGAATGGACCCCTGAGTGCCAGGCCGCTTTGGACGGCTTGAAAACTTATCTTCGATTAGTACCACTCCTGGCAACCCCTTCGGCAAGCGACCCGCTCATCCTGTATCTGGCGGTATCTGACCAGGCGGTCAACGCCGTACTTTTAAGGGAGGAACTTGGGGAGCAACGACCAGTTTACTATGCAAGCAAAGCAATGGCCTACGCCGAAACACGTTATTTACCAATGGAAAAGCTCATCCTTGCTCTCGTTATGGCTGCAAGAAAACTAATGCATTACTTTTAGGGGCATACCATAGGTGTACTAACAGACTATCTCCTCCGGTCGGCGTTCCGTAATGCAGAAGCATCAGGGCGCGTTTCGAAATGGGCTTTGAAACTCGGCCAGTATGATATCCAGTTTTTGCCTAGAACTGTCATCAAGGGACAAGTACTCACCGACTTTGTAGCCGAATTCACGGGATGCCTTGCCGATTTCTAGTCCGAACAAGTGCAACCTAAACCCAACTGGAGAATATATGTTGGAGACATTTGGCAGTTGTACTGTGACGGGTCATCCAACCAACGTGGTAGTGGGGCAGGCGTAGTAATCATGACCCCCAAGGGACAATAATCAAGCAGGCGATTAAACTGGGCTTTGATGAATCAAATAATGAGGTCGAATACGAAGCATTGCTGACCGGTCTTCGGAATGCACTTCACCTGGGTACGTGGCGGTTGCTTGTTTTCTGTGACTCGAAACTAGTCATCAACCAATTGAAAGGGGAGTATGTAGCTAAAAATGACCGCATGGTAGCCTACATGAGAACATCAAATTCCTTGCTCGCGAAATTCAACCACCATGAATTGAATCAAATAACTTGGGATCAAAACACGCATGCGAATGCCCTTGCTTGCCTAGCCTCTACCATCAATTCAGAAATCAAACGGACAATCAAAGTAGGATTTATCCTTGAGCCAACCATTACCTCTTTTGAACCAGTTCAGATTAATATCATTGAACCAGGACCAAGTTAGATGGACCTTATCATCGCATTCTTTTCTTCAAAACAACTCCCAATGGAAAAGAAAGAAGCCCACAAACTGCGAAATAAAGCCCTGAGATACTACTTGGATCTGCAAGGAAAGCTCTACAAAAAATCCCTCTCTAGGCCGTACTTAGAATGTGTTCACCTAGATAAAGTTGAGGAACTCTTAACTGAAATACATGAAGGTAACTATGGTGCCCATTCTGGAGGATGCTCATTGGCCCACCGAGCCGTAACACAGAGATATTATTGGCCGACCATGCGAACAAATTTCGAGAATTATGTCAAGAAATGTGAACAATGCTAGAAGTTTTCCCCTTTAACTCATCTGCTAGCCGAGAAATTAAACTCTATCATCAGTCCTTGGCCGTTTGCTCAATGGGGACTCGATATTGTCGAACCACTACCATGAGCTCCAGGAAATAAGTGATTCCTGATTGTCGCAACAGATTATTTTACAAAATAGGTTAAAGCAGAGGCCTTAACACATATTCGAGACATCGATTTAAGCATTTTGTATGGAAAAACATCATAACACGATTCGGCATACTAAGAGCACTCATCTCAGACAACGACATCCAATTTGATTTTGGCGTCTACCGGGAATTATGCAAGATGTATGGTAGCTGGCCTTACTTTTCCTCGCCAGCATATTCACAAAGTAATGGTCAGACAGAGGCCTCTAATAAAATCATCCTGGACAGCATCAAGAAAAGGTTGGAAAAAGCTAAAGGTAGATGGGTCGAAGAGTTGCCTAGTGTGTTGTGGACTCATCGCATTACTCCAAGGACGTCCACTGGGGAAACGCCATTCGCTTTGTGCTTTGGAACCCAGGCAATTATTCCCCTGAAGATCGGCCTACCTATGATGAAATCCAAGGCTTTTGACATGGGCCTTGATAACATGATGTTCGCCTTGGACTTGACTTTGATTGAAGAACGCCGAGATCGTGCCCTTGCTTGTATGGCGCGGTATCAGCAACAGCTCGCTAAATCATATAATCAGCGTGTGCAGTTGCGTCACTATACGCCGGGAGAATTGGTCCTCAAGAAAGTACTTCCTACTACTATGGATCCAGCAGATGGAAAATTAGGCCCTAACTAGGATGGCCCTTATCAGGTTGATTCAAACCCCGGAACTGGGGCATATCGGCTCAAAGACATGGCTAGGAGAAGTTTGCCACGCCCCTGAAATTCTACACATTTGCGCAAATTTTATCACTAAGCCAACTTGTACGGCACGCTAGTTTGTTTCAAATTTTTGCTGATATGTTATGCATAAATCTTTCAATTTCCTAGTGCAGTGCCCTTTCTTATTGCAATCTCGTTAATAATGGTTTAATAAAGAATATAAGACTCCGACTTCGGAGTGCCCAGTGTGGATGTAACATTTGGGCTGATTAAGCCTCCGAACTTAGAGCGCCCTTCGTCGATATCACGATTGGCCAAGACCATAAGACTCTAAATTCGATGTGCCCTACGTGGATGTCACGTTTGGGCTGAATAAGCCTCCGAATTCGGAGCACCCTTCGTGCATATCACGATTAGCCAAGACAATAAGACTCTGAATTTGGAGCTCCCTCCGTGGATGTCACATTTGAGCCGAATAAGCCTCTGAATTCGAAGCGCCCTTCATGGATATCATGATTGGCCAAGAAAATAAAACTCCGAATTCGGAGTGCCCTGCGTGGATGTAACGTTTAGGCCGAATAAGCCTCCGAATTCAGAGCGCCCTTCATAGATATCACGATTGGCCAAGACAATAACACTCCGAATTCGGAGCACCCTCCGTGAATGTCACGTTTGAGCCAAATAAGCCTCCAAATTTGCAGCACCCATAGTTCGAAAGCCCGAATGGCCAGGTAACCCTCAGAATTCGGAAGGACTGAATTTGACAATAGAATGACATGGATCAATATACGATTGTCACAAGTAGATACAAACATGAACCAAAATAATAAAGTGGATATTTATTTCATTAAATAAACTCAAATACATGACTTTTGGACGAATTCAAAAGTACAATAATGTATTGATATCTAATTCTATTCGACACTCTCTTCATCGTCGAATTTCTCGGTGTCATAAGCCTGGAAAGGAAATTTGTAATTCTGATACAGAGGTGATACTGAGTCGATACCCGCGGCCTGTAGAGCCTTGATCCATCCATACTTAAATCACAATTTTCGCACCGACAGACATCCTCAGCTAATTTTTCCTTTGTCTTTTCAATACCAATTTTTTGGCCATCATGAATACTTTGTTCGTAGGCCTTCATTCTTATTGTTTCTCTTGCAAACATGCTCGCTGTATCTCGGTCGGCAATCGCATGATCCAGCAGACGCTAGTTTACTCTTTCCGCCACAATCAGGTTTATTTGACTCGCCGACTGCGTTTCGGAAGCCTTAACTTTCTTCAGCTTGTTCTCGACTTTCTCTGCGCGAGCTTCCAAGCTCTGAATGCAGCTATCTTTCTGCTCTATCTCTCTTTGTGTGGCACAAAGATGCATGCTGATTTCATAGGAGGTGTATTGTCCCTTTACCGCTCCATGGACACTCTCTCGAAAAACTTCATAATCGGGCCGACCGACCATTGATTGCTGGACTTTGGGTAGAAAAATCTGTCGAGCGAATTCGACTGCCACATTTGGATCACGAATAATCAAATCTGCTTCCGTCATCGGTTTATTCCCAACGAAGACTGAAACACTCAACAGGCATGGTGTCCTGCTGGTTTCATTTCGCGAATAGGGAGAGCTCCATTGCTGCTGTCTCTCCTTCCTGGGTGAATTTTGTGCCCCACTTCCTTTTGGAGATCTACTTCGACGACGGGGGGAGTGGTGTCTTTCACGCTCCTCCGATGTCTTGTTTGCTGTTCACATAGGTTCGCCACCTCGATTCATCTCTGAGTCCAGTTCAGCTAGTGTCCTACCTTTCTCTCTGTTGTTGAAGAATATTCTTCTTGACATCCAAATTTCCTCAGTTCAACACTATGCTTCTTTCTCTCTTGCAGTCGATTGAATTTGAAAATACCACAAAACTCACGCGCACTTAGCCCCCACCCCACTTATTAATTACGGGTGCAGCGTTCCCAAAGTGATCGTTGCAATGCATTGTGCCAACAAATTATTGTGCCCCACCCAATCCGTGAACCACAAGTATTCGGCAATTTTGTTCATTGATCAGCTGGGCAAGGGCAGATTAATAAATCTATTCGGCGATCCTATTCATTGATCAGCTGGGGCAAGGAAAAATTAATAAATCTATTTGGCTTAATTGCAAGGCATTGCACCAACAAATTACGGTGCCCTACCCAATCCGTGAACCACAAGTATTCGGCGATTCTGTTCATTGATCAGCTGGGGTAAGGGTAGATTAATAAATCTATTCGGCGATCCTGTTCATTGATCAGCTGGGGCAAGGGCAGATTAATAAATCTATTCGGCTTAATTGCAATGCATTGCGCCAACAAATTACTGTGCCCCACCCAATCCGTGAACCACAAGTATTCGGCGATTCTGTTTATTGATCAGCTGGGGCAAGGGCAAATGCAATAAGATATTCGGCCTCTATTGATAAACATATTAACAATACCCCTTCTGATCGGCAGATTATATTCAAGTTGTACGTTTTATTTGGCTCTTCAATGTTCAAATTGACACAAGACATGATTATTTGACTTTAGAACGACTTGTCCATATGATTGCGTCACCATACTTGGCTATTAATTAACACATGCAGAAAGATTATGTAATAGCCGATTATGTAATAGCCGATTATGTTATTGCCGAATTAAGCTATATCATACTTGGCTATTAATTAGCACATGCAGAAAGATTATATTATAGCCGATTATGTTATTGCCAAATTAAGTTACATCATACTTGGCTAATAATTAGCATATGCAAAAGACAAACAAAAAAATGATTTTCATTTATAAATTGAGTACAAACAGTCATCATTTTACACATGAAAATTGCCCTATATTTAACTTCTAAACAAAATAAATAAGCAACAATCTACGAAAACAATGTACAGCAAAACACCAAACAAAAAGCAAAAAGCAAAATTACATTGATATATGGAGCTCATTCTTTAGGATCAGACTCTAGTGGTTCAACCTCTAGCTGCTTGTATGGAATTGGCTGCTCCAATGTCACATTAGTGGCAGCTAGAGCTTTGAGCTAGCTGTGTTTGAAGCCCTAATTTTCAAACTTAGGCACTTCCTCCACATATTTTTCTAAGGCGGCGTTTTCTCCAGCTTGGAACGCCTTGGAGATCTCGGAGTCGACGATTTCTTTTGCCTTCTTTGATTCTACCAAGTCGGCTTCCAATTTGGTAATCACCTCTTTGGCCAACTTGAGCGCGTCCTCACTCGCATTCACCATTTCTTCGGCGGTCTACCTGAGTTGATCTGAATATTTAGCCTTTTCTTCCTCGGCATTGGCCTTGGCCTTGGCTCGCTCTTCAACCACTTTTCCAACCTCGGATTCAGCTCTAAGAGAGGCCTCTTCAGCCTTGCCATTTTCAGTTTCGAGTTCGGCTGTGAGCAGGCCGATTTGCTCGATAACATCATAATGACAGCGGCATATTTCTGCGATCTTGGCTGCCACCTGTAAACAAAGGATTAATAAGATAGCTGGCATAAAAAGGAACGAAATATTTTGTCTAAGTTACATACCAATATAGCCGATTAAGCAGCTAATGCTATCAACACCACATCTAGCTCTGCACGAAACATTGCACTGTCAATCAGTAGAGAAATCGACTAGGCCACGCTTAAGGCCACGACAGTGTCCTTCAAAGCCGAAGCATCTGAAGTAACTGGTATGTTCTTTATTTTTGGTTGTATGATAAACGGCGTAGTCAAGTCGTGCGACTCTTCTACACGCGGCCGTTTAGCAGTTTGATTTTCTGAAGAGTGGACTTCGTGCTTGGTGGGGCATTTTTCCCCCCTCAGTTCGGCCACTAGATTGTCTGATTGATTAATGAAAATTTGCTCCGTTTCGGCTATAACAATCTACTATGTTTCTTCAGCAGGAGCAGGCGGCGAAGACTCAACCACAATAGGTGGGGGTTCAAACCTGGCAGCTTCGGCCCTCTTTCAGGCTGCCATCTTCTCAGCATTATTTCTTCTGGCCATTTACGCGAGCGACTCCCCAGCCACGTTCTCAGGATCTGTGCCGGGAAGGTCTCCTAAGTCGGTGAAAATATCGTCTTCTAATGATACATCGACTCGGCCTGAAGTGGACGAAAAGTTGAAGTCAGCTTCCTCAAAGGCCAAATTAAGAGCCGCGTCAATCTCCTCCCCTAGATTATCAGATTTCTCCAAGTTGGACTGATCCGGTTGTTCACCAACTTGTTCGGTAACCTGCTCGGGACTTGCTTTGAATCCGAAAATTCAAGACCAATCTCTCTAAGGTTCTTGAAATTTGGAAAAATGAGTGTCGTGAGCTGCTGCTCTCCCTTTGGAATCGGAATGTGATTAATGGTCGAAAAAGTAGTGTAAGTCGGCTCGTACCGCAATAAGATATGAGCAGCCCTCCCCTGGCTTTGGAGGTTTGGATGGCCGAAGAATTGGAGCGCAATTTTGACTTGTTGTAGCACATCGTCGTTGGCCGAGACAAGTACTTTTTTCAGGTTGTTACCTGCACAAATGAAACGGTGAGCGTATGCAATCCAAGCTGGATAAATGTATAACAAATGCACATAGAAATGGGACTATACAGCCACCTGGTTCACCTTTTTTTCTAGGCACAGGATCTAGGTGATCTTCGTCTTTGCTGAATTCCCAGTTGCCTCGAACAACAACCATTACATCGTCAACTCGCTTACCAGAGCTGGTAAGCATAGTCACCAGATGGTGATCAGTGTCCTTGGCCCTAAGAAAGTAGCGTCCCTGTTGACCAGATGATTTCGCCAAGGCATAACAATGTCGAATAGCAAGGACACCTTGATTAATCCAAAGTCGGCAGTTTAATTCTACTATTCCCATTATGATTCGGTAAAAGTTTACATTGGGTTGTGAAGGGAGTAGACCCCAATAACAAAGGACGGCCCTAAAAAATGGATGAAGGGGAAACAAACTCCATTCTCAGCGATTGACAGAAGAGGAAAAATGATCGTACTCTCATTAGTCCTCTTCATGTCGAATACGCTATCTGCCACAAGCTATAGATGAACGTCATCTGGAATGGAAAAATGGCGTCGAAAAGCAAAAACACGGTTT
The DNA here is from genome assembly GCA_025200525.1 of Camellia lanceoleosa. Taxonomy (NCBI): domain Eukaryota; kingdom Viridiplantae; phylum Streptophyta; class Magnoliopsida; order Ericales; family Theaceae; genus Camellia; species Camellia lanceoleosa. The sequence goes on along the minus strand of CM045762.1, from coordinate 6,250,729 downwards.
GCGAAAAAAAAAGCTTTCAAATGTTTCGCCATCCAAATCAGAATGGAAAATGCTCTAAACTAAAACCAAACGAGAAAATGGGAGTTGGAATGAGGAAGAAATGCAAGGAAGAGAAGAACTTACAGGGTAGACAAAAAAGGACAATGGGGAGCAGATAGAAGTTGCAAAGGTGAATTCAAAATTGCTTTGCAAATTCAAAAAATATCCGAAGGGACAGCGCGACTGCATATCGCATTAAATGAACAACGCGTATGAAGGGGCGAGAAATCGTAATGATTTCTAAACCATGGTCTTTCTGACGCTTCGGTATTGGAAAGAGTGCAAGCATCGTATTTTTGACTTTCCATATATTAAAACCAAACATGCTGAATAATTGGCTTTAGTCAGATGTTTGGGGGGCAATTGTGGGGGCCGAATAATCATGTGTTAAGGAAGGCCAAGGTTGAAAACATCTAGCCAAAGTCGATTCGGCTATAATCTAAGGTCAAGTATAGTCAGCCATATGAAGAGTCGAATGGGAACCAGCACGTAATCAGAAGGCCGAATAAGCCATCATGTGTGAGGTGGGCCCCACCCATAGGCCCAAAGGGTAATATAAAAAGAGGAACGTCAACAAAAGAAAGGTATGTGAGAATAGATAAAATAACTTGAGATAGAAGTAAACTAGAGAGCACACTAACTTGTCCGTCGGAGTGCTAATTCTAGCACCCTCGACCGGAGTGTTCATCCCTTTTTCAAGTAGCAATCAGAGAATCAAGAACATCTGACTGGATCCTAGAGTATTTCCAAATCCACTTCTCCACACTAACTATACCTATAATTTGTATGCAGTGTGGATTGTGGCCTCTTTGTATACTACATAATGAGACAATATATCAACTATGATGTAAGGTTGATGAGGGAAGAAATCATAGAAAAATTTGAGACCGAAGTTGGCTGGTCATGGACAGAACCAATTCAAATACCACCAGAAGAAGAACCAAAAATATAATAGTGAAATCACACTAGTGAAAGGAAGACAATGCACACAATGTAATTTATGAATAACCCTTTAATTTTATTTTTTTTCCATTCATTGAAGGAAAGATAATGTTTGACATATATGTATATATCTTTTTTGACTAATGTAAATTTCATAGCTATCAATGGTTAAATATATATATTTTTTATAATGTATGCTAAGTAGTGATTGTCAACACAATCCACACAGAGAAAATTGTCTGAATAAATTTCTTTGGTATGAAGTTACCAGAATTTCACAGAGAAATTTAACTCATATCGTGCCAAGAGAGTGCCTATAAGATCATGTAATTTGTAATGCACTGTGTTAGTACAAAACAATCATCAAATTCAAAAAACACAATTCACACAGTAATTTTCTTTGCTATTGGTAAATTTCTCTGGATGAATTTGATTGGTATTATATACACACTGTCCAAAAAGTACATTCCAAAAAACAAAATACACAGAGTAAATTTCTCTGCTACTGTCAAATTTCTCTGGATTAATTTGACTAGTATTATAAACACACTGCCCAAAGTATGTTTCAAAAACACAAGTGCATTGATCTAGAACTTACAGAAAAAATTTCAGAGAAAATACTAAACACAACGCACAATAGGCACGCTATTTTTGTAATAAGATCATCTAACATCGTCAAATGTATTATTCAACCAATAAAATGTATTATCCTCAACTATTTAACAAAGGTTCCTTGCATGTCCTCTTATTATGGCGACCAATACTCTCACATCGACAACACTTTATCACCCTTTTAAACTCTCAAGTAGAAGCAATTCTGTTCTTCTTTGGCCTCCCAGTTGGTCTCTTACTCAATGGAGGTAAAATCATAACATCATCAATGCTATACACAGGTTTTTCAACAGTTACAACTGGGCCAATCAGAAACGAGTATGCGTGATGATATATATCAGCATGAAAAAATGGTTCAACAATTGAATTCAAATTCTTTCCACTCCTAAAAATTGTAGCAATAGCATGTTGACATGGATACCCATTTATTTCCCATTTTCGACATGAACAAGTTCTCAACCCAAGATCAAGCATAACCGAAGGAAAACAATGCACTTCAAAAATTTTGACCACCCGCAAGACTTGGAGGCTTTGTCCTGTGCACTTGATGATGAAGTCGTGTTGATTGTGATTTGAGTTCTCAATGAAGGAACGTAAGCTCGTGCTCCAAAACCAATCCCAAACCCTTCATATTCATACTATTTTTACCCCAAAAATTCATTTTTGACCATTGTGCCACCCTATCCTGAGTTTAAAACAGTGGAACACGGGAACACATTGGGAGTCGGCTGTAGCTATTGGGAGCCAGCCGGCTCTCGATAGCGAGAAACATGGTTTTGGGCGGGAATGAGCCAGCTATCCATTTTTGAAGATATTTATGACCTATTTTGCTTAAATTCTATAAATATGAGCATATATCTTAGTGTTAGGGGTTGGAAAAATTTCAAAGAAGCAAAAACATAGTTGAGAGCTCCTTTTTCTTATGCAAGCTACCTTTGAGATATTTGATCATCCTTATACTATATCCATACACCACAGACAACCTTAGAATAAGGCCTTAGGATCTTGGTTGAGTTTGGTTCATAAACAAGAGCTTACCTTTTTCAAGAGGTATAAGCTTACCACTTTTCTATTGCTTTCATTTATGTCTTTCTCTATCTCTTTCTAGTGTTTTGGTATTGTTTTGATCCTATTTTAAGTGTTAGAACTTTGGTTTGAATAGTTACCAAAGGGTAGAGAGGGTTAATACCCTTTCTTGCACTCTACTTCATAGCTCATACCCTTGTTTTACACTCTTTTCTTTGACTTTTAAACTGATTTTCAAAGTTTAATAAAGGTTAAAAAACATGGTTTGAGGTTTCAAAAATGGAGGGGTTAGCCACCTCTCCTTAATCTTGTTCATTAGGCTTGCATTTCTTTGTTCTTTCCCACCTTTTTATGCTCTTAACATGATTTTTTAGCCATAGTTTTAGCATATTAGGGGTTGTTTTAGGGTTGTCCTAATTTATTTAATTAGTGTATGCCTTAAATATCTAGCTTGTTGTGTTGTAAGTCTTTATGTCTAGCTAGTTGTGTTGTGCCACCCATGCTTTGGATGTTTTTTTTTTCTTTGGTTAATTTTCATGTCAAGAGTCTCATTCTAAATAATCAATTTTGCATAAGTCATTTCTACCACCTCCCCCTTTTCTTTTTTTGTTTGTTTTGTTTTGAGAGTTACTTCAACCAATTCACGGTTATTCAAAGTATGAGAAAAAAAACCTATGCTCAATGGCTTAATCTCTACGGAGGTTCATTGTCAAGGCATAGGCTCTATTTCATGTCAAGAATCCCTTCTCGTTTGACTTTTCTTCCCATTTAGTGGACTTAAATATCACTTTGGACAAATTGATTAAGGAATGGCAAAGACTAATGAAATCGGCTTAAAATGAACTAAACTGACATAAAAAAACTGTTTAGAGTTGGTTGGATTTGGTCGGACATTATGTCGAGTCCATCATTTCAAGAATTGTCATGTATGAATCCATCATTTGTTGATAAGACTTGGTGCGTGTCTAGTCCCTTCTTTGAGCCTCCATGATGAGAAAGAGGGGTGGTCGTCTTCATTGCATTTATTAATTGTTTTGTCCAAATTGTGTTCAAAATCATCAAGCCATCAACTTGTGCCAATTGATGGTTTCGGACTCGAATTCACTCTTCTCTTGAGTTTTATGATAGAGGAGAGCAGAAGGGACATACAAGGCCTAAAAAGGCTCTGTTTGCACTGACCTCACCTCAGAGCACAAAACATTTTTTTGGCATAAAATTTAGCACCGACCGGCACTTTTTTGACCCAGCCAGATCTCATTTGGGGCCGACCAGCTCCCAATGTTTGGCAAGCAGTGACCTTTTGGCAGAAACAGAGAGCAGCGGCTGAGGATGAGGCAGAGCAATCTGGGTAGACAGAGTAGCTTCTGGACATTGTGCATGCGATCATTGTGCCTTGTTGTTGCTTAGATTTTGTAATTATTATTGTTATAAATAATTATTGTTATAATTACTTATTATGGTTGTAATTAGTTATTGTTGTAGTTATTATCGTTGTTTATTTGTAATTGCATAGCTAGTTAACTTAGATTGCTAGTTTATTGCTCATTTAAATATCCTTATTGTAATAAATTAGATAGGTAGCTTTGTGTTCCTTGAATTCGTAATAAGTAGTTAATTAATTTAGCTAATTAGTATTCGTATTTGGGTTTGTAATAGTTAGCTATTAATCCAGACACTTGGACACTCATTCGGACCCTCTTGAACGAGGGTAAATATGTAATAATGGTGTATGTCTTCCAACTCCCATTTCTTTGTCCCTTTTATTTACCTGCTTATAATGGTAGCATAAAGCATCATGTTTCCTTAGCATTTCCCATGTTTCACATACACTGGTCTTGCATGCATTTGGGTTCGACTCATCATGCTAACCAATGTCACATTCAACTCTCTTAAATGAATACGTGATTTATCACATGTCTTGAATGGAATCATATACCATACTAGTAGCCGAGCCTATTTTCTTGCATGATTGTATGTGTCACATTAGTCATTTTGCATAAGTTAGGAGCATATATGTTTTCTAATTATTTTGCTTTGTTTGGCTTACCTTGGAGTACTAGGTGAGTGTTTATTGTTTTAGCATCTTGCATTAAATGTTTGTGTTGCCATATCGAGCATATTCTATGAGGCTAAGTGCTTAAGTGATATACTTGTTTGAATGCATGTGGATGAAGGCTAATTGCTTAAATTGGGATAAATTGATTAATGTACATGCAAACTCACCTTTTTAAGTGAAGCGTATTAAAACAATTTTTCAAACAAAACATGAAATCAAAGTATTCCAACTTTTGCAAATTAGGCTATACTTGCGTGCATCACCTAGTAAAATTAGCCTAATAAATTAGAACAAGAGCATATAATGTAAATAAAAATCACATCATGATTAGTAGAGGCCGACTTTGATCGGGTGAGAAGGGTGCTCAATTCATGACCTTCCCCTCTCATACCTAAGTTCCCGTGCCGAGACACTTTGGTGATGACGGATAAGTGGCCTTTGGCACGAGCCACAAGTTTCCTAAATTTTCTTAAAATATTTAGGTGATGACTCTGTAATCTGGCAAAACAGTCCATTTTTGGCATTTTGATTTAAAATCGATTTTTCAAAAGATTTTCCGAATTGGACTCTTTTGTGTTTATCTGTTTGATATTTCACTTATGAGATCAGATTCAGAACCACGGGAGTCCAAACTGTAGGGCTATCGTATCCGAAAGGAGCACGAAAAGCAAGCTACAATTTCTGGCAACTCCGTTGGGGACTTAGAGAACTTGACTTGAAATTCATGATGTGAAATTTTATCTACACTTATATGTTCTTTGCATTGCATTTGCATTTGTTACTTTAAGTCACTGTGTTTTCCATCTGCTATTCCTCAACGACTTGCCGAAGGCTTGCCTGAAAGGCTTGCTAAAAGGCTGGCCGATCATGGGCTCTGCCATGTTGGAAACACAACCCTTGGATCTGGATTATTGTTGCACCGCTTGATTCTCCTTTCACTTTTTAGTGTTAGGTGCGAAAGGTATATTAGGTAATCTTGCCAAGGTACCCCTTTTGGACCAATTAGCCTAGCTGCATATAGGAAAACTCTAGTAACTGTTCTAAATTAGAATAGGATACTCTCTCATATGCAGGATGATGTGATATCACTTGTTTGAATAGTAAAAGCCGTAGATCACTCCAAAGCTAGTACAGGGAAACCTTAACCTCTCATAGGGGTGTTTTGAATGCTTTTGTGCAAAATGTGAACTCTTTGGGAATGTATAATGCAATCCTCGGAGAGTCTTAATATTGAGGTGATTCCTTTCAAACTTGAGTGTCATATCAGAATCAGAATTTGGGTTAAAATCCAGAGGTTTGTGATATGGTGGAAAAATATTAGAACCAGAGCTAGGGCCAAAAATTGTATCTTGCTTTGTTTTGACCAGCACACCCGGTATCTCGATCTGATGGAGCATTTTTTTTAATGCTAGGTTTGTCTAAGCCAAAGAAAGAGCAGTACCCAACTCAGTAAAGGCCCAACCCAATCCAACCTGGAAAGCCTTAATCCATCCCAGTCCATCTAATCCCAAAAAAACCCACTTAGCAAAGGTCCAGTCTATCTAATCCCTAAAGGCTAGCTCATAAAAGATCCATCCAATACCAAAAGACTAATTCTAAAATGCCCAATCCAGTCAAACCCATCTAGACTAATCCAGTTCAGATACATCGAGTATAACTAGGTCAAAATCTTTCTCAGTCAGCTTTTAACCTACATCCATCCATTTCCCTGATTACTAACTCAGCAGACTCGTAATGGCATAGAGTCCAGAAGAAGTTGTGGCCATGATAACAGCCCTAAACCAGGGAATTGCCATGCAGGATGAGACCATTGCTGAAATGCAACGCCCATCTAGGGCATCTACCACACATCCAGTCCTAGGCCCCCAACCGAACTCTGACCCACCCCCGTCAACTGAAGATTTGCATGGTCCAGATCCTCGAGAAGGGTTGGCTCAGGCTCTAGTTTTCAGACCCTTGGTGCGCCTAATGTGGGTCTTTTTCCCCTTGATATTAATGATCTCAATCCAATCTTGTTAAAAATTGCTGACCTTGAGAAGCAATTCAAAAAGGCACAGGGAATTAGCTCCATACCCGACATTAAGGATAGGTACATCGAGGCTGCCATACAGCTCCTAGAAAGATTCAAAATGCCAACCATAGATTGTTTCGACGGGTCTGGAGATCCTATGGTACATATCCGGCTTTTCTTGGACATCCTGAAACCAATGGGTTTAACTAAGTCTCAGAAACTCTCTCTGTATGGAAGAACCCTGTTGGGTATAGCAGCCATTTGGTATACCAAGTTGGAGAATAAAGTGAAGCAGAATTGGGAAGATTTGATGGATGCATTTGTTAATCAATATTCTTACAATACCCAAATTGAAATAACCACCCAAGATCTTGAAGTAACACACCAGAATCCTGAAGAACCGTTTGTGGAATTTGTTGTAAGATGGAGATCAAAAGCAGCACAAATGACTAATCGACCTTTTGAGAGGGACCAAGTGCGGATAGTGGTGTAGAACCTTGAGCCAGATATGTTACAAAAGTTAATAGTTGCTTCATTGTTCACTTTCAAAAATTTGCATGAGTTAGGGATTCAGATTGAGAGTGCATTCAATAAAGGAATTATTCCCAGAACAAGCGAACTAACAAGGAGGGTGTTTTTTGAGAGTACCAATGCTAGCAGTAGCATTATTCGTAAACTCACTGAAATCAATACCGTCGCCACCAACCCACAAACGGTCGTCCCATTTGCCAATACCAACCCACAAATAGCCAGCCCAACTCGAGCTCAAGGCAGAACTTTTACCTCTCTCCATATGAGTCTAACTAGCGTACTAAAAGTCCTCATGAAAATAGGGTATCTTAAACCCCTTTATCCCCAACCTCTTCCTGACCCACTCCCTGCTTGACATAACCCCACCAAATACTGTGCATACCATCTACAGCGCGGTCATGGCACCGATTGTTGCTACCACTTTCGTTATGAGATTCAGAATCTCATCGACAACCAGACAATAGCTCCACCTCAAGAACCTAATGTTACCACTAACCCGCTTCCTAACCATGACCAAGTACCTTATCCTCACCTTAATCTCATCCATACACTATCTCCTACCTTTAAACCCAACATATACATCACCCCAGCCCATTTACCCAAGCCTGAGGTGTTCATTTCAGAAAGTACGGACTTGTGCATGATGGATGCACTTGAACCCTAATCATCTCAAAACCCAAAAATTAAACTTAAACTAGTCTAGCCTACTCCAAAGAGTTTAACCCAACCAATTCATCAAGACCAAGTCAGTTCAAATACATTGCGAGCACTAATGATCGAACCCGCTACTCTTGAGTTGTTGGGCATGATTAAAGATCTTTAGAGAACTATGGCAGATTTAGCCTTTGGGACTTGGCTCCATCATCGACCACATCATATGCCAAAAGGTTCATGTCAAAAAGCTGCCCAATCTTGGGGCGAGCTGCAGTTGGAAAGGTCCAACCCAAAGCTATCTCAAGTCTGGGTAATGACATACCAACAACAAATGGGCTTCGCTTCGATATAGCCACCCAATCCCTTGGCCAAGCTAAAGCAAGTGGCAAGAATGAAGTCAGGGCAAGTATTGATCCCTATGCACACCTTCGGTGGGCTATTAAAACTTTAAAGGTCAAAGGATTGAACAAGCAGCAAGTATTTGCAGTTGTTACAAAGACTGTGGATGGCACTTTTATCAGTTAGGTTAAGAGCATTTTGAATCAGGGGACAAACAATGAAAAAGGATGCTTTACCAAAAACACCCCTTCTGATTCCCGTCCCAAGCCCATGAATACTGAGCCAACACCCGCCAACCCATTTGCCAATGTTTCTAAACCTGATACTTCATCTTCCAAAAAATGAACCTTCACCCATCTCCATATGAGCCCAACCTATGCATTGAAGGTACTGATAGAGAAAGGGTATCTCAAACCGCTCAATCCTTGACCTCTTCCTAATCCTCTCGCATCTAGACATGACCCTACCCAAAATTACACATTCCATCAGTAGTACGATCACCATTCAAGACTTGATTGACAATAAGGTCATCACCCCACCAAAACCCAAAGTTGTCACTAAATCTCTCCTTAACTACAATAGATTGCCACCCCATAGCATAAATCCCATCCATGGTTTGCCAACAACCAACATTGACCCTAGCCAGCACGGCTAAGGAGATGTGTGAGAACAACCGAGGTAATTGTGAGGCTTGATCTGTGAGACTTAGTTTGAAAGTCTAAAATCAATCCTGCTGGGTGTGAATGTGAGTACTGCTGAATGGAAGGCTGGTTTGAACCCTCCCATGGGCTACTTGAAGTTGTTTTGCATTCGGCAGATAGACTTTGAGAGTGAAAACCCCTTGTGTCTCAGAGGTGCTAATTTTGTTTTGGGTTGTGTTTTGTAAATGGTTGAGTTGTGAGTTTTATTTTCTTTGTCTTTTCTTGCGTTGTTGCGTCAGTTGAGTCTCTTTCTTTGAGTCACTCTCATGTACCCTCAGGTCTTCGTTTTTCTAAATAAGAAAGCGGGAGTCAAGTTTTGATCATTTTGTCGTGCCTACAGTAATGCATATGTGACCCTCTAAAAATAGAAAAGCTTTGAATTTGTTTTTTGAATGAGATTCTGTTAATAAGCTCAAGTGTTGAAAAGGATCCTCCAAATGGTTTGAGTGAATTTTGACTTATCGACGCAAAGTCCTTCATGATTTCAAAAATTTTAAATTGTTTCTGTTGTAAAACCTGCGAAGATTGGTTTAGAATTGTGTGTGGTATTTTACATTGTCCTGGGGACTATTTTCGCCGTTAGGCAATCATTTTGGCAAGCACAAGGCAACCTTCAAACCTGCAAGTACAAGGTGGCTTTCAAACCTCACAATCATAGAATTTCTCTCCCTGGTGTTTTCATTACTTCAAAAAGAAATGGATAAAAGAAATCAAAAAGAAGAAAAGAAAGAAGAAAAGGAAAAGAGAAAACAAAAAAGAAGGAAAAAGAAACAAAAAGAAAAAGGAAAATAAGTCAACCATTAAGCCAGGAGTATCCATTGGAATGAAATCCAAGCAAATTGTGAAGGGAACTTTTGATTGAATTCAGGAAAGCCAATGCGAGGAGATACCACATTGCGAGAAGAACCAACTTTCAAAATAGAGCAAAAGAAAAAAAGAAGACATGCATAAGAATGAAGAACCAAGCTCAAATCAAGGTGAAGCCGATTCCAATGTTAGGGCAAGGATGATTGATTGATCAAATTCACCACAAATATTGTAACGCTATCCTTGAGAGGCTCGCTAGGCTGAAAATTCGAAAGGATGACCTATGCAAAAGTTAGAGCATGAAAAAGGAGAAATCAAACAAATAGAGCTCGCAAGGTTAAAAACCCCCAAGAGGCGAATTTGGCAGACGTTAGAGCGCAAAAGGAGAGTGTCAACAACCAAGTGAACCTTAGCCATGAACTACGTTGACCTGATTTCCATTCTTGGGATAGTAGGCAACTTCATCCTGAAGTTCAGTCTCAACCATATCCATCTTGTTCATCTCGACCCAATCATCTTGTCCGATTCACATCGTCAGCTTCACATCAAACCATGAGCTACACCGACTGTTGCACATATCATACTTGTGTTGGGTACAAAAGTACTAGCTTGAATCAATAGGTGGAGAAATTTTCAATACTTGAACTTATCAGTTGAATCTCTAACTTGAGCAAAAAATGAATCAAAATTTAGGTTTTGCGAAATTGAGTTCTAAATGGGGCATAAGTAATACTAGGGGCACTATGAATAATCAGTCACCTTGAGTCTTTTTCAGCTTTTAGGTCAGTTGTGAGTTCTACTGTGTCATGCCTGGTATTTGTCTCAATTTGCGCTCTTTATCGAGTCACCATAGCATGTCTGTCGCTCAAAAGCGCTCTTTATCGAGTCACCATAGCGTATTTGTCGCTCAAGTTCAATAGAGTGGCATGGTCAAAATTTCATACACGAATGTTCACTCCAAACTCAAAAACAAGTCCATGTGTGGAATTCATAAACAAACTGAGAGTGCCCATACAAGGGGCATTGCATTCATGATCATTGCAAAGTGTATATGAGGAATCCATCACTGCTTTGGAGGAGACTGGAGTAAGTTCTAAACATGCCAGGACAGAAGAGGAGCATGAGTCTGATCAGTTGGCAACTGTTCTAGGATCTGATGATCCCTATCACACGTGCCTGCATGATGTTGAAAAATGGTGGCTAGTGACTAGACACTAGGGGCAATTTTCAGTACATCTGATCGGGCCATCCATCGAACAAGGGGCATGAACCCAACTGGTGGCCAATGACTGGACACTAAGGGCAATTTTTAATACAACTAATCGGGTCATCATTTGAACAAGGGGCATGCATCCAACCTTTCTCTCAGTCTGCCAAAGCCATTTGTTGAGCACTTTTTCCTAGGTTAGGGTGAGCTTACCCTTATAATGATTCTGATATGATTCAGCTTTCGAAAGTTGTCTCCGACCATTTCAAAAATCTCTTGGGATTGCCATCTTTGCTCTGATTAATACATGTGCTTTGGATTAAGCATACATGTTCATACATTCTGGATGATTTGAATTGCATGATTGGTTGCTCCTGTTTTGTTGAGTTACCTTCCGTAGTGTTTTTCAATTACATTTTAATAAGTTGTGGCAAGTTGATTTCAAATAAATTGTGGCAAGTTGCCCTACACTCGTTTCATAAGGTACGTGACGCATTACTTTAAGTACGGTTCATTTCCCTCTACATACCATGCATCTTTTAGTTTGTACCACACTGTTTTGTGCACCTTGAGTTCGCACTATTTTGTGCATTCATACATCTTCACTTTGTATCGCACTGTTTTGTGCACCCTATCTTGCACAATTTTGTACATCTTGTTGTAGACGTCCCCGAACGTCCCGGAGGGAAATCCCGTTTTGTTCATTTGGGCTCACTACAGTTCAGGACTCAATGTCACGGTCCTGTATCTAATCTCGCAGAGTGCAATGCAAGACCGATGAATCATCAAAGAGTCCAAATCTGGCAAATCGTTTTTGAAAACAGATTTTTTTGAAAGAAGTGCCAAACATGGACTGCTTTGCAAGATACAGAGTCGCCACCTAAATATTTATTTTGGGAGAATTTAGGAAACCCTGACTCGTTGCCTAAGGCCACGTGTCCGTCATCACCAAAGTTGCCTTGGCTCGGGAACTTGGGTACGATTGGGGAAGGTCACTTCGTGAGCACCCCCGCTCGCCCGATCAAAGATCGGCCTCTACTAACCATGATATCTAGTTTTAAAAACATTATGTACTCTTATTCCGGTTATTAGCCTAGAATGACTATGTGATGCACGCAGCATACAAATATAGACTAGATCACCTGAATTGGAACAAAACATCTCATGTTTGTTTTTGAAACGGTTTGCTACTCGCAAGTAGGCTAAAATGTGGATTTGCCACCCTCGGGTAGGCTTAGAAAACACGATGATTTGCCATTATCAAGTGGGCTTAAAACTCGCAGTCGATGAATTGTTCCAATCCAAATAATCCAACCTTCACCCACAGGCATTCAGGCAGATATATCACATAAGCAGGTAGCCTCATGGTAAGCATGCTATCATGGCAGTCACTCACACACATGCAAGGATGCTAAAGCATAAATACTTACCGAGTACTCCAAGCCAAAATAGAAGCTATGTTAGAAATCCATGCATGATCCTAACTATACAGAAGTGCCTAATGCAACACATGCAAAAATGCAACTACAATAGGCTCGGCTATTCTAAGATGGCATATGCGATGCTACAACTAACAAGTATTCAACTCGGAATTGAAATACAATGCAGTTAGTATGATGCGCTGAGCCCGGTGCATGCAACACAAATGAATGATGCAAACATGCTATCATAAGTATGCTAATTGAAACATGCCCTAAACTAACCATCATAAGCTGGTAAATAAAAGGGAGAAAAACGTGGGGTTGGAAGACATACATCACACACACGCACTTTTATTACAATTGTGCCCCCGCTCGGAGGGTCCGAATAAATAATACAAACCGCCTAATTAACTAACTCACGAGCTAATTAATTATTACAAAACCGAATTAATAACTAGCTACAACTAATTATTACACAACTACTAACTAACAAGTAAGCAGTAAATGAATGCTATTCCAGTTCTGTTTAGAGAAGAGGAAGGTATGCATGCTCGCTTTGGTTCTTCGCCTCGAAACACCTTCCGGTTGCTTTTTAGAGGCTCTGTTTGCAGGGTGTCTTCCAGTGTTTGTTGCTGGAACTTACCAAAACACTGCTGGAGAGTTCACTAGTGGCCTGCCGGCCATGGAAGGAGAACTGCCGGCCAACCACAGAGCACTGCCGGCCAAGGATGTGACACTGGCGGCCATCAGTGGTGCACAGCCGGCCACTGGTGTGCTGTGACACCAATCTGCAACAAAGCACAAAATAGAGAAAATGGAGGGTCTCCCAAGGGCATGTATGCACTATACCACCCCATATCACCTCAAAACATCAAGGGAGAGGCCTAGTCGAATCCACGACCATCAATCACACATCCCAATGCATGATGGCCAAAGATCCAACTTATGCAAATCAATATGAAAATGAATGCACAAATACAACAAGTAAAGCCTAGAACTCTATCATGAATCATCAAGAGCTTCAGTGACCGAGAATTGAGACACGTTCCATCACTCGGAGTATGAAACGCCCCTCGTTCCTCGTGCTCGAATTAACACTTAATCCAAACAATGCAATGCATGTATGCTATATGTAGCTCAAATATGCAATATGAGGCTCAAATATGCAAGGCATGCCAAAAGCTATGCAACTAAGCATGCGAGTGTGCAAACTCAGCTAATGTAACGCAAACATACTAAGTATGCAACAAGGATACACAATGCAACTAGCTAAATGACGTGCAAATGCGCAAATATGATATGATGCAAGCATGCGACCAATGTAATGCAACGTATCAAATATGCCTTGGTGGGCTTAAACCATAAAGGGGGAGACCTTAGCCCATCCCAAAACAGTGGCCAAAGTGATGACTTGATGGCAAGAAAAGCATGAAATGACAAGGCAAACATGTATGCCAAGTGGCTCAAGTATTAAGGCACAAAGAGAACAACTCTTAAGCACGCTTAAGGAGCAACAAACACGGATGTATGACAATGAGGTAAGCTCTGAAATCTCATGTGAAGTGATGCCAAATCAAATCAACAATGCAAGCATAGCATATTATGGTGCCCAAAGTTCAAAGTGAGCAAAGGGGCTTATGCCATGGCCATACTAGGCAAGCCCCAAAGGGCCGAGGGGACCTAAAACAGTCCTAGGGTAGGTCCAAACAAGACCAAAACTAAGCTCAAAGCTAGCCAACATAGGCTAGAACACAAAGCCAAAAACATGGAGCATGCAAGGCTTTAAAGAGGCAATGCACTACACCTATTGGAACCAAACATGGCATGACTTGGACAATATAAAATAGAGTTACATTATGGTATAATAAGACCCAAAATGCACTGAAACAATGAGCCAAAGGCTTAGGCTTTATGGCATGCACAAAGGTCAATTCTGGAGGCATAAAGCACAAGCCCTATGAAGCATTCAAGGCATGTCAAATGCAAGTGTATGACAACATTTCATGGACTGAAATAGCATATGGAATGAGGGAAAAGCATGCAAACATCACATGTATGGCAAGGTAGGGGCCTCAAAACCCAAGACTAGCCTAAGCATTTACACTATAGCTATACAAAGCATGGGTGATATGGCCATGGCAGCCTAAAATAGTCCTAGAACGCTTCAAAATAAGCCTGAAATCATGTTAGAGCAAAGCCAAAATATGCTAGTATGATGAGTCCAAACACCATGCACAAAGAGTTAGGAAACAAGATTTGTTCTACACCTATATGGAGCATGCAAAGGATGATCAAACCAACTATGGATAAGATCATAACATGCCAAATGAGGACCAAATACATGCTGAAATGTAAACCAAACAAGCTAAAATGACATGGCATGGCATGGAGCATATAAAGCTAGTTTAGGGGGGTTTACATTACAAGTGCATCATGCAAGTATGGAGTGACAAAACCAACCAAAAACAGATTCATTGCATGGTAAAACATCACCAAAAATGGACTGAAATGGACTCAACAAAGACTATGCACATATGCTACTTTGATGAGCTATAAATGGAGTTACATTACACATGCTAGATGCAAGCAAGACATGACCAAAACAGCCTTGGACAGAGCCAAGGTAAGTCCTAGAAGTCACAAAAAAGAGGCCTGGACCAACCTCAAAAATGCGTAGAGGGATGGCTCTTTGGAAGGCCAAAAATGCAAGTAAAGAGGAACACAAAGAGAGGGGGGTACCCCCTCTAATTTAGGACCTCAAAACCATACCTCTACCACTAAAAATCCACTGGATTTCAGTGGTAGGAAGGCCAAACCAAGACTAACTCAGAGGCCTCAAGATATGGCTTAAAACAAAGCCAAACAAAGCATGCAAGGGGGCTACACACCCCAAATAGCAAAATGACCTTAACCAAACTTAAAAATTAATTAAAAACAAAACTTTTTCCAGTTATAAGAAAAGCCTAAATCAATATTTAAAGAGAGCTAAAGCAAGGTGCAAGAAAATGCAAAAATTGGGAAAATGCTCACCTTTGAAGACCCTCTTCGAAATCAGCAATTTCAAGGGGTGGAAGCTTGCTTTCAGACCTCAAGAAGACCTCCCAAGAAGCTTGATTCAATGGTGGTGGTGTGTTTCTATGTGTTGTAGTGCAAAAGTGCAAGGAAATCCAACTTCAAGGCACAAAACACAAGCAATATAGAGAGAAAGGGAGTTTTTTTCTCTTCAAAAGTTCAAAACCCTGTCTAAGGAAGAGGCCTTCCTTATATAGAGGAATGAAAAGCCAAAGCTTCTTCAAGAAGCTTTGCAGAGCAAACAAAAATCCAGCTGGCTCAAAAGATCTGGAGGAAAACTAGCTGAGATAGGGGTTCCGCCATCAAGAATGGCAATAGTGGCACACCGATGGTCGGGTGGCTTCATCAAGGCCGGCAGGAACAAAGCCATGGCCGGCAGTGCACCAGGAGGGCCACTTTGAAAGGACCAAATCAAGGTCCAAAAATGAGGCAGAAAGGATACAAGGTTCGGGAAACTTGAACCGGTGACGTTCTGCCGTGACAGTCGAGTGCTGGGCAAGTAATCGAACCAATTGTTGGGTGTACCTACAAGCACAACCAAGTCTTGAGGACGGTCAAAAATGGGGTGTCTACACTTGCATCGCACTGTTTTGTGTAGCCTATCTTGCACTATTTTGTGCATCTTGCATTGCACTGTTTTGTGCATTTGTACATCTGTCCCTTGTATCGCACTGTTTTGTGCATCTTGAGTTCACATTATTTTGTGCACTTTGAGTTCTCACTGTTTTGTGCACTTTATATCGCACAATTTTGTGCACCTTGAGATCGCACTGTTTTGTGTATTCACCTTGAGTTTGCACTGTTTTGTGCACCTTGAGATCGTACTATTTTGTGCATTCATCTTGTATCGCACTGTTTTATGCACCTTGCATAGCACTATTTTGTGCATTCATCTTGCATCACACTGTTTTGTGCACTTTGTATCACATTGTTTTGTGCATTCACCTTGTATCGCACTATTTTATGCATTCACCTTGTATCGCACTGTTTTGTGCATTTACCTTGTATCGCATTGTTTTGTGCTCCTTGCATCGCATTATTTTGTGTATTTACCTTGCATCGCACTATTTTGTGCATTCACCTTGCATCACACTGTTTTGTGCGTTCACCTTGTATCATACTGTTTTGTGCACCTTGCATCGCACTGTTTTGTGCATTCAACTTGTATTGCATTGTTTTGTGCATCCACATAGCACTTTTTTGTGCATTCATCTTATATCGCATTGTTTTGTGTACCTACAGTACTATTTTGTGCACCCTGTATCGCACTGTTTTGTGCACCCCACATCACACTATTTTGTACACCTCACTCGCACAGTTTTGTGCACCTCACCAGCACTGTCTTGTGGACTCACTAGGTCTAGGAGACCTTAAATCCTCTAGAGTTGCAATTCTTTTGGTGTTTGTCGTGCCTGGATGGCTTCAGGTGGTCTGGTATAGCCACCTGGCTATGTTTGTAGTGAGTTCTTGGGAGATCAATTGAGACGGTAGAAACTAGAGTTCAAATGGCAACGCCTAGAACGCAAAGGTTTGGAATTTCTGAGACTAAAGTCTGATTTAAATACTAAGGGGTGTATCATTGGCTTGAAATCTGTATGGTAACCCCATAGGTTGAGGTAGCTTGTATGCACCTTAATTCTGGATACTGAACTAACCTAGTATGTCACCCTGTTAGAGAATAAGGAAAGTTGCAAACATAGCTAGGGAGAAAAGTAGTACCCATGGTTTGGAAGCACAAGATGAAGGAAGAAGTCTTAAAGCCAAGAAGAAGAGGAAGATCCACAGTAGGATAAGGTGAGTCATCACCAATTGCCCTTGTAAGGTACTTTCACTTCATAGCTACTACATCATATTTATTATCTATTACTTCTATCGCATTGTATATAACATCTATCGCATCCATCTACCCTATTGTCCATTACATCCATGGTATCATACCATTTTATTGCCTATATCCTTTCCATGTTAAGCTTAGTTTGGCATGTGCTCATATATTTCCCTCGTTGAAACATGGTTCTATCATGTGTAAGTACCCATGTTGCGCTGAGGCCAGTATTGAGGGTGTCAACACCTTTTTTGTGTTAGATGTGGTCTGTTTTGTGTCCATGCCTTTTCTAGGTAAGATGTGGTTTAACCTACGCCTCTTTATTCACTGCATCCATTACATCCATTGCATTGTACTTTGTCTTGTTGCATTCAGCATTTAGGATCATTATCTTTCCCTAGAAGATCATTCCTCACTTATATCATACCACCCAATTACTTGTACCCTTTCTATAAAAAAACATAGTTTTTCATGTGCTCGCATCCCTTTGACGTTAAAACATGGTTTTGTTATATGTAAGCATCTATGCTGTGCTGAGGCTAGTATTGAGGATGTAGGCACTTAGCCTGTGTTAGGCGTCGTTTGGCTCGTGCCCACACTTGTTTTCTATATAAAACGTAGTTTGATTCATATCCTCATTCCTTTATGATATTTGTTTGGTAAGCACTGCTTATGGTTTGATGATTTTGTTATATATATACATTGTATATCATTTGCATTATTTTGTTGCATTGTGTATCATTTGTATCCTGGCCCTGAACTACGCTGGTTTGATTTCTTGCAACAAGATACGTAGGCAACACTCGGGTTCAACCAACTGCATCTGCATTTTGTTTGTTTTCCCAAGTCTTACGGCCTTGTCAAAATGGGTCGTCTTCAAGCTTTGACATTCACTCACGTCATTTTATGACTTCGAGCTCTGTCAAAGAAGGGCAACTGTAGACACCCCATTTTTGACCGCCCGCAAGACTTGGACACTTTGTCATGTGCACTCAATAATGAAGTCGTGTTGATTGTGATTTGAGTTCTCAACGAAGGAATGTAAGCTCGCGCTCCAAAACCAATCCCAAACCCTTCATATTCATACTATTTTTACCCCAGAAATTCATTTTTGACCATTGTGCCACCCTACCCTGAGTTTAAAATAGTGGAACAGAGGAACACATTGGGGGCTGGCCATACCACATTAGGAGCCAGTCAGCTCTCAATAACAAGAAACACTGTTTTGGGTGGGAATGAGCCAACTGTCCATTTTTGAAGATATTTATGACCTATTTTTCTCAAATTCTATAAATACGAGCATATATCTCAGTGTTAGGGGTTCAAAAATTTTCAAAGAAGCAAAAACACAGCTGAGAGCTCCTTCTTCTTGTACAAACTACCTTTGAGATAATTGACCATCCTTATACTATATCCATACACCACAGACAACCTTAGAACAAGGCCTTAGGACCTTGGTTGAGCTTTGTGAATCACAATTCAAGCTTGAGAGTGTGCTTGGACCAAGTTTGGTTCATAAACAAGAGCTTACCTTTTTCAAGAGGTATAAGCTTACCACTTTTCTATTGCTTTCATTTCTGTCTTTCTCTATCTCTTTCTAGTGTTTTTGTATTGTTTTGATCCTATTTTAAGTGTTAGAACTTGGGTTTGAATAGTTACCAAAGGGTAGAGAGGGTTAATACCCTTTCTTGCACTCTACTTCATAGCTCATACCCTTGTTTTACATTCTTTTCTTTGACTTTTAAACTAATTTTCATAGTTTAATAAAGGTTAGTTAGCCACCTCTCCTTAATCTTGTTCATTAGGCTTGCATCTCTTTGTTCTTTCCCACCTTTTTTATGCTCTTAACATGATTTTTTAGCCACTGTTTTAGCATATTAGGGGTTGTTTTAGGGTTGTCCTAATTTATTTAATTACAGTATGCCTTGAATATCTAGCTTGTTATGTTGCAAGTCTTCATGTCTAGCTAGTTGTGTTGTGCCACCCATGCTTTGGTAGTTTTTTTTTCTTTGGTTAATTTTCATATCAAGAGTCTCATTCTAAATAATAAATTTTGCATAAGTCATTTCTGCCACCTCCCTCTTTTCTTGTATTGTTTGTTTTGTTTTGAGAGTTACTTCAACAGATCGACGGTTATTCAAAACATGAGAAAGAAACCTATGCTCAATGGCTTAATCTCTACGGAGATTCATTGTCAAGGCATAAGCTCTCTTTCATGTCAAGAATCACTTCTCATTTGATGTTTCCTCTCATTTAGTGGACTTAAACATCATTTTGGACAAATTGATTAAGGAATGACAAAGACTACTGAAATTGACTTAAAATGAACTAAACCGACATAAAGAAAATGTTTAGAGTTGGTTGGATTGGGCCGGACATTATGCCGAGTCCATCGTTCTAAGCATTGTCACATATCAATCCATGATATGTTGATAAGACTTGGTGCGTGTCTACTCTCCCTCTTTGAGCCTCCATGATGAGAGGGGGGGGGTGTTCGTCTTCATTGCATTTATTAATTGTTTTGTCCAAATTGTGTTCAAAATCATCAAGCCATCAACTTGTGCCAATTGATGGTTTCAGACTCGAATTCACTTTTCTCTTAAGTTTCGTGATAGAGGATAGTAGAAGGGACAAACAGGGCCTATAAAGGCTCTGTTTGCACTGACCTCACCTCAAAGCACAAAACATTTTTTTGGCATAAAATTTAGCGCCGATTGGCACTTTTTTGACCCAACCGGATCTCATTTGGGGTCGACCGGCTCCCAATGTTTGGCAAGCAATGAGCTTTTGGCAGAAACAGAGGGCAGTGGTTGAGGGTGAGACAGAGCAATATGGGTAGACAGAGCAGCTTCTGGACACTGTGCATGCTATCATTGTGCCTCATTGTTGCTTAGATTTTGTAATTATTATTGCTATAAATAATTATTGTTGTAATTACTTATTATGGTTGTAATTAGTTATTGTTGTAATTAATATTGCTATTTATTTGTAATTGCATAACGAGTTAACTTAGATTGCTAGTTTATTGCTCCATTAAATATCCTTGTTGTAATAAATTAGATAGATAGCATAGTGTTACTTGAATTTTTAATAAGTAGTTAATTAATTTAGCTAATTAGTATTCACATTTGGGCTTGTAATAGTTAGCTATTAATCCAGACACTTGGACACTCATTCGGACCCTCTTGAATGAGGGCAAATATGTAATAACGGCGCATGTCTTCCAACCCTCATTTCTTTCTCCCTTTTATTTACCCGCTTATAATGGTAGCATAAAACATCATGTTTCCTTAGCATTTCCCATGTTTCACATACACTTGTCTCGCATGCATTTGGGTCCAGCTCATCATACTAACCAATGTCACATTCAATTCTCTTAAATGAATACGTGATTTATCACATGTCTTGAATGGAATCATATACCATGCTAGTAGCCGAGCCTATTTTCTTGCATGATTGTATGTGTCACATTAGTCATTTTGCATAAGTTAGGAGCATACATGTTTTCTAATTATTTTGCTTTGTTTGGCTTGCCTTGGAGTACTAGGTGAGCGTTTATTGTTTTAGCATCTTGCATTAAATGTTCGTGTTGCCATATCGAGCATATTTCATGAGGCTAAGTGCTTAAGTGATATACTTATTTGAATGCCTGTGGATAAAGGCTAATTGCTTAAATTGTGATAAATTGATTAATGTACATGTAAACTCACCTTTTTAAGTGACACGTATTAAAACAATTTTTCAAACAAAACAAGAAATCAAAGTATTCCAACTTTTGCAAATTAGTCTATACTTGCGTGCATCACCTAGCAAAGTTAGCCTAATAAATCAGAACATGAGCATATAATGTAAATAAGAATCACATCATGATTAGTAGAGGTCGACTTTGATCGGGTGAGAGGGGTGCTCAATTCATGACCTTCCCCTCTCATACCTAAGTTCTTGAGTAGAGACACTTTGGTGATGACGAATAAGTGGCCTTTGGCACGAGCCACAAGGTTTTCCAAATTTTTCAAAAATATTTAGGTGGTGACTCTGTAATCTGGCAAAGTAGCCCATTTTTGGCATTTTGATTCAAAATAGATTTTTTAAAATATTTGTCGGATTTGGACTCCTTTGTGTTTATTTATTTCACATTGCACTTATGAGATCAGATTCAGAACCACGAAAGTCCAAACTATAAAAGCAAGCTACACTACATTCCATGTTCTCCCATCCATGAAAGCCTTCTCTAACACACTATCCATACAAGAACAGAGAACTTTATTCCATTTACTAGAAAGCAGCCTCCTATCAGACCTCATATTCATGATTTGCAACCGTATCATGTCCACCAAATTTGTTTTTGGCAATTGCCAAGCTTCTCGTATCCATGAATTGAATGACTCAGCAACATTTGAATACATTTCCCCTCAAAAGATGCATCACTTCTTTTTTTATATGGTAAACTTCTCAAGAAAACACTCACTATGTCTCCTCTCTCACTTTTTAATTCATTTAACTTGAAATGGAATGATGCCTTTGTTGGCGCAGATGCGCATTTTGAAAACTTGGACACAATCATCTCCCTGACCAAATTTGTGTTTCTACATGATAACCTATCCCTCAAATTTCTGTTTAGATGTTCAAGAAAAAATCCATAATAACAATTAGGGAAAAACCTAGCAATTCCTTCCACAATATCACAATGTCGATCTGATATGAAGTTTATCACCCTCTCTGACCCCAATACTTCACATAAATGTTTAAGGAACCAACATCAATTATCTTTATTTTCAGCATCACTAACGGCAAAAGCTATAGGAAAAAAAACCTATAAAACAAATAGCAACAAGCATAATAGATATACACATGCAGAAAAAATTAGAACAATGAATAACCAGAGAAAATTCACACAGTGGCAACATCTAGAGAAAATTCACTTAGTCACCAACTCTAGAGAAAATTCACACACTGACAAATCCAGAGAAAATTCACACAGTGGCCATCTCTAGAAAAAATTCACACAGTGGCCACCTCCAGAGAAAATTCAAAGTGTCAGATAAAAATCACAAAACATAACCACAAAAATAGAAAATTCACTCAATTCCCACATGTATAGAAGATTCACATACTTAGAGAAAATTTGATATATTTACAATTACCTTCATTCCCTTCTTTCCCCATCGCAACAAGCATAACTCCTTTGTATCGTCCTTTCAAAAATGTTTCATCAAGAAACAACAATGACCGACAATATTTGAAACTAGTAATGCATGCATGAAAAGCCACAAATACTCTTTTGAAACGCTTGTTATCTTCAAAATCTAACTCAAAATGGCTACCTGGATTGTTCTTCAATGCTCATCAAAATACCACCGTAATTGATCGAATGACAAACAAGAATCTCCATGTGTACTACATTTTACTTTTTCAACCCCCAACCAACCACAGTTATAACTGATTGAGACCCCATACTTGTCTTTCATTTCTTTGACAACATCCACTGGACGAGTTAAAAGTTTACACTTACCTCTTCAAGTATAAGCCCATAAACTAAGTTAGAAGTCATCCTACCATGTTTACTAGTATGAACTGCCACACCACACATATGTTCATTGTTCATAGTTCTTATGTAAAAGAACCCATTTGTTTTTTCAACTGAAACATGTACAAGCCACATATATCCCCTTGATTCCTTATATGCACATTCTGCCGTAACCCTCAGCTTGTTATTTTTAACATACGTAAACTAAAAACTAATCTCAATAGTATACTTGCATAAAATAGTACGGAACACAACCACACCACCCTCAAACTTTTGTCTGACACTCATAATATTATTTTGCCAACCAGCTGACAATAACACATTTTCTTAGTGAGAACAAAACTTAGAGAGTGAATTCTTTTCAATATCCATGAGCCTATCACATTCACCATGCAAAGCATTTACCCAATTAGAACCCACTTCATCCTCTTGATCAGAAGTACTACACCTAATAACTGAAACATCAACTATATCAACACCATGTGCACAAACAACCCTCAACATATTTAAAAAATCAATATTATTTCGAACCATACAATTTGGATAGCCCACAATAGAATATGAAATACACATCGTCTCAGGTTTCAAATTCTCCCATATTTTACACAAAATGCCAACCAATTCCTCAAAATTCAATTCGCATGAAATATTAATGACAATAGTATCATTTCCATATTTGAACAACAACAACACTGCACTGTCCATCTAAACTGAAAGAAAAAATACGAAAAATAACTTATTCAATATAAAAACACTTCACAAGAACAAAAAAAAGTCCAAAGAAATTTCTAATAATTGTAATTTTCTCTGGACTTAAATAAAAGTCTAGAGAAATTTAGAAACTTATATTCACCTTCAAGATAACAAAAACAAAATCACAGAAAAATTAATGAATCCAGAGAAAATCACAGAGAAATTTAATGCTAACTATTAAACACAATCGTAGACAAAAATACACAAAAGATCTATTATGAAATTATAAGCTTCTCTGTGATTTTCACTGGACTACAAGCTTACATTTTTCTCTGTATGATTGTGCAGTATTAGACTCAAATCAAAATCTAGAGAAATTTACGAACTTATATTCACCTTCAAGATAACAAAAACAAAATCACAGAAAAATTAATGAATCCAGAGAAAAACACAGAAATTTAATGCTAACTATTAAACACAATCGTAAACAAAAATCACACAGAAGATCTATTATGAAATTATAAGCTTCTCTGTGATATTAACTGGTCTACAAGCTTACATTTTTCCCTGTATGATTGTGCAATATTAGACTCAAATCAAAATCCAAAGAAATTTACGAACTTATATTCACCTTCAAGATAACAAAAACAAAATCACAAAGAAAATTAATGAGTCCATAGAAAATCACAGAGAAAATTAATGAGTCAAAAGAAAATCACAGACAAAATTAATGCTAACTATTAAACACAATCACTGACAAAAATCGCAGAGAAGATATGTTATGAAATTATAATCTTTTCTGTGATTTTCACTGGACTAGAAGTGTAACAACCCCGACCTCTGATTAACGTTAATTCATGATTAAATAAGCCTAATTAGTAATTAAGGTGAAATTCTGAATTAATTCCATGTGTGTATCGCATTATTGTGTTTATATCTATTTATCGTAGAAATATCTGTTTGTATTTCTGTTTCGTTCTACGAATTGAAGGCCATATGGGCATCTGATTACGAAATTGACTTAATTTATGTGCTGTTTAAGATTTTTAGAACATTATGGGAGGTTTAATTAAAATTCAATTCGGAACAATTAAATTAGAAAAATTAATGTCAACTAATTAGCCAACTCTTAATTGAGCCTATATAAGGCACCTATTATGCCTCCACTCATTCTTTTTCTACATTTCAACACATCTTTGAGCTTACACACACAAACCAAACATGAGAGAGAAAGAGAAATCAAAGGTTGAGCTTAGACTCTAGGAGAGGGAGAAGAATTATAGTAAATTCAAGATATTGAACTTAGAAACTCTAGCAATTGAACACCTAGCACACAATTGAGCTTCTAAGGTAAGGACTTCTACCTTTTAGTTGTAATTTAGTGATTACTTCATGAAATCAAGTGAGAAAGGTAAAGGAACATAAGAATTGACTTGTGCAATGCAAGAATTGAACTTAGATAGTTGACTAAAGGAGTGTATCATGCATGCATGCACATATCATAGCATTTTGAGTATGTTTCTAAAGAATTTTCACATGCATGTGTCCATCTTGACTTGGTTTTGAGAATTCATCACATTTCTTACCATTTGACCTTAATTGATCATGTTTTAGAAAGCTTAAGTTCAAAGTAATTCATGCATGTCATGTTTATGGCATATTCATAAATTTCAAGTGAGAGTTTTGACCAATTGGCATACTTTTGGGCCTTGATTTAGGGAAATGATCTTCAAATGATGGTATTTTACAAGTTTCTAAAGGTTTTCTAGAGTTTTGGCCCAAAAGGATAAGTTTTAAAGTGTTGAATTCGAGTTTTGAAGCTTGGAGGAGAATCTGGAAATTCCAGAATTTGACCTCTCCGCTCGAGCGATAGATTCTGCGCTCAAGCGGCCACCTTTGTTTTTGCATCTCCACTCGAGCAACCAAAAGTTGGCTCGAGCATAAAATGCATGCTCCCAGAAATTCATATGTTTTGCAGACCACTTGAACGACAAGAGTTGCACTCAAGCGAGGACCTAAGTCTCACGCTCGAGCGGCCGTCGAGCGTTCGTCTAGCGTGAAAATCACACAACCAGTACTTTGACAGACCGCTTGAGGGAGAGAAGGTACGCTCGATCTACCACTCACATTTTGTATGTCCGCTCGAGCGAAGAAAGGTGCGCTCAAGCGGGACCCCTGTTCTCAACAAGTTTTGTAAAATGTGTTCAAGTACATTTTAGCATCCTCATTGCATCCTAGGCATTCCTAGGCCAAGATTAAGACATAATAATGAGGATAAGAAGTAGAAACACACCAAGATAAGAAAAGATTAAGTTAATGATTCTGGGTGTGTAATTCAATACGTATCCGTTCAATGTTTGTGTAGGTCATACGCCATAGACAATTTGGTTTATCTGCCTAATCTGTTCTGTAAGTGGAGCCATCTGTGAGTAATAATTTAGTAAAGTTATGTTCAACTTTCATTATTTTCTCTATGAAGGAATAAGATCTGTTTATGAAATGTTATGTTCTATACGATGAATGACTGTCATATTTTCTGACAAGTATTCGTGGCATCCTTAGCGCAAGGCCCTTGCCCAGGGGTAATAATACCATGGTCTCAAGGCCCTTTCCTGGAGGTAACAATACTGTGGCTCAAGTATATTACAAGTTTCCAGTACCGGAGGTTCCTTATGGAACTGACAAGCATGATAACACTAATAGATGTACCATGTATGATGAAGCATGAACTTTGATCTTTGTATGCAGTTTGAACAAGAATATGAATATAAATCTGTTTCTAATATAAATTTTGATTTCTGACTTTGTGATGGACATCATTCATTTAAACCCTTTACTCTATTATTATTCACTAGGCTCCTGTTCACTGTATTATTTATATATGTACGTGACCAGGTGCGTGATCAGGCTCAAAATTGAAGGCCTAAGTTATGTTTTGTCAAGCCATCCACCGTGCCTCCCGAGGAGGTTCCCGTGTATAGAAGTCAAGTTTTGTGGACAATGTCAAGAGTTACTTTGTGTACCATGCTAAGAACGTTTATGTTTTGTTATTGTATACTGGGCTAAGTCTCTTTTAATGATGCTTGCACGGTGTTCTGAGACTTATGTGAACATGACATCTTATGTGTATATGTTATAGGTTTCAAATTTTTGTCCCATATATGTCTGCACAGCTCTATGGCCTATGTATATTTTGTATATTTGCTTCCGCAGCCCCTAATTATATGTTATTTTCATAAGAGGCCTTTAGTAATCCAAGGATTACTAGCCGGTTACGACGCTAAACCTGTAGGAGCGGGTTTGGGTCGTGACAAGAAGCTTACAATTTTATCTGTGATTTTTGTTAGATTATAATAACAAACATACAATTTTCTCTGGAATGCAAACAAAAGTACAGAAAAATGAAAAGTGCAAAAAAAAAAAAAAAAAAAAAAAAAAAACAGAGCATGAAACTTAGGAAAGTGCAGAAAAATAAAGTCAGTCTCCAAACACAAAAAACAAAACTTATCATTGATAAACATGTAACAGAGAACGAAAAATCAACTCCAAAAATCAAAGTCAACTCCATTGTCAATAACAAAGAATGAAAAATCAACTTCAAAAAGAAAAAAAAATGACACTAAGTTGGCTTTTCTCTGACATTGATCAAAACTGAAAACAAAAACCTAATTTTAAATACACTAAAAAAACTTTTCTAAAACCGGAGTCCTTACATGCAAATCAAATGAAAAATCAAAAACTTACACTAATTATTAAACTAACCTGATTCAACTCCACTGGAAATCCGAGCTTCAACACGACTTTAACTTCTATAAGATCAACGAAAATCAACTTCTATACGACTACAAAATCCCTATAAAATCTCCACGAAAATCTGCGTCATCAAAATCTCCGTCGCCAAGTTCATCCCAAAGTAATCTCCTACAAAAATAGCAACGTAATCTTCAATTTCCAAAATTGAAAACCACGTATATTATAAAGAAGGGTAAAATAGGTATTTTATAAACTAAAATAACATTGAGGGACCTTAGGCATCAAAAAATATTATTGTGGATCTCTCCTCATACTAAAAGTTGGGGAGGAATCTTAGACCAATTTTCCCTAAAATAAACACTCATTTTGATATTAAAAATAATAGTTAAATTAGAAAGAGAATTAGTAATATAAAACTAAACGTGATTTTAATTATTTTATTTTATTTTTATTTTTATATTTAGTTAGAAAATAAAAATATGTATAAATAGAATTACTCAAAATTTATTAAATAAATTAAATATAAATATGTTGTGATTGGATTAAGAAAAATATATAAATTAAATATGTAGAGTATTGATTTGTTTTCTTAAATATTCTTTTTGAATTATTCATACATATTGTATATAGGTATATAAAATTTAAATTAAATATAAATATTTTGTAATAAATAATTTCATGTTAAATAAAAAATTAAATATAAATTAATATTAAGACATCAATAAGATAGACGAAAAATATAAAATATAAAATAAAATTAATTCGATCTATGCAATGTATATAATTAAGCACATTATGTCTTATTTATTTATTTATTTATTTGTGTATCGAGATAATTTTTTTTTCAAATTTCATAATAATTAAATTAACATATCAACTATATAAAAGAAATTTGACAATGACAAAACTAAATATACGATGAAAAATATATGAAAATAAGTATTTTTCAAAATAGAGTCTATATAAAATTGATTATTAGTTGTTTGGGATGATCTAAATAAGTGTACTTTTTGTCTTTTTACGAAAAGATGTACAGAAAAGTAAAGAGGTGTTGTCATGAAAAAAAGATAAAAAGATGGATTATATGGGAGATGCCAAACCACCCCTGAATTTATGTTGAACTTTATATAGAAATGAAAAAGGCATGCTGATGTGGCTTTTGTTAAAAAAAAAAAAAAAAAAAAAAGTAAGCCTTTAGAATATGTCACTTAAGTAAGGGAAAAGCACTACTTTTGTATATATATATAGTAGCAGTTGATCATGCAACGCACTTGCTATTTTTTTTTTTTTTAATATTTGATGGTTCAATATGTGTTATACAAGAATAATTACAGTATGATTTTAATTATTTATTTTGATAATATTAGCTCTATCGTTCTATAAAATTGTTACTTGAATACTTATACATATTAACTTTAGTTAAATTATTTGTGTATTTTGATAATTTTAATTCTATTGTATTATAAAAGTAAAATTATCATATAATAATTTTGTATGATATATATTAAACTACAAAATAGTAAAATAAATGCTCATTTGAAAATAAAAAATAAGAGTTAAATTAGAAGAAGAATTAGTAACATAAAATTAGAAGTAATTCTAACTATTTAATTTTTTTATATTTATTTGAAAAATAAAAATATGTAGAAATAGAAATTATATAAAATTTATTAAAAAATTAAATATAAATGTGTTGTTTATATAATATTTATATATATATATATATATATTAAATTATAAGATTGTAAAATAAACACTCTTAACTAAATTAAAATATCAACTATATAAAAAAATTTAACAACAACTAACCGAGAAAGAATCACATAACAATATCTAAACCCAAAAAGAAAAAATAATGAAAA
The DNA here is from genome assembly GCA_025200525.1 of Camellia lanceoleosa. Classification (NCBI taxonomy): domain Eukaryota; kingdom Viridiplantae; phylum Streptophyta; class Magnoliopsida; order Ericales; family Theaceae; genus Camellia; species Camellia lanceoleosa. Next base: position 6,221,651 of record CM045762.1, on the reverse strand, counting down.
CATCCAAACGATAGATACCTCTTAGTGTGTAAAGTGATTAATCATCTGTAATATGATGTCAAAAAATAAAAACTTACTGTTCAACAATTAAAAAAGTAATTCAAGTAGTAAATCTAAACTTTAGAGGTTCCTTGAGAGTATCATTGTTGTGCATATCTTTCCTTCTGTGAGTTGTGATTATATAAAATAATGTACGAAAAGAAGTATAATTTCATATATTTAATCACTATAAATTTAAACGATAAATCCATAATATAGAATTAGTATTGGGTATAAAATAATGCATGAGAAAATAAGAAAAGGAAAAAAGAAAAAAGAAAGGAATTTAGTATTTAAAAAAAAAAAAACCAAATACTCTTGAAAGAATTAAGAAGAAAAATGTAAAACATAAATTGGTATTGGGTTTGTGGATTATCTTAACTTACAATAAAAAATATATGGAAAAGAAATATTTGTGAAAGAAAATCCATATAAAATAGGTAAAGTAAGTATAATTTAAAGAGTTAATTATTTAAAAGTTCTATTTACAAATGTTATGATAGCTCAGGTCTTATGTAAGATTTTTTGAACCAATAAGTCATACTTAGTAAAACTGAGCATATTATCAGTTTTTCTCAATTTTTAAAACTAAGAACACTATCAATTTTTCGTTGTAATATTTTAAATAATTGTTTTACTAACTGATGGAAAAAAAAAAAAAAAAAAACATAGCATGAGATTAAATATTTTTGTCCTTCTACTTATTAATTTGATTCAACTATCCAATAAGATCGAGAACATTATCAGTTTTTTTTAGTTTTAAAACTAAAAACATTATCAATTTTTTCATTTTTAATTTTTTTTTCATTTTTTTCCTTCAATTTTGCACATCAATGTTCCATCATCATACTCCTTCATAGACACAAATTTTTCAGTTTTGCACAAAAAAAAATTAATTTTTTCAAAAAAAAAAAAAACATGATCAGCTTGTTTGGTTTGAATTTTCAGAATTCACTTTTCAGAAAATTAAAATTTTTTGTTTTCCATATTTTTTTGTTTTCACTGAATTTTTTTAATATTCTAAGCAATTTTTAAAATTTTTAGATACACCTAACATAATGCACTTAAAAAGTATAATAGTTTGTGAAAAAAATATTTAGAAAATTTACTAAATACCAAAAGTACAACAAAAAAAAATACGATAATTCAATACATTTTTCGTATTCTTGTATATTTATTGATTTTTTAAAATATTTTTTTACAAACATTTACTTTTTAGATACATCTAAGTAAGGTGCATCTAAAAAAGTAAAAAATTGTTTAAAATTTTAAAAATATTCATTAAAAACGAAAAACATGAAAAATAAAAAACTCAATTTTCAGAAATTTGGAACCAAACACACTGATTAGTTTTTTTTTTTTTTTTGCACAATTTTTTTTTTAGTTTTTTTTTTTTTAATTTGAAAGTTGATCTTTTAAAGTTTTGAAAATCAAAATAAATGTCAAATCATCATGTTCCTTTATAGATAATCATAAATGATGAACAATCATTGTTCTCTGACTATTAAAAATTTAATGGGACTTGAATGTCTTAATAATCTTAGTTTGGACTTAATGGAGTATAAGTTCATAAATTATGACTTGTGTGTAACTGTCCCTAATTTAAATTAGGTTTGGGTTTGTATAAAACTCTACATGTAATTAAGAAAATACATGCTGACGTGATTCTCTTTAAAAAAAAAAATAAATCCTTATAATGTGCCACATAAGTATAGAAAAAATACTACTTTTCATAATATATATATATATACATATATGATGTGTGGTACAATGGATTTCCTTTGGGATTGTTGTTGTTGGAAACAACATTAAAGCCAAAGCATTTTGTTTTTGTTTTGCCAAAAGACTCCTTCTATTTACTTATGCAAAAAAACAAAAAAGAAGAAAGAAAAAAGAAGAGAAAATTAGTCTAAAGTCTCTCTCTCATTTTTAATAATAGGAGAGATCCACAATATTGTTTTGTGATATCTAAGGTCCCTCACACATTCCCATACATCTCTCTCCATATCTGATCCTCCTGGAGAGAAGAACGCAGAGACTGATCTTCAAATTCAAGATTTTAAAGTTTGGTTTCTTCCTCGCCGGATAATCTGACAAAGGCCTCCAGCTTCGGACCCACCACTATATGTACATACACAAACTCCTTCTCCATCCATTTTCTAGGGTTTTCAGAGATTTTGAGCCCAGACCTCTTTCGCCATGGAGAGGAGTAAGTGCCTTTTCGCTCTATCTATCTATCTATCTATCTATCTATCTATATTTATATCTATATATATGTATATGTTTGTGGTTGCTTAGATTTGTATCTATCTGAATTTTTTGCTGTATGGTTTTCTGTATATTCATAGATCCATTAAAGATTTGAATTTTTTGATGTAAAAATGCTTTATTCTTTGTGCTTGTTGTTTCATTGAATCTTCAATTGATATCCGTAATTCAATTTTTCGTGTGGTGCTGAGAAATATGATAAATGCGTTTTTTTTTTTCTTCTTACCCAAACACCATCCATGTTGATTTATGAAATTCTTATTAGATTGGATGAGCTTGATTCTGAACACAGATCACAACTAGCTAGGCTTCAATGAACTTAATGTTGGCTGGCTAGGGTCATTTCAAATTGGAATGTCACTTCCATGAACTCGATTAGGAGATGTGATTCAAGATTGTGAAGACACATCCAAGGTTAGGGTTTCCTGGATCAATGTACGATCACCAAGGACTGTTCATAAAAATACAACTCTACTGCAAATAGAGAGAATTTCTCTGGTTTCAATCTAGAGAATTTCTTTGGTCTCTCTGGTTTGGACCAGAGAATTTCTCTACATTGAATGGACATCTTCTTCTCAACATCCAGAAGGTTCCACGCGAGCATTTGCACCCTAAATATGCCTATGAAGAGGCCGATGTTTACGTTTTGCGAAAGAAATTATAGCTGTAGCACACACATATCTAGTAAGTCTTAGAATTCAGAGTGGAGACAAATTGTTCTATTCATGGGGAATTTCTTGTTAAAACTAAATTTAAGTGAAGAAAACTTTATTTGAAATTTATGATTGTTGACTGCTTCAGTATTATTTTGTGGGTTTGTTAATAAAGATTGCATTGTTGGCTTACATATTACACAAAGTCATAGAAATTCTTTGTGAATAGAGCTAGAAAAATTTGTGAACTCAGAGAAATTTTCTTTGACTCTATTCACAAATTTTCTTTAGATAGAGCCAGACAAATTTTCTCCATACAATTTTCTCTAGATAGAGCCACACAAAACCATACAAATTTTCTCTACACAATTTTCTTTGGATAAAGCCACACAAAGCCACACAACATTTCTCTACACAATTTTCTCTAGATAGAGCTACAATAAACCACACAACTTTTCGCTACACAATTTTCTCTAGATAGAGCCACATAAAGCCACACAACTTTTCTTTACACAATTTTCTTTGGATAAAGTCACACCAAGCCATAAAAATTTTCTCTACATAATTATCTATAATTTTCTTTGGTACTCAGAGAAATTTCAATTTTCTCTAATTTGAACCCAGAGAAATTTTTTGGAAAGTCTAAAATTTCTCTTGAGCGAATTTCTCTGGGATTGAAATTTCTCTGGATCGATATTGAGGGACCTTAGACATTATGAAAATATTGGATGTCCTTTATGCTATAAAATCTTAATATCAAGGATCTTAAAAAAAATCCCCAAAAAAAAACAGGGAGTGAAAGAGAGAGAGTGAATGGGAAAGAGAGAAACATAAATAAGGACTACAACATAAGTTGAACAGTGTGGTTTGGTCACTAGTAGTTTCACGCTGGAGGTTGAAACAAAGACTAATGGTCTAACACCAAAATTTGTGAGTCATATGTTGTCCACAAGGTATAAAGCTTCTTCATTTGCAGAATGCTTCAACCGGTCTGCAGCTTTTACAACCTGCATGAAATTCGCATAAGGAATTAATGGCTATAACTGTTACGAAATGGGTCTAACAAAAAGGTGTTATACATCACTTAAATATTTTAATAAAATTTTTTGTATCCTACATTGTTTTTTCATGTAATATGATGGGTTCTAATATTTTTTAAACATGTCAGGCTCTATATATACATATGACATTTATTACATGAATACACACCCACCTTCTCGTGCAACCACATCTTGCATATAGATATGCAAATGAGAAACAAGTTCAAACAAATAAATTTTAATCCAAGACCCCTCGAGCTGAGTTCTGATACTAATTGTCCTTGAATAGCTAAAAAATGGCCCAACAAGCACAATGCAACCCAATGTTAATTTTACAAAGCATTGATAAGATGATTCACACAAGTTAAGTTGAAGACAAGATTATTTTACCTCAGCATCCCAATTAGTTCTGGCTGTTATAATCAAGAAAGTTATTGCCTGCAAGAGAACTCCAACTACCATCCCCCACCAGATCCCCTGTACTAAGCCAAGTCAATATTATCATTTAATTAAATGAGAGAGAGAGAGAGAGAGTTACTTACAGCTGCAGCTAAGCTAGTTTTGAAGCCGAGAACACATCCAATTGTGAGACCAATCATATAGTAAGTGGCAAGATTAACATATGCCACTACACCTTGCCATCCACTCCCAATGGCCACCCCTGTAAATATTCACAGAAGGAAACAAATACAATTTTTGCACCACAAAATCTTAATTTCAGAATAAGAAGAAGAAAAGAAAAAAAAAGTAACTGACGGAATTAATTAAATTTTGAAATCATTGTAATTATATAAGGGTAGTTTGGGATATGAAAAAAAGTGTGACATAGCTTTGCCAAGCAAATTGTATTTTATAGAATAGTATAGATAGGGTAAGAATATGGGTATAAGTGGTTCAGTTTGGTCAGTATTGAGAGAAAAATATAATTTTTTTTTATCAAAATATCGATCAAAAACTAAAATTTCGATCAATCTTATACAGTCGATTTCGTTCTACCACTTTTTCTTACATTTTAAACTAAAACTAAAACTATGATGCACTGGCAAATTCGATAAGGATTTTGGTAGGAAACAAGAAAAAAGAAGGCAATTGCAAAGGGGATTGGTAAGAAAAAAGAAATGATGGAGGTCTTGTGGGGGAAAAGACCGCACGGCTGCAACAAGGCAACTCCATTGGCCAACCATCTACGAACCCATTCATAAAGCAAGGTGACCAATTGAGTCTCGCACTGGCCAATGGCATCGTCATGCTGCCGATCATTAAAGTTCGGATCACAGCTTGGATCAACAGAAGCAACCCATTGGACCCAAAACAAACACACACATGCACTGCCGCCATTTGGTCGAGCGGGCTTGGGTGTGTGATGTGAGGTTGGATTGGGCTTGTCTGGCCCAATGCTTATCTTTTTGGGCAAAAAACATTTGAATTTTATTTTTTTTAAAATTAAATTCTTACCGTTTGGAATTTGAATTTCGGTTTGAAATTCAAACTTAATTCCAAAATGACCCCAACATATTGAAACGCTAGCAGTTTGGTCCAGCACACCTGTCCAGATTTTTCCTCTAACTGAACAGGTTCATTATCTGTTCAAATTTAACCTGAGCAGGTACTTTACCTATTCAAACTTGTTCGAACAGATTTGTTACTTGTTGAAGTCTATTCTAAAAAGCCATCAGTTCACCTATAAATAGACAAGTCCTCCATTTCATTTTTCATCCAATTTTCGTTCTTCTTGTTTGCTTTTATTTCCTATATTTTGTTGCATAAATTTCTTGTGAGAAAGAGTATAAACACAAAGTGTGTTCATTGAACATTTAGTTTGTAGTGCTACTACTAAATTGTCGTTGATCATTTTATCTTGGGAGATAGACGTCCATAATCTAAAAACACCATAAAGAAAACGAATCTGTCTTAAGGACGAATCTGTCTTAAGGACATAGTGTTGAACACTGGACTTGATCAAATTTTGTTCGAGAAAATAATACTGTAAGTGGTTGGTTCTTTTTTTTTTTCCCTTTCCTTTTTTTCCAAATTCTAGTTTTGTTTTTGTAACAAAATAAGAATCTTTTTTTCTTTTTTTTATTATATATATACTGTTTTGATTTTTGTAATCAAACAGACTCTCTCCTTTCTTAATTTTCTTTCTTTGAATACTGTGAAGATTGGCTATTAATCTTAAGACATAATTTGTTTCTTCATTGTATTCACTATTCTGATTTGCTTTTCTAGTTTTTGTAACTAGAAAATTGTATTGCTTCTAATTTGTTTTCTGATTTCTTTTAATCAGAATTGATGGCTACTGAAACTGGTACACCAAATCCGGTTGTGACACCAACATCGGCGATTGCCTAGAACCCTGTTCAAATGCCTGTGGTACTTGTGAACCATAGAGAGAAATCGAAAAAATTTAACGGTACAGAGTTTAAGAGATGGCAGTAGAAAATGTTGTTCTATCTGACAACTCTTAATCTTGCCCGGTTTCTCTATGAAGATGCTCTAGTGTTTAAAGAGGATGAAAGTGATCGGCAAGTTGTTGCCGCGGTGGATGCGTGGAAGTATTCTGATTTTCTTTGCAGAAATTACATCCTTAATGACCTAGACAACATGTTGTATAGTGTTTACAAGCCTCTGAAAATAGCAAAACAATTGTGGGATTCTTTGGAGAAAAAATACAAGACAGAGGATGCCGGCACAAAGAAACTTATTGTTGGTAAATTTCTGAATTTTGTTATGGTAGACTCCCAAACAGTTATTTCTCAAGTTCAAAGTCTTCAATTAATTTTGCATGATATTCATGCTGAGGGTATGTCTTTTAGTGAGTCTTTCCAAGTCGTTGCTATAGTGGAAAAATTACCACTGGCTTGGAAAGATTTCAAAAATTATTTAAAACATAAATGCAAAGAGATTACTGTGGATGAACTTATTGTAAGAGTGAGAATTGAGGAAGATAACCGTAAGGCTGAAAAGAGGAATGATAAAAATCTCATTGAGTCCAAGGCTAATGTAGTGGAACAAGTGCCCAAACTACATAACAAGAAGATGAAGTTTGCTGGAGATGGTCCTAAACAAGGTGACAACAATGGCAATAAAAAGTTCAAAGGAAAATGCTATAACTGTGGCAAGACTGGACATCGTGCCTCTGATTGCCGATGCCCTAAGAAGGATCGCAAAAGTACCAGCAAGAAGACTACCAATTAGGCCAATGTGACAGAACTAGAATACATCTCTAACGGGGCAAATGACATCAATCTCTCTATTGTTGTGTCTAATGCTAATTTGGTTAGAAATCCCAAGGAGTGATGGGTTGACACTGGGGCAACTCGACACATTTGCACAGACAAAAAGATATTCACTACTTATAATGAGGCTGCAAATGGTGAACAATTATTCATGGGAAATTTGACTACTTCTGTCGTGGTTGGACAAGGAAAAGTTATCTTGAAGATGACATCGGGGAAGGAACTTATCCTCAACAACATGCTGCATGTACCAGACATTCAGAAGAATTTAGTTTCTAGTTCTTTGTTAAGTAAAAATGATTTTAGACTTGTATTTGAATTTGATAAGTTTGTATTAACAAAGAGTGGTATGTATGTGGGTAAGAGATACATGAGTGATGGTCTATTCAAGTTGAATGTAATAACCGTTATGCCAAAATCTATTATTAATAAGAGTAATACATCTTTTGCTTTTATTCTTGAGTCAAATTTATGGTATAGTAGATTAGGACATGTGAATTTTGATGCTTTGCGTAGACTAATTGGTTTGGATTGTATACAAAAGTTTGAAATTGATCATAATAAAAAATGTGAGATATGTGTAGAAGCAAAACTAACTAAGGCTCCATTTAAATCGGTTGAAAGAAAAATCGAACCTCCAGAATTAATTCATACTGATGTGTGTGATCTTAAATTTGTTCAAACTAGAAGAGGAAAAAAGTATTTCATAACATTTATCGATGACTACACAAGATATTGTTATGTATAAGATGAAGCCTTGGAAATGTTTAAACTCTATAAAACTAAAGTTGAAAATCAACTTGGTAAAACCATTAAAACATTAGAAGTGATAGGGATAGTGAGTATGATGCACCTTTAAATGAATTTTGTGCACAACATGGCATTATTCACCAAACTATAACACCTTATTTCCAACAGCAAAATGGAATTGCTGGAAAAAAAAATAATAGAACCCTTAAAGAAATGATGAATGCCATGTTACTAAGTTCAGGCTTATTGCAGAACTTGTGGGAGAAGCAATTTTGTTTGCTAATTATGTCCTCAATAGGATACCTCACAAGAAAACTAACAGCACTCCTTATGAATTATGGAAAGATCGACCACCTTCCTACGAATATTTAAAAGTGTAAGGGTGTTTGGCAAAAGTAGAAGTTCATGTTTCGAAAAAAAACTAAGATAGGACCAAAAACAGTAGATTGTGTGTTTATTAGTTATGTGCATAATAGTAGTTGTTAGCCCCAAGGTTATTTGAATTTAAATTCTTATTGATTTTGATTATCGACAAATATTATGAAATCATTTTCTTATTCAAAGTTTTCAAAATAATATTATACAATTGTGCATCAATGATTCTAAAAGATATATGCTTTTATAGTGTTGTTTTTTCAATGGTTTTTAGCCCTTCAAATCATGAAATTAGCACAGGTATACAAAACACTATTTATGCTTAAAACAGGTCCAAGGGTCGACACCAATATAGCAAAGGTTAACACCAGAATGAAGTTCACAATGCCTAAGTGTTCCAGCAACAAGGGTTGACACCAAGAATGACAAGGGTCGACACTAAATTTCAAAACACAATCCAGCAGCAAAGGTCGACACCAAGAATGACAATGGTCAACACTAAAACTCAGCAAACAAAGTTCAAACTTCCAGCAAACAAAAAGGTCAACACCCAATTATGAAAGGGTCGACACCAGGAACACCTGGAAATTAACTCAGAAAAGAAAAAGAGAGCAAAGGTTTGACACCCAATTTGTAGGGGTCGACACCCGTAAATCTGGGTTTAAAAAACCCAACCGCCCAATTAGATCTAGACTTACACAACTCATTTCTTAGCCACTTTTTCTGATCTATGTGCAGAATAAGTCATCATTTCTGATCCTTGAGCAACTTTTCTGACATTATATCTTCTACCAATAGTTGACTTATCAGTTTGAGCATTTAATGAAAAGATTATGCATTTAATGAAGCTCCTCTCCTAAAGACCTGATTACAGTCTGGATACACCCATGCTCTGATCAATACAGCTAGAAGATATCCTTCATGATTTGCTCCAACGGCTAGAAGATTCATCCCTGCTTCTCTCCAACAGCTAGAAACCATTAATGCTATAAAGAAGAAGCTCTCCATGTTCGAAACACACAACTCTTCAACACAAGAACCCCAAAGCTTTCAGGAGCTTTTAAAATACTTCATTGTACTTTCACTTTCATATCTGAGTGAATCTTAAATTTCCTCTGTGCTTACCTTTTCATATCTATCTTTTGAAAAAGAAAATTTGTAAAAGATGACAGTTGCACCTCTTATTCTTATTCCTTATTTTCTGAGTGAAACACTTGAAAAGTGAGGCATTTAGTTGAGAGGTCCTCAACAGATAGAAGTAAGTCCTCTGTAAAAACCCACAAGCTAGGTGAAGCTTGGTGGTGTATTGATTTGATTCATAGTGAAGAAATTCTCAATGAGGTATCTTGAGGAGTGGACGTAAGCCGGTGAGCCAAACCACTATAAATCCTCGTGTTTGAGCTCTTCCTTCATTCTTCTTTATTTTCTGTGTATTAATTGATTGCCTGCTACATTTACTTACTTGATTAATTGCAATCAATTTTCTGTTCATATTTTTTTAATTACCTAATTCACCCCCATCTTGGGTTGCCTTCCTAGGTAACAGTACTGCATATCAGTTTCTGACTTATAAATCAGAAATACCTGATATACATGTGAACACTATTATAGAGTCATTTTGAACATGTTTTTCCTTACAAGAAAGGACAGGAAGTTCATGGAAAAGAACTTATGATTATACACAAAGTTAAAAGACTAATGACAATCAAACACAAGAGACTAGTAATGGTCTCGACCAACAGGATTTAACTAATGATGAACCAAGACGAAGTAAGAGAGCGAGAATATCAAAATCCTTTGATCCTGATTTTCTGAAATACCTGTTGGAAAATGAGCCTCAGAGTTTTAAGAAAGTAATGTCAAGTCCTGAAGTACCTTTGTGGAAAGAGACTGTTAATAGTGCAATTGAATCCATTATATAAAATCATACATGGGAATTGGTGGATCTTCCACCCGGTTCTAAACCTCTCTGGTATAAATGGATATTCAAGAGAAAAATAAAAGCAGATGGTTCAATAGACAAGTATAAAACAAGACTTGTAGTAAAAGGTTACAGATAAAAGGAAGGTCTGGACTATTTTGACACATATTCTCTTGTGACAAGAATAACATCTATTCACATGCTTATTGCTATAGCAGCATTGTATAATTTAGAGATACATCAAATGGATGTTAAGACAGCTTTCTTAAATGGTGATCTAAATGAAGAGATTTATATGGAACAACCCGAAGGGGTTGTAGTGCCAGGGCAAGAAAAGAAAGTTTGTCGACTTGTAAAATCTCTTTATTGGTTAAAATAAGCTCCTAAGCAATGGCATGAAAAATTTGATCACGCTATGCTCACTAATGGGTTTAAGATAAACGAATATGACAAATGCGTCTATGTTAAAAACACTGACAAAGGTTATGTCATTGTTTGTCTTTATATGGATGACAAACTTATCATTGGAAGCAGTCAAAACATGATCAAATCAACCAAGCAAATGCTGAATAAAAGATTTGATATAAAAGATATGGGGATCGCAGATGTTATATTAGGAATGAAAATTACTAAAACATCTGATGGATATGCATTATCTCAATCTCATTATGTTGAGAAAATTCTTGGTAAATATATCAAGGATGATGTGAATGTAGCAAGAACACCCATAGACATTAGTCTTTATTTATCGAAAAATAAAAGTGATGCTGTATCTCAGTTAAAATACTTCCAAATCATTAGAAGCCTAATGTACCTAATGAATTGCACGCATCCTGATATAGTTTATGCTGTCAGTAAATTGAGTAGGTATACTAGTAACCCCGGAGAAGACAATTGGAAAAGGATCATTCGAGTTCTAATATATCTTAGATTTACCCGTGGGCATTGTTTGAACTTTACTCAATATCCCACAGTACTAGAAGGTTATTATGATACCAATTGGATATCCGATACTAAATATTCAAAATCCACTAGTGGATATGTGTTTACTTTGAGGGGGTGTTGCTATTTCTTGGAAATCCACAAAACAAACATACATCGCACGATCTACAGTGGAATCTAAATTCATTGCTTTAGATAAAGCAAGAGAATAAGTAGAATGGCTTCGCCACTTCTTAGAAGACATTCCAATGTGGCCAAAACCTGTGCCAGCTATTTGAATTCATCGTGATAGTCAATCTGCAATAGATAGGGCACAAAGTCAAATGTATAATGATAAGTCACGATATATTCGTCATCAACATAATACCATAAGGCAATTGCTCTCAAGTGGAATAATCTTGATAGTTATATAAAATCTAAAGAGAATATTGTGGATCCATTAACGAAAGGTTTGTCAAAATAGCAAGTGTATAGTTCATCGAAGGAGAGATAAGATTAAGCCTATTACATAAGAGTTATCATATGGTAACCCTACTTAGATGTAACAACCCCGACCTATGATTAACATTAATCCATGCTTAATTATGCCTAATAAGTAATTAAAGTGAAATTTTGCATCATATGTTGCCTTATTTTTGTTTATATCTGTTTAACATAAAAAGATCGATTCATGTTTTCGTTTTGGTTTGCGAATTAAAGGCCTTATCGGCATTCGATTCAGAAATTGACTTGATTTATGTGTTAATTAAAATTTTTAGACTTTTATGGTAGGTTTAATTAAAATTCAGTTCGAAACGAATTAATTAGAATAAATTGTACCTATTTGATTAGTGGTAAGCTTAATTAATTGAACTCTCTAACCAAACCTATATAAGGCTAGTTTGTGCACTAACTTTTTTGTTTTACACATTTTTTAGCCTATTCACACAAACGAAACGTGAGAGAGAGTGAGAGAAGGGAGAAATTGAGATCAAAGCTAGGAAAGAGGATAATTGCTAGGAATAATTGGAGAATTGAGAGGTGAACTTCTATACTTGTACAATTGAGACTCTAGGTAAGAATTCTAGTCTTTGGCTTTGTAATGAAGTTGATTAATGCATGCAACCAAGTGAATGAGGTGAATTCATAAGGGAATTGAGCTAGAATTGAAGAAGGTTAAGTCATTCCATACATGCATGCATATATCATAGCATCTTGAGTTTGGAATCAAAGAATTTCCACATGCATGTGTAATTCATGAAGTTTGGAGGTTGATCTCAAGGAATTTCAACTTGCATGTACTCATCCTACATGTGTTTTGAGAATTCATCTTGTGTTGCATTAATTTAGACCACTTGATCATGTTTTGGAAGCTTTAGAGTCAAACCATTGTATACATTGGCATGTTTGTATATTTCAAGTTGGAATTTTGGTCAATTGACATGCTTTTGGGCCTTGATTATATGAAATGATTTTCAATTCTTTAAGTTTTCTAAGTTTAGACTTGTTTTCTCAAGTTTTGGGGCCCAAAGGTTGAGTTATATGGCTTTGAATTCGAGTTTGGAGCTTGAAAGTGCAATATGGAAATCCCAGATTCTGCATTTCTGCTCGAGCGGCCACCCTGTGATTTTACTTTTCCGCTCAAGCGACCTAAAGTCCGCTCAAGCGTGAAATGCATGCTTCCAAAATTTTGCATGTTTTGCAAACCGCTCAAGCGACAAAAATTGCACTTAAGCGAGGGCATAAGTCTCACGCTTGAGCGGGAGTCGAGCGGCCATTAAGCGAAGATTTCACTTAAGCCAGTACTTTTGCAAGGTTTACAGAGCACTCAAGCGAGGAAAGTTGCACTCGAGCGTCTCCTTACATGTTTGCATGTCCGCTCGAGCAAGATAAGTTGTGCTCGAGCGGGATCCCTGTTTCCAGCATTTTTTACCAAGTGTTTTCAAATGCATTTTTGCATCTTCATTGCATCCTAGGCATTTCTAGGCCAAGATTAAGACACTATAATAAGGATAAAGAAGTAAAAACACACCAATATAAGAAAGGATTAAGTTAATATTTCCGAGTGTGTAATTCAATATGTGTTCGTTCTGTAACTGTGTAGGTCAAGTGCCACTAGACATCTGATTTGCCCATCCTATCTGTTTGCCTTGGAGCCATCTGCTAATCGTGATTAATAACTCTATAAAGTTATATTTGACTTTAATTATTTTTTGATAATATGAAATGATTAGTTTTCTAAAATGCTATGCTTTGAATAAATGAATGATTGTCCATATGTTGAAAAATATTCGTGGCAACAATTCCATAGCTCAAGGGTGTTATCCATTCCCGGTCCGGAGGTTCCTTTGTGGAACTAACAAGTTATCTGTACCCAGCCCAGCCGGAGGTTCCTTTGTGGAACTGACAAGTTTTCCATACTCGGTCTGGAGGTTCCTTTATGGAACTGACAAGTTATCCGTACTTGGCCAGGGGTTCCTATATGGAACTAACAAGTATGACCCTTGATGCTTTGTATGTGATCTATTAGCACTAACGGATGTAAGATTAAATATGTATTCTAATTTCTGTTATTGACTTGTAAAAGAATGTGAATATAAATCTGTTCTGTAATGAATTCTAATTTTTGACTCTGTGATGGACATCATCCATTAAAACTCTTTACTCTGTTATTATTCATTGGGCTCCCGCTCACTATTTATTTTTATGTATATAGGTGAACAAGAGCGTGACCAGGCCTAAGTTGTTGCATGGCAAGTTTTGGAGTCAACCAGCCGTTATGCCTCCCGTGGAGGTTCCCTTTTGAGAACTGACCAAGTTTTGAGTCTTTGGGATTGTTGTACTTTATGATGTTATGTTTAATCTGAACATGTTTTGAAAGTTCTGTATATGTGGCCCTGGTGACGTATGACTAATGCATTTTTGATGTCACATCTATATATAAATATAAGTTTGTTTCTAAAATTTCTATTCCATGTATGTCTGCACAGCTCTATGAACTATGTATATTTAGCATATTTGCTTCCGCAACCCCTATTTATATATTATTTTGCTAAGAGGCCTTTGGTAATCCAAGAATTACTACACAGCTATGACGCTAAACCTATAGGGACAGGTTTGGGTCGTGAAATCACTAAGGGATTAAAATTCCCAACACATTCCTATGGTAAGAGTGATATTTGCAACATGTGTTGTATGTAGAGGTTTAAGGATAAGCTTTACTTTTAATAATTACTTATATCTTGATTTAGGCATAAAAATCAAGATGAGTATAAGAGATACTCACAATAAGAATCACCTATATGAGTGCCGAACTGGGGCTGGTTCTATGAGAATGAAAATGCTAAATTCTCTAGAGCACTCATAAATAACCAGGAACGTTCAGGGCCAAAATGAACACAACTGTGAGAACCACGATGTGTCAAAAGATATTTTGTGTGAAATCTATTGTCTTGGCTTACACTAACGGCTGAACAATTCAAAGCATCAAGTCCATTGGTTAACTAGTAAGTCCGATAGGTTATCACCAAGGAAGGTTCAAGGCCGAAAGCTACCTATCCTGATGCACAATATTTTTGATTTATACTCTTTTGACAAATTCTGCATATTGTTTCATTTCCGTTGTCATCAAATTCCATTCATATAAGGGATTGTAAAAAATGGTTTGGAAAATTGGTTTGACAAAAATAGATTTTTCTTAAACTTTGGTCTAATTTTTAGGTGAGACCTATGCGCCAAAATTGGGGGGTCCATGTGGCAACGCGTTCTTTGCCGCGTAACAATTCACATCGTATATTTGGTTGTTCAAAACCATTATCGAGTGAATGGAAAATTGAAGCGAAAATAAGCTCCATGAAAATGGTGTTTTGGTAGGTTTCCCAAATTAAAGGAAAGAAAGCATATTCTACATTGCTTGGCTAGGCTAACATTGTATGGGTTTATAAGCCTTGGATTTACAACTTGAAGAGAGCCCAAGGGGTATCCAAGTTTTTTGGAAGAGTGATGTTATGGGCAAAGTGGGCTAAACCCATTGCACCCAAAACAAACACGCGCGCGTCCCACCGCTGCCTATCCGTCAGAGCGGGTTGGGCTTAGGTGCGTGGTGTGAGGTTAGATTGGGCTTATCCGGGCCAATGCTTATCTTTTTGGGCTAAAAACATTTGAATTTTAATTTTTTAAAAATTAATTTCTTACTATTTGGAATTTCAATTTCGGTTTGAAATTCAAACTTAATTTCAAAATGACCCCAACATATTGAAACGCTGGCAATTTGGTCCAGCAAACCTATCAAGATTTTTTCTCCAACTGAACAGGTTCATTATCTGTTGAAATCTAACCCGAAAAGGTACTTTACCTATTCAAATCTGTCCAAACAGGTTTGTTACCTGTTGAAGTCTATTCTAAAAGCCACCAGTTCACCTATAAATAGACAAGTCCTCTATTTGATTTTTCATTCAATTTTCGTTCTTCCTGTCTGCTTTTATTTCCTACATTTTGCTGCATAAATTTCCTGTAAGAAAGAATATAAACACAAAGTGTGTTCATTGGACATTTAGTTTGTAGTGCCGCTACTAAATTGTCGTTGATCATTTTATCTTGGGAGATAAACGTCCGTAATCTAAAAGTACCGTGGAAAAGATAAATCTATCTTAAGGATACAGTGTTGAACACTGGACTTGATCAAATTTTGTTCGTGAAAATAATATTGTAAGTGATTGGTTCTGGGTTTTTTTTTCCCTTTTCTTTTTTTCCCAAATTCTGATTTTGTTTTTGTAACAAAATAAGAATCTTTTTTTCTTTTTTTTATATATATGTACTGTTTTGATTTTTATAATCAAACAGACTCTCCCCTTTCTTAGTTTTCTTTCTTCGAATAATGTGAAAATTGGCTATGAAGTGTCTATTGCCATGTTTCACACTGGCCAATGGCATTGTCACGCGGTCGATATAGGCTAGGTTTTGAATTACCTGAGAGTATGGGTTGAATGCCATTGAGAAAAATAGAGATGGCAAGTAATGGGGTCAAATTGGACACAGCCTCAATAACTTCAGAGTCACTTGTGAAGAGTTTGCTCAATTCAACCTTGAATATCAAAACAATGGCACTGAAAATTATACTGATGAGGATACTGGTCCCGATCACTACCAACACAGAAAGCTTCGCAACCAATGGGTGCCCTCTCCCAAGTTCATTACTGACTCGAACACTGCAATTAGCATTAAAATCAAAATTTAAAAAGAAAGTAAAGTCTAAGTTATCAAACTTGCAATAAATTTAATTTTATTTTTTCTCCACTGGTACAAACAAAAATCCTCTTTAATTAGTTACTTTTAGTTCTTATAATGCAGTTAGATTATTACTTGCCTGAGCTTCTTTTATTCCTCAATCAATGACAGACCCTAAACTTTTGTATAAAGGGTTGAGGTAAAATTATTAGATTTTTTAGGTGTCAAGCTAATATTTATATAGATCTTTAGAGGGTTAAAATGCTAATTTAGTTTATAAATATTCAAAATTTCATAGGCTATTAAGGTTTTTGTTAAGTTTGAGAGAGCCAAAATAAAATTATAGAGTTTGAGAGAGCCAATCAAGATTTTTTGATTAACCCCTCTACAGCCCCTCTGTGACCACCATTGTCTTCAACCTCTCTCAATCATTAGACTACTTTGTTGAGATTTTTCTATCAAAAAGCTCCCTTAGGGTTCGTTTGGCATTGATTAATATAGTCAATCTTTTTGTATTAGAATTTTTTTAGCCGGACTTTTTTAATCTCGTTTGATTTTTATTTTGAGACTTTTTTTACTTTTATGAGAGAAAAAGTAAAATAATTATGGATAAAAAATAATATTTTATCTTATTAACTTTTATAATCAATTTTGTCTTACTAAAATTATTTTGCTCCGAAAAAAATGCCAAACCAAGGCTTGACGTGCACGTGGCTAACAAATCCAGAAAGAAGTGTCACATTGAAACTCGCTTAAATTTTGAAGTCTTATGTGTTGAATTAGAACTATAAGGATCAAAGTGGAATGTCACTCAAACAATTGAATTATTAATCTACCCTTCTTTCAATTAATTATGACATACCTGGCTGCTGCCGCAAGACCCGACATAAACTGCAGGTCCCAGTTCCAATTATTCATACTGAAAATTCATCGCAATCAAAGGCTATCGGTATATATAAATATATATGGGGTAAATTATATAAATAATTCATCTAGTTTATATAATGTGTCAATTTAGTCTATGTTATTTTAATTTATTCGATTTTGTCTTTTAATTTAACGAATTGTGTCATTTTAGTCAAATAAATAACGGTTGTTAAGTTTGGTGGATGGAAAGTCAAAATATGTGTCAATTTAGTCCCTGTAGTTTACACAATGTGTCAATTTAATTCCTGTCAAAATTGACCAAATTGACACATTGTGTAAACTACAAAGATCAAATTGACACACTGCGTAAGCTAAATTGACACATTGTGTAGACTTTCCATCCACTAAACTTAACAACCATTATTTATTAAATTAAAATAACACAATCCGTTAAATTAAGAGACAAAATCGAACAAATTAAAACAAGGGCGACCAAATTAATACATAGTGTAAATTACAAGACTATTTGCATAATTTACTCATATATATATATATATATAAACATTATTAGAAGGGAAAAATGAAACAGAGAAGATGGTGACAGACCATATGGAAATCGAGTCTAGTGAGATTGTAGCATTGGGAAGCAAGCCTGATATTAGCACAAGGCATTGGAAGTACCATATCTCCAAACTACACATTATACAGAAGATAATAAAAGCTGTTAAAATCATGACAGAATGCAAATTAAATCCATACTCAGGGCTAGTTTGGTAAATATTCTTTTACTAGTGTTTTTTTTTTTTTGACTCTTTTACTTTTTAAAGTTGAAGTTAATTGCTAAAAAAATTATGCTTTTGGAAGAAGTTAAAAAAACTCTTCTTTTTTTTTTTTTAATTGGAGAAGTTCATGTGGGATTTGGAATTTTTTTTTTTTTTTAAGTTCAGTGAACTTCTTCTTTTGATTCTTTTTCAATTTTTTTTTCTTTTTAAAAACCCTTTTAGACTAGGACTAGAAAACTATTTTTAAAAATCATTAAATACAAAAAGTTTGCAGAAATGTGACTTTTTTTTATTACTTGCCATACATAGTGAATTATGTTACTTTTTCCCCCTTTTTTGTCACCTAAATGAGCAGACCCAAACAACTAATTTTTTTTGTTGTTTAAATCGTCAAAAATAACTTTTTTAGCAAAAACCAAACAAAGCCACTGAGATAGAGAGAGAGAGAGAGCAGTGGACATATACATACCACAACATAACAGCAGAAGCAACAGTGAGCTTGAAATAAGGCCAAATCCCTCTAAAAGCTTTCACAGAGAAACCAGTCCAAGTTTCCTCACAGCATGGGCTGAATAGAATGTAAAGCCCTTGTATTATCACCAAAAGCCACCATGAAAGACTCAGAGTAAGTGCAGCCCCAATCAACCCATAGTCCAACACATACACCACTAGCCAACTCAGCAAAATGTGCAACAAAAACACTCCAACTGCTATATATGCCAAAGGGTTCACAATGTTTTGTGCTTGAAGGAACCTTTGCATTGGGCAACTTATGGCGAATGCAAATAGTTGGGGTATCAATCCGCGTGCAAAAATTTGACCCTCTTCGGCTATGCTATCCGTTTGGCCTATTCCTTTCAGGATAGGGCCTGAGAACCAGTATAGGAATGTCAGGAGGATGGCCGCTCCAACATGGAGGATCACCGCCCTTTGTAATATTATACCCATTGCTCCGTATTTTTTTGCTCCATATGCTTGACCGCAAACAGTTTGGACCGCGCTTGCCATGCCCAACTGCAATTTGTTGGTTTGAGAAGAAATTAAGGATAGCATTTAGTGGCGGAGTGAGAAATTTTATATAGGGGATACGGATTTGTCAAGATCTTGATTTTTATTTTTTAATAATCAACAACAATGAGATATAAGAACAAAAACTTAAACTGTATACTCCCGTTTGAGAATTGATTATTCTAGTTTTTTAGTTTTTGCCAAATGAATTAACAATTCTAGGAACAATAATATATATTTTTTTGCTTTCTCAACAAACATTAAAAATCAAGTATATTCCAAATCAATTTGACAGAAATCAAACACATGTATATGCCAAATGAGAGAGTTTATATGTTTTTTTCTGGAAATAAGATGGCAATTTTGATAAAGTTAATAGTTCAGAGAGTAAATTGCAGTTACTCTTTTCAAAATTTTAAAATCCTAAATGTATTTAAATGATTTAAGGTGGACACTTGCATAATTTTATGGTAGATACTCTTTATAATTATTATTATTATTTTATTTATTTATTTATTTTATTTTTTTTGAGTGACTCATAGCATTTTTCTAAATGAATCCTTAAAAATACAGGAATCAAATTGATAGGAGATAAATTACAGAAACCAATCATTTGTGTAGTGGCTTATGCAATGGTTTTGTAAAATTGAGACACATAACTGACAAACATACATAGAAAAAAAAAAAAAAAAAAGCAGTCAACAACAGTGAATTGATGAATTATTGTAAAACAGAGATATATATATATATATGTATAGCTATACCATGATTCCATAAGCAAGACCTTGAATTCCAACACTGGCAATGGAAGCTCCCGCGAGCTCTAAAGCACCAAGATGACCGGTAAACATCTGAGTAACAAAATAGAGCATGTAATTGAAAATGGAGACGATGATGGATGAGCCCGAAAGCAGCCATAGCAGCTTCGATTCCCAACACACGAGGCGAGGGTACCACCGGATCGGCACGGGCTTATTTGTTAGTAAAAACTCTTCCACCGCAATCGACGTCAAGTCCGGAATCCGAGCATGCGAGTCAAGTCCTACTAGCAGCGTCTGATATCCTTCTTCATTACTCCCCATGTTTTTTTGTCAATATGATCAGACGCCCTGCTGCTAGTGTCACTCATCTCCCCTCTCTTTTTAGCACTTGTAGTGATGATAAACAAAAAAATCAAATAAAGTTTCAAAATATCAAATTATGACTAGTCAACTCGACTCGCTTTTTAGCACTTGTAGTGATGATGAATATAAAATAAAATAAATTTTTTAAAAATCAAACTATGGCTAGTAAGTGATGTGTGAGAAGGATATATATATATATATATATTCATGTGTTGGAGACTATCACTCTGCGGGATTGGTTGGTGAGAGAGAGAGAGAGAGAGAGAGAGAGAGGAGTTTGTTTGAATTGGAGAAATATTAGACCAAGAATAGTAGATAAAACTACCAAATGTTGTTGGGCCATTTCACTGTGTAACCATTACAAAAGAAAAAAAAAAAATAAGGTTTTGGAGATTAAAATTTAGGAAAATTCTATTTTCACATATTTACTTACCTAGATGTACATTTTTAATGAAATTGGGTGATTCTACTTACACCACTACTTCACCTCTTTATACACTCCATATGAGTTTTTTTTTTTTTTTCTTCCAGTTTTATCAATGTGTGAAATTATTTTTAAAGACAAAACACTCAAATTAAATATATTTTATTATCTCCTTACACCCCTTAGTCTT
This sequence comes from Camellia lanceoleosa, assembly GCA_025200525.1. Lineage (NCBI taxonomy): Eukaryota > Viridiplantae > Streptophyta > Magnoliopsida > Ericales > Theaceae > Camellia > Camellia lanceoleosa. The sequence continues at coordinate 6,200,824 of CM045762.1, read as the reverse complement.
CAATCCGGCATCACATTGCCAAACAAAAAATATAAGTCCGGTAGCCTAATGCCGAATAAAAGATACATTTCCAGTAACCTAAGGCCGAATTTTTTAAATTTGTTCGGCTACTCATGTATTTTCAGTTTTATTTTTTTTTATTTTATATTTTTTTACTTGGAATAATTATACTTATACTCATTGCAACAACACAAGTATTGCATTATTAGTGAACTCTAATCACGAATTCATTACAAACGAGATTTGTTAAGTGTTTTTATGAATACAATTTTTTCTAATTTTTAATTTGTATTGAGTTTTATTAATAATTTGACGTGTAAATGTATTTGTTATGTTTAGATTTTTAGTAGTCGTCAAGCATTAATTAAATAGACTTCTAACATTGGGAACAAGACTGGATTTGTCATTGTTATAAAGACATCAGATGCGGGAGGTAATGGCAAAAAATCAATACTTACACTTGCTTCTAAAAGAAGTGGTTACTATAGAGACAACAGGAAGATCAAGGGGGAACGATTAATGTTGACAGGTTCTAAAAAGTGTGGATATCCATTTCTATTAAGAGGGAAAAAATTACCTACAAATGATGAGTGGATGTTCCATTTCTTATGCGAAGTGTACAATCATCTGTCTGCTGAACATATTGAAGGGCACTCATTTGCTGACAGATTATCTAAAGAGAAAACATCCTTATTAGTTGGCATGTCGAAGAGCATGGTGCGATCAAAAGAGATATTGACTACATTGAATCGAAGAGATATTGGTTAAATCAAATCATATCTCTTACTTCGAATAATTTCCAGAAAAGTTAAGACCATATATCCATCACATAAAAGATGTACAAGCATATGGCAATTGTGATTTCAGGGCAATAGTTGGATTGATTGGTTTAGGTGAAGATGATTGGCAATAAGTTAGGCGAAACTTGTTGACTGAGCTGCATTCGAATGTAGTACACTACGTGCAACTATTTGGATCACAAGAAAGGGTTGATGACCTTACCTCTATCTTATCCTACTTTGAGCCTAGCCCTGCATTTAATTATTGGATGACTATGCCCGACATAGGCCATTTGATAGCAATACTACCGAGTCGTTCTTTATCATTTATCCATACAGCAATACTTGACATTTCTATCACTTAGAATAGTACTGATTGCAACACCTGATCGAAGAGATATCTACATAGGATTTGTAAATGGAAACCATTTCGTGTAGGTAACTACCGAGCCTACTTTGATCATTACCATGTCTTATTTTGTAATTTTACTTATTGATTTCTTTGTTATATGTTTATTTGCAACATGGTCATCCAATACCTCCGATAGCAAATAATTGGATTCGTTTTCATCACCCATGTGCTAGTGGATGGGAGAAAGCATATACTATCTGTATTCATCAATTTCATACTCTTGTCAGCCCTAATGTAGTAACTACCGAAACTATCCATATAGACGAATTGTGATAACATGTGATGCAAACAATGATAGATTTTATGGATGCTTTTATGGATATTCGTACACTGATTTTTTAATGTTTAATTTTATGGATACTTTTTATCTATGATTTTAAGGATACGTGTTTGATTTATGGATGTTTGAAGGAAAAAAGTAAATTTTTCAATGTACAACGACAAGTGCCTAGACAAATCTATTATAGTTTGGCAACATGACACTAGAGTAATCCAATTTATATAACAATGTATCACTGAATAGGCACTTCACAACTAACCGGAATTAATTTCTTGTTATCATCCAATCAAACGGCAACATATTGCTAGAAAAAAAAAGTTTGTCTAGTAACATGGCACTGGATGAATTCAAATTTGTTAGCATTGTATTATCGAACAAGTCCAAATTATTGTTTGGAAGAAAGTGGCTCTATAATTGTATAGCAACAAAACGCTGGACAAACCTATTTTTCCCAACAACATAACCCCAGAAGAATGTAAATTGTCTAGTACTATGTAACCGAACAGACACTTCACTATGGGCTCCACCGAACCCCTCGTCTTTCCTGTTTTCTCTTTTCCTCTGCTGCTTCTCTCTTTTCCCTCAAAAAATTAGTGGTGTAAATAGATGAAATAATTAATTTAGAGTTAGTTTTGATAATAGGGCAAATTACACTAATAAAAATTATGATACATTTGACCCTGAATTTTGAATCTTGTTTCAAATAAGGACAATTGAAAATACCATTGCTTAATTTCAAGGGCAAAATTGTCAATTGATAAAATATAAACTAATTTGACAAAAAAAAATATCAAAAAAAATATTTTAAAATTTTTAAAAATTATTTCTACTCACCAAAGATAAAATTATGTAAAATTAATAAAAATTAATAAAAATTAATTTTACATGATCATCATTTAAATACATAATAAAAATTAATTTGGTAAAACAAAAATAAATGTCTAAAAGATTTATCAATTTTATATAATTTTATCTTTAGTAAGTAGAAAGAATTTTTAAAAATTCAAAAACAATTTTTTGACATTTATTTTTGTCAAATTAATTTATATTTTATCAAATTGATGAATTCCTTGAAAAATCCAACAGTATCTTCAATTGTCCTTACTTGGAACAAGATTCAAAATTCAGAGTCAAATGTGTCACAATTGAAAAGTCAGGGACCAAAGTGACATAAATCCCAAACTATAGGGACCGTTAGTGTAATTCACCCTTGATAATATATTAGGGGTGTAATGAGAATTACATTTTTTTTAGTAGTGTAACGAGATGGAGGGTGTAAAGAGGTAAAATAATGGTGTAAGTAGAATCAATCAATGAAATTTCATTTTAATGAAAATTATAGCCTGAAATAAAATGACCATAATGGACATCAAAACCTTAACCAACTCATTCTCATCTTGCCAAAACCACACCATTCAAGCAAGCCCCAAACAACAGTAGGTTAAGGATGTTGCGGAAATCTCCATCATTTTCAGGGAATGGTGCACCGAACGAATCCAAATCGAAGGGCGATCTTTTCGTAACACGAAAACAAGTTTTGTTAACATTGTTGTACACTTTTTCTCACTTAGATTTTCCTTTCACTTTTTTCATCTCTTCTCTGCAACTTTTTAGGTTGCTTTTACTGCTGAAAAAGTGTTGACACACTAACATTGTTTATCCAAAATCGTGGTATGCTAGTATCTATAGAACAGTACGTTATGGATATAAACAATCTTATACTAGCAAAATCACTATAATTAATTTGGCCTAATTTCATGATGATGATGGTAAAGAAATGGAAAGCGCTTAGCTTATGCTATTAGAAGCCTTAAATTTTGGGGTTCCGATGCTTGAAGCTCCAAAGATGGGAAAAATTAGGGCTATGGATGTTAAAAAAATACAGATTCATAGATAAAGTTGAATTGGGTGTGTGTTTTGGTGAAAAGTGTGTGTATAGTATTTGAATTAAGGGTTATAATTAGAATATGTAGTGTATGGAATGAGACAAATAATATCTAATCAAATTCATAAATGTGTGCATTAAGAAATGATGTGTACTGAGGTAAGTATGTGTGTGTAAATAGAATTTTCCCAAAATTTAGGAACAAAATTATTTTTTATTGACCAAATATTTTTGTTGTAAAAATTGTCGTCATTATATTTTTAATAATGCAAATTAGACACTAGTGATGAATTATTATTCTTTTGGGACTAAATTTTTGTCTCAAAAAATAAACTATTTTGAAACTAAATTATTTTATCCCTAAAAATCTATTTATTAGTGACATTTTTAAAATTTTGTTGCTAAAAGCCTTATTTTTTACTTTTTGGGACAACATTTAACGACTATCCTCACGATGATAGAAATTGATTCCCAAGTATCTTTGCAATAAAATTTTCACTTTTAAAAACCAAAATATTTAATCTTTAAAATTCTTATACGTTGTAACCCTAAATGATTGCTTTTGAATTGTAAACACCCGTCAAAATTGTCATTGTTAACAACTCATCTCATATTGAAATCATTTTCATTAGTTTTAGTAACTTTTTTTTATTCTAAATGTGAAATAATAATGTACGGGGGCAAAATATCCTCTGCTTTCCGTACTCCTTGGACGTCAAGCTTCTTGTGACGGCGTCTATCTCTGCAACACAAAAATGGTGAGCTGCCCGGCGGTGGTGTGCCGGAAAGTCCCTCCGACGATCAAGTCAGGTCACTTAGTGAAGAAAAAGGCTATCAGAGAGAGAGTTTTCGATAGAGTGAATTTTCTTGTGGAGGAGTCAATTTGCATACCTCTAACGCTTGCCCTCTTCCATATTTCTAGGATGGCCATGCAGCCTCAAGATTGTGTGCGCACTACCTCTGCTGTCCTTCCCTAGACAGGTGGCAGTGCCCGCCTCTCACCACCTTACGTGTGTAAAGGCTTAGTCCTCCCTCGAGTACACACAGAACTGCCCAACGGTATTGAGGCGTGCGTGGAGCAGATGTCCTCTCCTTCACGCCATTGGCCCAAGTGGCACACCTAAACCCGTGTACCACGACCGGCCTATTGCTCGTGTAGAATTATCATTACATGCACATAACCGAGCTATGTGTAGCCGGCCCATCCCTTGCCGAAGAAACGCTGCTCCCGGCCGAGCGGATATTGATCGGCTCATTAGGCTAACCGGTTGTGAGGTACGCCGCCATCCACCCATCATACCTTCATTCTCGGTCACAAGAAGCCATCTATCTCAGCTAGCCGGCTAGAGCTATGTCGGCTTCGCCGCAGCCTCCGTCTAGTCCGAATTACCTTTGAGCTCGGTCAACATCCGCCTTCCTGAGCTCCGTCCAACATGTGCAAGTTGCAGCTCGGCTACGCCAGTTGGTACCTGACCGGTCACTATTTTCCGAACGTGCAAGTCAGGCTGCTGGCCACGTCAACAGAGAAGTTAGCTTGGCGACGTGCGGTTCGTCACGTTTGACGTTATCTTAGCTCGGCCGTACAGTACGGCGCAAATCTTCCCTCTCAATTGCCCCTTAATCCCATCCGAGCTATTGTGATTGGGGTTACCACCGCGACCGAGCCACGGTTGAGTTGCGCCACTATGAAGCCGAGCATGATTGGGGAAATATTTGTCACCGGGCTATCCCACTTGACTGGCCATCACCTCGGTAGTCTTGTCAATGGTCATACAGCCGTACTGACAGCATTTTCGATTGCGCGTGGCTTCAAGCCATTAGATTGGTCGCCGCTTGGGGGTTCCTTTCCCCCCCTTTTTGTATTCTAACGAAGGGCCTAAACCCTTCACTCTTCATCTTCGTCTTCTAGCCCTAGCATTCAAACCTCCCTTCCTTCTTCATCGCCATTGTCTTTTTCGACTCTCGCCATTTCGACACAGATTCGAGCCCTCGAAGCTCACCTCACTTCGTATTCGCTTTTGGTAAGTCTTCCTACCCCTTTTTGCTTTCTGTTTCCATTTTCCAATCCTTCATGCTTGTTCTTCGTTTTTGCTCCACTGTTCTTCATGTTTTTTGTTTGGGACCATTTGGGTTGCTTTCCCTTGCCTAGATCTTGCACACCCTAGGGTAAATAAAAATAGTAGGAATGGATGGGGCTTTCGTGCCCCTTGTTTCTCCTGGGTTCGAACGGGTTCGTCCTACTTCTAGGATGAACAGTTTGAATGTGGGCGGAACCGAGCTACATGCTCATTTAAATCCATAAATGACACTTAGGCCGAGCAGAAAACTGTTTATGGCTTCTCGCAGAGGCTGTAGCCGAGCTAAATGCTCCATTAGATCAGTAAATAGGAATACACCGAGCTAAGACTTATCATGGTCTCCGCTACAAACACTAACCGAGCTGAATACTCCATCAGATTTGCAAATAGGAGTGAACCGAACTAACACCCTGAAACCTCCGCCTGGAACATTGACCGAGCTGGAGGCTTAACTAGATGCTTAAGTAGGACTGAACCGGGCTAGAACCGAACTAGGAGGCTTTAAGCATCCACGTTGTTGAACCGAGATGAGTCGGACCGATCAAAACACAAAAATCCTTCACTGAGCTATTTCCAATAAGAGCCGCGCAATATATGCCGTGCTAACCTTTGGGATTATTTTTCAAAATGCAGAACACATAGGACCGACCAAGCCAGTCCAGCGCTATAATTGGTGGAGCTCAAAGTCCGAGCAAACACAAAACATTTTTTGACCGAGATACAGAAATAAGTAAGACCAACATAAATGGGGAAGTACCGATTTATGGTTAGCACGCCTGGTACGATGGCCGAGTTCCGTAGGGAATACAACGTCTCGGATGACGTAGTCTTAGAGCTCGCCAAGAAGGGGGACACTCCTTGGGGAGATCTAGATCGGTACCCCTTCACCGTGGTATCAATAGTAGAAGGTGGACTTCGCTTCCTAGTCCAACCCTTGATCTGCGAATTTTTGAGGCAGACAAGGCTTTGCCCGACCCAAGTCTTGAACAACACTTACAAGATAATAAATGGCGTCGCCGAGCTGAACCGAAGGCTCGGTCTCAATCTTGGCCTCGTAGAAATTTTCCACTAATACAGCCTAAGTAGAAATAAGAGTGGGCTTTGCTGGTACCTCAAAGTCAAGAAGGGCTGAGCAAAACTCATTGAAGGCAACCCAGACAAAGAAACCAATGACGACGACTTCCTCTGGGTGTCCGGTAATTACGAGGACACCGAGGCGCCCATACCGAGCTGGTACATTAGGAAAGATTTTGACAGTGCTGGTAAGTAGCCCGGCTGACCGCACTATCTTCTTTCTGCATTCCATTACTATTATTTTGCACCGGTCTAACACTTGTCTCTTTTCTGCAGATAAGTACCTAGCAGCGGACTACCACCAGGCCAACCAGGAGGCCATCAGAGTTCTACTTCGCCATCCAGCCAAGGAGAGGGAGGCATCAAAACTTCTCGGTTTCAAGCAAACCTATCACTACCAAGCGCCGCGCAAGAGCAGAGTCACCGACTTCCTACGTGCGCCATCCCCTGAACCAGATCCCAACTTGCCACCGATCAGACTCGTCCCTCTTACAGCCGAGCAAGAAATGGCGAAGATAAGGGCGATCAAATCAATGATTACTGGAGAAGAAGGGGAGTCCCAACCTCCAGAGGCAACCGGGGGAACATCCTCCACCCCAGCCGGGCAAACGGAAGGAGCTGTGCTTGCTCTTGCCAGCGAACAACCGGCTGGCCGGTCAAGGAAAAGGCCAAGGAAGGAGAAAACCGGACAAAACCTCCTTGATGAAGATTCAACTGAGGTCGCCTCCACCGAACTGGGGGACCAGACCGAGCAACCACCGGCCGGCAAATCCAAGGGCAAGGTCCCAGCCTCCCCCCCGGTCTGGGCGCCCGAGTTCCAATACCAGGGCCGACCAGTTTCTGTCGAGGACTCAGTCTATGCTGATAAGGATTACTCCCTTGGCTTCAACATGACCAAGGGGCTAATCCTTCCAGCCGACATGAAGAGGCATGACGAGCTGTCAGACCTGAAAGTCCTCCGCTCGGTGGCAAAATCCATCGTGCTGGTAAGTTCTTCCATTTTTTTTTGTTTCAACTGTCTGCTCAGTTTTTGCTCGGTTTCTGAATGCTAACGATCTGTTATTTGTTTGCAGGCCGCGCAAAAGAACTACCTTGCCCACGATCGCATGATCAAACTTCGGCAAAGCTTGCGCGATGCCATTTCGGAGAACAAGGCCCAGAAAGGCGAGATAGCAAAACTAAAGGCCGCACAAGAGGCAGTCATGGCGGAGCGAGATACCCTGCTCCAAAAAGTCGACCGAGCTGACGAGGACAAACAACGGGCCGTGAAGTCGACGAAAGCTCGGTATCTCGCCGAGCTCCGAAAGCTGCGCGACGCCCATAAAGAAGAAAGGGACAAGGTTGTAAGCGACGCCGAGGACCGGGGATATGCCCAGAGGGAAAAAACTTACGAGCGGCAGGTCCAAGCGACCAAGGACATCTTTTTCCAGTACGGCTAGAAAGCTTCCGTGGAGAAAGTTGGCCTTGGTCAGGATTCTGACATGTTCATCAATCCGCCCCCTGCTTATATCCCGGTCTATATACAGGCTTACTCTAGGGCCGAACAAAACCGACTTATTGCGGAGGCGAGGAAGGAGGCTGAAGAAGAAGCTGCCGCCGTGAAGCAAACTGAGCAGACTTCTCCAGCGGCATCTCAAGATGCAGAAAATGAAGAAGTTATTGATCGGGAGGTTATCGCGGTAGAGGAGGCTGACAATGACGCCGAGGAAAACCTGTCCGAGCAGACAATCGCGACCGGCGAGCAAATGGTGGAGGCAACCGAACAAAGCCTTGAACTAGATTGAGGATTTCCTTTTTTATTTTCTTGCTTTTCTTTGATTTTGTTTTTGAAGTGTAACCGGGCTATGTCCCCCCAATTGTACTGAAATTTCCTACATCAATGAAAACTTCGACTTTTTGCTCGTTCATCGTCTATTTTTGTTCGATTGGCATGTGCCTCTTGATTCAAACATTAATAAACTGCTAGGTCGGCTAAGTCGCGCAATATGCCAAGCTGGAATCCATCAAAACGTTTTCAAACTGATCTGGCAGCTCGGCTCTTGGAAAATTTAAATGTACTGACTTTATAGCTTGAGCAAAACCTGCTTGGTTTCGGCAAGTTTGTAGAATTATATAATTCCAATACATCAATGAGACCGAGCAAAAAAAATCAGTTCTCCTTGCGAGTTGGTCAAGCTGCCAAGATGTCCTTTCGGCCGAGCAAAGTCAGCTCGGCCACATATCCGTCGAACAAAACACCGACACTGTGAAATTTTGCCAAGCTATATTCGCTCGTTTTGCATATTGGACAAGACACCAATATGCCGACTGGGCCGAGCGAAATCAGCTCGGCCCTTACATTGGACAAAACACCAATGTTTAGGTTGGTCATAACGCCAACATTTTAACAGGGCGAGCAAAAACAGCTCGGTCCTAATGCGAATTAGTCCATACTCCAACTATTTGTGCGGTCTGCTTCCATTCCGGCGAGAGGGAATTAGTCTGGTCCCATTCAGGTCGGCCTCCTTACCCCTGGCATTCATAATTGCCTTGTACCATTGCGAGAACATTGGACAGAGATGTAATACCAAACAACAAAAGGGCTAGTTTTCATTACAAAAGCATTGCTATCTTTTACATCGAGTGCCAAAAGGCTAAATGTCTAGAAAAGCTAAAAGCACATTATATCCTAAAAGTAAAAGACCTTAAGGTTGGTTGCATTCCATGGTCTGGGGACAGCCTTGCCATCTAAATCTTCCAGATGGTATGCCCCTTTGCCTGCAAGACCAGTCACCTTGTATGGTCCTTCCCAATTTGCGCCGAGCTTCCCTTCGCCAGGGACCACCGTGTTGCCAAGCACCTTCCTTAGGACCCAGTCCCCAATCTTGAATAGCCTGGGGTGCACTGCCTTGTTGTATTTTTTGGAGAGTTCTTGTTGATAAGCTGCGATGTGGATTAGCACCCGCTCCCTTCTTTCCTCAGCAAGGTCCAACTCTAAAGCCACGGCTTCATTGTTCAGATCGGGCTGGAAACTTTCAGAGCGAATGGTGGGCATGCCAATTTCCAACGGGATGACTGCCTCCATGCCGTAGGCCAAAGCGAATGGTGTTTCTCTGGTCGATCGCCTCGGCATAGTGCGGTATGCCCAAAGCACATTAGGGAGTTCTTCCACCCACTTTCCCTTGGCCTTCTCGAGCCGCTTCTTCAGCCCATCCAGAATGGTCTTGTTTGAGGCCTCTGCTTGACCATTTGACTGAGGATAGGCCGGTGTCGAATTGTAGAACTCAATCTTCAACTCTTCACAAAATTCGCGAAAGAGTTTCCCGTCGAATTGAGTGCCATTATCCGAGATGAGGGCCTTGGGTATACCGAAGCGAGTGATCACATTTTGCCAAACAAATTTTTTCACATCCTTTTCCTTTATGGTCGCTAATGGCTCAGCCTCGACCCACTTGGTGAAGTAGTCGGTCGCAGCAATAAAGAACTTGCGGTTTCCCGGGGCTGCTGGGAGTGGCCCCACGATATCCAATCCCCAAAGTGCGAATGGCCAGGGACTTGTAAGGGAGAGCAATTCTCTCGCTGGCTGATGGATTTGGTGAGCAAATTTCTAACATTTTTCGCATCGGTGAACGTATTTCTGTGCGTCCGCCTGCATGCACGGCCATCAGTAACCTTGAGAAATTACTCGGTATGCCAGAGATCTACCCCCAGTGTGGCTACCGCAGATGCCTTCATGGATCTCATAGAGAAAAGCTTCCACCTTAGAGGGGTGGACACACTTCAAGTATGGCCCTGTAAAGGACTTCTTATCCAAGGCACCGGACGGGGAGAGCCAAAACCGCTCTGACTTTGCCCGGATCTTGTGGGCCGCCTTCTTTTCTTCCGGTAGAACTCTATCTTTTAGGAAGGCTACAATAGGATCCATCCAAGAAGGACCTAAGTCGGTGCAAAGTACCTCAGTTTTCTCCGGTTCCTCTATACTTGGCCGGGGTAAGAATTCTATCATCAAGGGGCTGGGGAAAACTGTTTGTGTGGAAGCAAGCCCGGCCAACTCGTCAGCCGTATTGTTGTCTTCGCGGTCGATTTGTTCCACTCTTATCGCGGCGAACTTCTTGATTTCATCACGCACCAGCGCTTGATACTTGGCCATTCTTTCATCTCTTGCCTCATACTCTCCTGAGACCTGATTGACCACCAGCTTGGAGTCACTGAATACCATAAGGGCTGTGGCTTTCATTCTCAACGCGCTTCTTAGTCCGGCAAGTAGGGCCTCATACTCTGCTTCATTGTTGGAAGTTGGGAAGCCGAGCGTAATTGCTTGTTCGATAATCAGCCCATCTGGTGAAGTCAGCACAATTCCCAGCCCGGCCCCATGTCTGTTGGACGCCCCGTCGACGAAGAGCTTCCACATCTCGCCGACAAACAGCTTCCAGCAATCAGAGGGATTTTGGGAACTCCTTAAATCCAAGTCTCTGGTCGGTTCATTCTGGTCTCTTTCCTTGTCTTGGTCGGTTTCACCTTTCAATAATTCTCCGGTCTGTGCTAGTTCAGTTGCGTTTTGCCCGTTTCCCTCTAGCGAGCCAACGCCCGCTTCCGTTGCCAAAACCATGGGTTGTGCTAAATCCGCACCGACCAGATCAATTGGGCAGACTGGGTGCATCCCAGGGGCAAATTCCGCCACAAAGTCTGCAAGTGCCTGAGCCTTGATTGCGGTGCGCGGTCGAAACTTGATGTCATACTGGCCCAATTCTACGGCCCACTTCAATATTCTTCCAGTGAAGTTTGCCTTTTCGAAGAGCACCTTGAGCGGGAACTCGGTCAAAACAACTATTGTATGGGCATGAAAATAGTGCGCCAGCTTTCTTGATGCCATCATCAGGGCCAACGCCAATTTCTCCAAGGAAAGATATCTTGTTTCGGCCGGGAGCATGGTCTTGCTTACATAGAAGATTGGCAGGCGCTGGATGCCTTCAGCACGAACCAACACCGCGCTCACCGCGTGTTGAGAAACAGCCAAGTAGAGGTACAGCTCTTCGCTCGGCTGAGGTGTGACCAGAATTGGGGCTGAGGAGAGATACGTTTTTAAGTCTGCTAGTGCGCGGTCGCATTCTTCATCCCAGAAGAACTTGGACTTCAAAGTTTTGAAGAACGGCCTGCAACGATCCGAAGACCGGCTGATAAATCTGTTCAGCGCGGCTGCCATTCCGGCAAGATGTTGCACGTCCTTTGTGGAGTTCGGGCGCTCCAATTCTTGTATTGCTTTGATTTGGGATGGATCGGCTTCAATCCCTCAATTTGTAACCAAAAAACCCAGAAACTTTCCGGTGCCAACTCCGAAGGCACACTTGGAGGCGTTCAAATGAAGCTTGTGGTGCTTAAGTATGGCGAACATTTCTGCTAGGTCGACGAGGTGCTGAGACTTCTCCTTGCTCTTCACCACCATATCGTCGATGTAGGCTTCCATTGTACGGCCCAAGAGGGGAGCGAACATTTTCGTTACCATTCGTTGAAAGGTTGCCCCGGCGTTCTTCAATCCGAACGGCATGACCTTGTAGCAGTATAAGCCTCTGGGAGTGGTGAATGACGTGATCTCTCTGTCCGGTTTATACATAGCTATCTGGTGATAGCCGCGATATGCATCCAAGAAACTAAACCTCTGATGACCAGCGGTTAAGTCCACCAGCTGGTCAATTCGATGGAGGGGAAAACTGTCCTTTGGGCAAGCTCGGTTGACAGTCTTGTAGTCAACGCAGACTCGCCACTTGCCGTTCTTCTTGGGGACAACCACCGTGTTGGATATCCACCGAGGGTATTGCACCTCTTCTATGGCCCCGGCTTCCAACAAATTCTTCACCTCTTCCGCCACCACCTCAGCATGGTGCAAGGCTGAGCGGTACGTTCTTTGAATAACTGGCCATGCATTGGGGAAGACATTCAACTGGTGGCAAATGAAGCTTGGGTCGACGCCAGGCATCTCGTAAGGCGTCCACGCGAAAGCTTCCAAGTTGGAAACCAAGAAGTTGACATAATTTGACCGCTCGGCGCTGGACAAGGATGACCCCAAGAGGAAGAACCTAGTTGGGTCGTTTTCATCGATATGCACTTCCACCAACTCCTCGACCGACTTTTCCTCAGCCTTTCTACCCACGTCTTTAAGGACCTCCTTTCCCTCGGGCCCCTCGATCATTTAGACAAACCCTTTGGCCGCTCGGCTGCCATTTATCGCAACGAAGCATTGTTTCGCCATCACTTGCTCTCCCCAAACCTCTTCTATTTGTCCGTTTGATGCCGGAAAGCGCATGACTTGGTGGAAGGTCGAAGCAACCACTTGCATGGCGTGCAGCTAGCCTCTGCCCAAGATCAAATTGTAAGTGGATGGTACTTTGAGCACCCAAAACTCCACTTGCTTTACTACCGAACCCGCTTTGACCGGCAAAATAATCTTTCCAATTGGCCACTCTGGCTGTGAGTTGAAGCCGACCAAAGAAGATGTTGCAGGGGCCAAGTCCTTATCTTCCAACTTCATTTGTTTGAACGCGTCGTAATACATAATTTCGACCGAACTCCCCTGGTTGATCAAGATTCTCTTGATATCGAAGTCTTTGACGCGAAGAGTCACCACCAGGGCATCATTGTGTGGCATCTGAACCCTTTCCAAGTCCTTGGTCGAAAACGAGAGGATGTCTTTCTCTTCGATTTTTCCCTTCTTTACGGCGAGCTGGACAAAGAGCACTTCCCTCATGTGCTCGGCCTTCTTGATCATCCCCCTTAGCTCGCAGACCCTTGCTGGTTCAATGATGCCGTAGATGACGTTGATTACACCTTGCGGGGGCGCTTCTAAGGCGGCCATTCCGTTAGGCTCGGTTTGTCCTGTTGGCGTGGCCTTAACGCCCCCATCTATGTATTGGTCAAGACGCCCCGCCACAACCAATTCCTCCAAGTGCTGTTTGAGCGACAAGCAGTCCTCTGTCCGGTGCCCCCGTTCTTCATGGAAGGTGCAGCGATATTTCGGATTAAAGCCTCGCTGCGCACTCCCTAACTTGGCCGGCCAACGGACAAAAGGCTCACCTCGGATCTCGCTCAGAATGCGGTAGATGGGAATTTTGAAGACCGTAGTAATTCTTGTCCGCGCCTTCAGTTTTCTCTTGGCATCTTCCGCTGCGTTGCGGGGCGCGTCAACTCAGTCATTTCTGCGACCCTTGTTTCGGTCATCGCGGTTTGGTCCACGGCGTTGATCTTTTGACCGGTCACTTGGGCGGTTATCCTCCTGCCCGACCGAGTGAACTTTTCCTGCTACCTTTCTGTCCGCTGCGACCGGATTACCCTTCTCGGTCGCGGAGGCAGCATCGTCCTCCACGCGGATGTGCTCGTTGATTCGTTGTATCAGAGACTCCATGGTTGTGGGTTGGCGCATCGTAAGTGAATCCTGCAACCTATGTCCGACTGGGAGACCCCGTTTGTACTGAGTAATCGCCAGATTGGTAGGGCAGTCGAGGATCTCGTTGTAAGTTTCCCAGTACTTCACGTTGTATGCCTTCAACGAACACCCAGACTCCATCTTGACGCCCAGGAGATGGTCGACCTCCTTCGACGTTCGAGTGTTGGTTTTGAATCTGGTGATGAAGGCTTCTGCTAGTTGCTGCCACCCCTCGATACTCCCCTCCGGGAGCCTCTCGAACCACTTCAAACCCAGCTCTCCCAAGCTTGCTAGGAATATGAGGCACATCAGGGCGTCGTTGCGCCGGTGGCCAGCCATCACTTGCCGGTAATGACTCACATGCATGTACGGATCCGTCTTGCCGTCGTACAAGGTGAACTTTGGCTGGTGGAATCCGGTAGGGAGTGGTGTGCTCTCAATCTCTGGAGATAACGGCGTGGCTGTAAGTCGCGCCAGCTCTTTGTCCTCCAACGCAGGGGCTATTACTTTGGGAGCTGGCCTCACCACCTCTTCACTACAACGAACTGGAGCGCTCAACCTCTGCAGCGTCGGCACTCTCTGAGCCTCTCGACGGCGCGCCCTCTCCTCTAATACATCCCTCAAGTCCCTAGAACGTGTGGAGAAAGAAGATCGCAATGTCGGCGTCGGGCGTGAGGGGTGGTAAGTGCTGTCGCGAGTGAGGGATCTGCCTTCTCTCTGGTCGGAATCTCCAACCCCATAGTTCCGGGTGATGGAGATGGAGTGAGTCGTTCTCTGGCGGCGATCGCTAGAACGAGGGGAAGGGGTGCGCTCACTGAGGTTGCCCTCTCCAACAACACTTTTCCCCTTAATCTGGCGCTTCAGCAGCTCCATTTCCGTCGCCATCTTGCGAATGAGAGCATCTTGGTCTTTGAGTTTGTGCTCCAGGCACTGCGTGCGGGACTCCCCCCGGCGTCGGCAGCCTTCTAGGCTCTGCGAGCGATCAGAACTCCTGCCACATTAGTCTCGCGCTCCTGGCGAAGAAGTCTCCAGGCCCGCCATGGCTGGAACATTCGGGGGGCCATCTCTTCTTCGGACGTACTCCAGAGTGACACCATCGACGACGGACAGTGGAACTTCGTCGTTGTTGGCCATGGAAATGGTCGAAGAAGCTCGAAGAACAAGGGTTGAATATTAAAGATTCCCACAGACGGCGCCAATTGTACGGGGGCGAAATATCCTCTGCTTTCCGTACTCCTTGGACGTCAAGCTTCTTGTGACGGCGTCTATCTCTGCAACACAAAAATGGTGAGCTGCCCGGCGGTGGTGTGCCGGAAAGTCCCTCCGACAATCAAGTCAGGTCACTTAGTGAAGAAGAAGGCTATCAGAGAGAGAGTTTTCGATAGAGTGAATTTTCTTGTGGAGGAGTCAATTTGCATACCTCTAACACTCGCCCTCTTTCATATTTCTAGGCTGGCCATGCAGCCTCAAGATTGTGCGCGCACTACCTCTGCTGTCCTTCCCTAGACAGGTGGCAGTGCCCGTCTCTCACCACCTTACGCGTGTAAAGGCTTAGTCCTCCCTCGAGTACACACAGAACTGCCCAACGGTATTGAGGCGTGCGTGGAGCAGATGTCCTCTCCCTCACGCCATTGGCCCAGGTGGCACACCTAAACCTGTGTACCACGACCGGCCTATTGCTCGTGTAGAATTATCATTACATGTACATAACCAAGCTATATGTAGCCGGCCCATCCCTTGTCGAAGAAACGCTGCTCCCGGCCAAGCGGATATTGATCGGCTCATTAGGCTAATCGGTTGTGAGGTACGCCGCTGTCCACCCGTCATACCTTCATTCTCGGTCACAAGAAGCCATCTATCTCGGCTAGCTGGCTGGAGGTATGTCGGCCTCGCCGCAGCCTCCATCTAGTCCGGATTACCTTTGAGCTCGGTCAACATCCGCCTCCCTAAGCTCCGTCCAACATGTGCAAGTTGCAGCTCGGCTACGCCAGTTGGTACCTGACCGGTCATTATTTTCCAAACGTGCAAGTCAGGCTGTTGGCCGCGTCAACAGAGAAGTTAGCTCGGCGCCGTGCGGTTCGTCACGTTTGACGTTATCTTAGCTCGGCCATACAGTCCGGCACAAATCTTCCCTCTCAAATAATAAGTTTACATAATTATTTGACAATTTCATTTGAAATAACAATAAGATGGATTGATTGCTTTCATTATGGTGAGACCATGAACATGACCAAGGTGTCCTACTACATGCTGTAAATTTTGATGTTATGTAAATGTGTGGTACAATGGATTTCCTTTAGAATTGCTGTCATGTTTAAAACGATGGAATCAAATGAAATAGGAATAAAATGAGAATGAGAATGGAATATAATTAAGATTAAATGGAATGAAATGTCTATTTCCATTTCATTATTTGGTTGTCAATATGAAATGACAATAGGATATTGATTCTCATTCTCATGTTTGGATATACATATTAAACTCATGGAATGGAATAAATTTTTATTTTTATTATTTTTTTAACAAGTTAGTAATAAATAAATTAAAATTTTATATAGATCATGATAATGTTGATAATTGTAGAAGTGATGGTGTAAGTCATAGTAGTAGTAGTGGTGGTGGTGGTGGCGGTGGTGGTGGCGGCAACGGCAGCGAAAGTGGCAGCATCGGTGGTGGTTATGAAAATGATAGTAGGATAGTGGTAATAAGTTGTTGTGGCCTTAGTAGTGGTGGCAAGGTGGTGTTATAGTTGCAATGGTGGTGTGGTGGTGGTGTTGGTGGCAGCGGCAGCGAAAGTGGCAGCATCGGTGGTGGTGATAGCAATGATAGTAGGATGGTGGTAATAGGTTGTTGTGGCCTTAGTAGTGGTGGCAAGGTGGTGTTGTGGTTGCAATGGTGGTGTGGTGGTGATGGTGGTGGTGGCAGTAGTTATAGCAACCAAAGGTAGTAGAGTAATGGTTCTTGCGATGGTGATAGTAATGGTGTGATGTTTATGAAGGTGGTAGTAGTGATGATAAGGTAGTAGCTGTGGTAGCAAAGGCAGTGATGGTAGTGGGAGCGGTGGTAGTAGCGTAGTGATTCTAGTGATGATGATAATGGTAGTTTTGTGGATGTGGTGGTAGTGATTGTGGCGGTAGTGGTGGTGGTAATTGTGGTAGTGGTGGCGATGGCGGTAGAGTGGTGGAGTGGGTGGTAGGAAAACGGAATAGTAGTAGTAGTTAAATAATAATATTTTTTTAAGTACCAACAAAAAAAATAATAAATTTTTTCCATGATAGAATGGAATGACCATTCCTTAAATTGGAGGAAGGAATAGGCATTTCTACACATTTTGTTATAATAGTTATTCTAATAGAATGATTATTCTTACTTAGATAAGACATACCAAATTAGGAAAAAGAAATGCAAAACTAAAATGGATATTCCATTCCAACCCATTCTATCGTATCAAACGTGCTCTAAAGCCAAAATATTTTGTTTGTTTGGTAACGTTTACGTTTTCAGTTTATATTTACAAAAATTTTATAAACTGGTTTTTGTTTATTTTTTGTTTATTTTTAGAAAAACATAAACTACAAACGCGTTTGGTAATTGACAAAATATTTAAAAAAAATTAAAAATATAAAAAAGAGTGAGAAATGGCAAGTGGTGGCGGAAGGCAGCAGTGGAAAAGTGGTGGGGGTGGGGTGGTGGGTGGGGGGTGGTGGGTGTGGTGTGGGGTGGGTGGTGTGTGGTGGTAGTGGTGGGTGTGGGTGGTGGGTGGTGTAGGGTGGTGGGGTGTGGGTGGGTGGTGGTGGGTGGTGGTGTGGGTGGTGGGGTGGGTGGGTGGTGGTGGTGGGTGGTGGGGCGGGTGGGTGGTGGTGGTGGTGGGGTGATGGTGGGTGGGTGGATGGGATGGTGTGTGATGGTTGGTGGTGGTGGTGGGAAGTGGGTGGCGGATGGCGGGTGGTGGTGGTAGTGGTAGGTGAGTGAGTGGTGGGTGGAGTGGGTGGTGGTATGCGGCGGTGGCGGTGGTGGTGGGTGATGGTAGTAGTTGTGGTAGTAGTGGTGGTGGTGGTGGCGGCATGTAGGTGGCAGGTGGCTGGTGGTAGCGGGTGGTGGATGGTGGTGGCTGGTGGGTGGTGAGTGGTGGTGGCGGGCGGTGGATGGTAGTAGCAGGTGGTAGGTGGTGGCAGGTGGATTGTAGGTGGGTGATGGGTGGTGGTGGCGGAGAGGGATGGGTGGTGGCGGCGAGTAGGTGGCAGGTGGGTGGTAGCTAGTAGGTGGCAGGTGGGTGGTGAGTGGTGGTGGCAGGTGGTGGTGGGTGGTGGCAGGTGGTGGTGGTGGCGGGAGTCGGTGGTGGAAAATGGTGGCGGGTGGTGGCTAGTGTTGGGTGGTAAAAAAAAAAACTCAAAACGGAAACACATTTTTTGAGTTTACATTTTTTGGCCAAATTTATAAACTGATACCACTGATTTATAAATAAAAAATTTACCAAACAAGTTTTTATTTAAGTTTTTAAAATTTTTATAAATATAAATAGAAAACTGAAAACGTTTGCTTTTGTTTTTGTTTTTTCCAAAACTGCATTTCCACGAGGGGGACCATCAAATAACTATCACTTGTCAACAAAAAAAACCTCATTCCATTTACTTATGCAAAAAAAAACAAAAAAGAACAAGGGAAAAAGAAAGAAAAAAAAAACACACACACACAGAGTGTGAGAGAGAGAGAGAGAGAGAGAGAGTGTGAATGGGAAAGAGAGACATAAATAAGAACAACAACATAGGTTGAACTGTATGGTTTGGTCACAAGCAGTTTGACTCTGGAGGTTGAAACAAAGACTAACTGCCTATGTAACACCAAAATTTGTGAGTCATATGTTGTCCACAAGGCGTAAAGCTTTTTCATTTGCAGAATGCTTCAACCGGTCTGCAGCTTTTACAACCTGCATGAAATTCGCATAAGGAATTAATGGTGATAACTGTTAAAGAAATGGGTCTAACAAGAAGGTGTTATACATCACTAAAATATTTTAATAAAATTTTTTGTATCCTTTTCGGTAAGTTGTAAAATATTCTCAGAGTATTACGTATCCATACTCTCTAACCAATCATCATTTATCATGTCCCCTCACGTTCCTCAATCACCCAACACAATATCTCACCAATCCACTTTCTTCACCAATCACAATACCATGCAGTACCACATGTTCATACTTCAGGACTACTAAATTATCACCTTATTTTTTCATGTAATATGATGGGTTCTGATATTTTTTAAACATGTCAAACCCTATATAGACATATGAAATTTATTACATAAATACACACCTACTTTACCTACTCTTAGTGGCAAAATCAGGAATTCAGTAAAGAAGCGACACAAATTAATGACAACATTGATTTTGTTCTTTTCTTATAATAAACTACAATGAGATATTACTAAACTTAAATATTAAGAATCTATTTGGATAAATGTGAATTTTAAATTAAAGGATTTGAGGTTAAATTTTATACAAATATTAGGGAGTAACGATTTTAGGTGGATTGGAAAAAAAAAAAAAATTTAAAAAATCTCTCTAAAAGCTTTCACAGAGAAACCAAACATAACAGCAGAAGCAACAGTGAGCTTGAAATAAGGCCAAATCCCTCTAAAAGCTTTCACAGAGAAACCAGTCCAAGTTTCCTCATAGCATGGGCTGAATAGAATGTAAAGCCCTTGTATTATCACCAAAAGCCACCGTGAAAGACACAGAGTAAGTGCAGCCCAAATCAAGCCATAGTCCAACACATACACCACTAGCCAACTCAGCAAAATGTGCAACAAAAACACTCCAACTGCTATATATGCCAAAGGGTTCACAATGTTTTGTGCTTGAAGGAACCTTTGCATTGGGCAACTTATCGCGAATGCAAATAGTTGGGGTATCAATCCGCGTGCAAAAATTTGACCCTCTTCGGCTATGCTATCTATTTGGCCTATTCCTTTCAGGATAGGACTTGAGAACCAGTATAGGAGTGTCAGGAGGATGGCCGCTCCAACATGGAGGATCACCGCTCTTTGTAATATTATACCCATTGCTCCGTATTTTTTTGCTCCATAGGCTTGACCGCAAACAGTTTGGACTGCGCTTGCCAAGCCCAACTGCATTTTGTTGGTTTGAGAAGAAATTAAGGATAGCATTTAGTGGCGGAGTGAGAAATTTCATATAGGGGATACGGATTTGTTATGATCTTGATTTTTATTTTTTCATAATC
Organism: Camellia lanceoleosa; assembly: GCA_025200525.1. Lineage (NCBI taxonomy): Eukaryota > Viridiplantae > Streptophyta > Magnoliopsida > Ericales > Theaceae > Camellia > Camellia lanceoleosa. The sequence continues at coordinate 6,180,681 of CM045762.1, read as the reverse complement.
AACAACAATGAGATAAAAGAACAAAAACTTAAACTGTATACTCCGGTTTGAGAATTGGCTATTTTAATTTTTTGGTTTTTGCCAAACAAATTAACAATTCTAGGAACAATAATATATTTTTTTTTCTTTCTCAACAAACATTAAAAATCAAGTATATTCCAAATCAATTTGACAGAACAATCAAATACATGTATATGCCAAATGAGAGAGTTATGTTTTTTCTGGAAATAAGATGGCAATTTTGATAAAGTTAATAGTTCAGAGAGTAAATTGCAGTTACTCTTTTCAAAATTTTAAAATCCTAAATGTATTTAAATGATTTAAGGTGGACACTTGTATAATTTTATAGTAGATACTCTTTATAAAAATAATTTTTTTTTAAAGTGATTTATTAACTAAAATAGCACTTTTCCAAATGAATCCTTAAAAAGACAGGAATCAAATTGACAGGAGATAAATTACAAAAACCAATCGTTTGTGGTTTATGCTATGGTTTTGTAAAATTGAGACAAACACATAACAGACAAACATACATAGAAAACAAGCAGTCAACAACAGTGAATTGATGAATTATTGTAAAACAGAGCAAAAAAACAGAGACATGTATGTCTACACCAAGATTCCATAAGCAAGACCTTGAATTCCAACACTGGCAATGGAAGCTCCCGCGAGTTCTAAAGCACCAAGATGGCCGGTAAACATCTGAGTAACAAAACTGAGCATGTAATTGAAAATCGACACGATGATCGATGAACCAGAAAGCAGCCTCGATTCCCAACACACGAGGCGAGGGTACCACCGGATCGGCACGGGCTTATTTGTTAGTAAAAACTCTTCCACCGCAATCGACGTCAAGTCCGGAATCCGAGCATGCGAGTCAAGATGACCGGTAAGATTTTTAAAAATCAAACTATGGCTAGTAAGTGATGCGTGAGAAGGATATATATATATATATATATGTATATATGCATGTGTTGGAGACTAAAATGTGACTATCACTCTCTGGGATGGGCTGGTGGGAGAGAGAGAGAGACTATGAAGCATGGGTACTTCCAAAAACATGTCATACCGTCTTCAGATTGTGACAGATTAAGATACGCATCGTCTAACGTAAACACGCACTCAAGTTTTTTTCTTCTTAATTTCGACGCATCTGCACGCATCTAGTATATATCCAAGCCGTACCGTACCTCAGTTGAAACAATATTTTCCTTCTACTGTAGAGATAAAACTCATTTCACTAGATTTCTTTTTTAGTTTTTGTTTTATACTTAGCATGATTTTAAAATTAAACTGTAGTTTGTAAGTTGTTTAATATATTGATATTTAATTTTAATTTATACTTTTTCTTTTGGCATTAAATATTAATTATAGGTTGGACCTTAACAAATTAAACCATTTGATTATTTTTTGCATTACTCTAAATTAAAAATAAATATTTTTTTCAAGCGTACCAAGCCATACCCGTATCCTATTTTTTAAAAATTTTACCGTATCGACGTATCCGTATCGTACCAGTACCAGTACCCGTACCCGTACCCGTACCTATGCTTCATAGGAGAGAGAGGAGTTTGTTTGAATTGAAGAAATATTAGACCAAGAATAGTAGATAAAACTACCAAATGTTGGTGGGCCATTTCACTGTGTTTATTACCTAACACCAACCATTACAAAAGGGAAAAAAAAAATCAAGATTTTACATATCAAAATTTAGAAAATTTCTATTTTCATGTACTTATTTCAATGCACATCCTTAATAAAACTTTATTTTAATGACAGTTATACCTTAAAATAAAATAATCATAATAGAAAAAACCTTAACGAACTCATTCTCATCTCGCTGAAACCACACCATTCAAGCAAACCCCAAACAACAGTAGGTTGTGGATGTCGGAGAAATCTCCATCATTCTCAGGGAATGGTGCACCAAATGAATCCAAATCGAAGGACGATCTTTTCATAACACGAAAACAAGTTTTGTTAACATTGTGATACACTTTTTCTCACTTAGCCTCCGTTTGAAATTTGAACTTTTTAGCTTTTGGCTTTTTGGCTATATGAGCTGGGCTCAAAAACACAGTGGGAAGAACTTTTGGCTTTTTTGACTTTTTTGGCTTTTTGGTGAGGTGTCACCCTGATAAATTACCAAACTGCCCTTTTTTGCTTTTGTTTTTTATTTTGATTTTGATTTTGGGTTTGGATTTCCCATAATTTGCTTAATTTATTTATTTATTTTTTTATTTTAATTTTGGGTTTGGATGTATGCTTTTGCTTAATTTTTTTAAATTTTTTTATTTTGGATTTGATTTGGCCTATTTACGATTTTTTGTATTTTGTTGCAATTTTATTAATTTATTATTTTATTATTTTGGGTTTGAATTTGACTTATGTTGGTAAAATAAATTTTTTTTGGATTTGGCGTTTTTTGTAAAAATTTATTATTTTATTATTTTGGGTTTTATTTTGGCTAATTTTGGTAAAATATATATATTTTTATTTTGGATTTGGATTTAGCGTGTTTTGCTTAACTTTTTTTTAAAAAAAATTTATGTTTTTGTTTATTTTTTTTTTTATACTTTAATTAGTTCTTGTTCTTTAATTTTATTTGAAGTATTAAAATAAAGTAAATAATGTAAATAATTTAATAAGCAAAAATTACTAATAAATATTCAAAAAATTATTAATTTACGTTTCTCACGGTTATGTCGCTTTTACGATTTTGTCGTTTTTTATAATAATTTTTTTATTTGTAATTTTTTTATTAATTACTAATTTACGGTTATGTTGTTTTTTTATTTGTAATTTACGTTTTTGCGTTTTATTAATTTAAAATGTCATTATTTTTTATTTGTAAATTATTTTAATATGTTATTAATTTACGTTTTTTATTTTAAATAATTTAACTTTATTTAATTTAAAATATTTAATTTTATTTTTTAACTTATGCTTTTAAATTTTATATTTATTTTACGTATTTAAATAATGTAAATTATCTAAAAATTCTTTCAATAGTAAAACATTAAAGTAAATATTCAAAAAATTTAGATCGTAAAAATTTAAATAATTTAAGTATTCGAAAAATTATTTTAACTACAAAATTTAAATAATTTAAATATTCAAACAATTTAAATAGTTTAAAATGTTAAAATTTTAAATTTAAAACAACTCTACACTTAAATCAGAACAAACACATAAAATAAAACTCACGTAAGAAATTATTTTTAAAACTCATAACCAAACACATAATTGAAACTCCATACTACTTTCACAACTCTACACTCAAATCGTAACCAAACACATAAAATAAAACTCACGTAATAAATTATTTTTAAAACTCATAACCAAACACATAACTTGAAACTCCATACTACTTTCACACCTCTATACTGAAATCATAACCAAAACACATAACAAAAAATTAAAATATTTAAAACTATTTTTATAAAATAGAGTTTGAATTTATTTTTATAAAATATTTTAACAAAAAACAAAAAAATATTTTTTTTTTCAACTTTCTTTGTTTTTTTTGGAAAAATGTATTTTTTGGATTTTTTTTTTTTTTTTTTTTTCTTTGGGCTGCTGCCGCATGCCCCAAATTAGATAAGGGGTAGTTTTGTGAAATGAGCTTAGGGATTGAACTTGCAAAGCAAGATTGGTAGTTTTGTCTTTTAGTGGCTCTTGAGCCTTTTTTGGCATTATGTGGCTCAAATAGCCTATGAGCCCTTCCCAAACATAGCCCTTTCACTTTCTTCATCTCTTCTCTGCAACTCTTTAGGTTGCTTTTACTGCTGAAAAAGTGTTAAACACACTGACATTGTTTATCCAAAATCATGGCATGCTAGTATCCATAAAACAGTAGGTTATGGATATCAACAATCTTATACTAGCAAAATCACTGTAATTAATTTAGCCTAGTTTCATGATGATAATGGTAAAGAAATGGAGAGCCCTTAGCTTATGATATCAGAAGCGATAAATTTTGAAGTTCCGATGCTTGAAGCTCCAAAGATGGAAAAAAATTAGGGCTATGGATGTTAAAAAAATACAAATTTTCGTAGATAAAGTTGAATTGGGTGTGTGTTTTGGTGAAAAGTTTGTGTATAGTATTTGAATTAAGGGTTATAATTGGAATATGTAGTGTGTGGAATTAGACAAATAATATCTAATCAAATGCATAAGTGTGTGCATTAAGAAATGATATGCACTGAGATAAGTATGTGTGTGGAAATAGAATTTTTTCAAAATTTAGGGACAAAATTATTTTTTAGAGACCAAATATTTTTGTTGCAAAAAATATCATTATTATATTTTTAATAACGAAAATTGGACATTAATGATAAATTATTATCCTTTTGAGACCAAATGTTCAAATGTTTGCCTCAAAAAATAAATTATTTTGTGACCAAATTATTTTAACCCTAAAAATCTATTTATTAGTGATATTTTCAAAATTTTGTTGCTAAACGCCTTATTTTTTCCTTTTTGGAACGACTTTTTAGTGACTATCTTCACGATGATAAAAATTGATCCCTAAATATCTTTTGTAACAAAATTTTCACTTTTAAAAATCAAAACATTTAATTTCTAAAATTCTTATATGTTGTAACCTTAAATGATTGCTTTTAAATTGTAAACACCCGTCAAAATTGTCATTGTCAACAACTCGTCTCATATTGAAATCATTTTCATTAGTTTTATTAAACTTTTTTTTATTTCAAATGTGAAATAATAATAAGTTTACATAATTATTTGACAATTTCATTTGAAATAATGGGAGTGTTTGTTTCAGCTTTTCAGAGCCAACTTATGGCTTTTAGCTTTGAAAAAGTTATTTTGGACTGTTTGGTTAAACTTATTTCAAACAGCTTCTGATTCTAACAGCTTATTTTAACTCAAAAAAGCTGATTCTGAGAAGCTGCTCACCCCTTGCTTCTGATTATCAGCTTCTGCTGTGGACATGTTAATTTATGGTTATACTCTTAAATTTTTTTATTTTTTATTTTTTTAAAAATAGAAAAAGACTCAAATGGACTATAGATTATTATTATTATTTTTATGAGAAATGTAGACAAACAAAAAATAAAAATTAATTGAAAAAGCTATTTCACAGCTTATTTAACAAACACTACTCAGCAACTTAAATCTATAATCCAACAGCTACACCAAACAGATTAATAACTTCTGATTAAAGTCATAATCTATAATCTGTTAAGTTATAATCTATAAGTTGTTTTAACAGCTATACCAAACGGGGCCAATAAAAAGATGGATTAATTGCTTTCAATATGGTGAGACCATGAACATAACCAAGGTGTCCTACTACATGCTGTAAATTTTGATGTTATGTAAATGTGTGGTACAATGGATTTCCTTTAGAATTGCTGTCATGTTTAAAACGATGGAATCAAATGAAATAAGAATAAAATGAGAATGAGAATGGAATATAATTAAGATTAAATGGAATGAAATGTCTATTTCCATTTCATTATTTGGTTGTCAATATGAAATGACAATAGGATGATAATTCTCGTTCTTGTGTTTGGATAAACATATTAAACTCATGGAATGAAATAAATTTTTATTATTTATTTATTTTTTTAACAAGTTAGTAATAAATAAATTAAATTTTATATAGATCATAATAATATTGATAGTTGTAGAAGTGATGGTGTAAGTCATAGCAGTAGTGGTGGTGGTGGCGGCGGCGGCGGCGGCGAAAGTGTCAGCATCGGTGGTGGTGCAACTCGGGCAAGTTCGAAGGTTGTCTAAGCCTAGTCCAAGTTGTGTCTAGGCCCGCCCAAGCCCGAATTGTAATCCGAGGTTGCCTACTCAAGCCTGACCTGAATTAAACCCGAATTGTCTGAGTTGCCTGAATTGCCCGAATTGTAAATGAATTTCAGTTTATTTTTTTTGGGCAGCTGCATTTTAAATTATTAAAATTTGACTATATTTACATTTTTTTTATATAGAAAATCATTAATTCATCAAAACAAATAATTTATATAATGTATAAGAGATGCCGCTATAGTAGTATTTACAATTTATAAGTGAAAATAAAAAAAGTAAGATTTTATGTTATTTATATATATATAATATATATTCAATATGATTTAATAATCTAAATTACTTTAATATCATGTGATGGCTAATAATTTATATGTATATTTAATATTTTTATATATCTATATATGTATAATTCGGGTTTCGGGTTGCTCGAGTTGTTTGACGTCTTTGTCCACGCCCATCCAAATTTAATTCGAGTTTCCAAATTTTTGCCCAAGCCCGTACCGAATTTGAAAATATCTTGTCTAAGCCCTAAAAAAATTTGGGCTAAGTTCGGTTGATCGGGTTGAGCCCACTCAAGTTGCATCCCTTGGTGGTGGTGATGACAATGATAGTAGGACAGTGGTAATAAGTTGTTGTGGCCTTAGTAGTGGTGGCAAGGTGGTGTTGTGGTTGCAATGGTGGCGGCGGCGGCGGCGAAAGTGGCGGCATCGGTGATGGTGATAGCAATGATAGTAGGATGGTGGTAATAGGTTGTTGTGGCCTTAGTAGTGGTGGCAAGGTGATGTTGTAGTTGCAATGGTTGTAACGCCCTCAAAATAATGACATTAAACCCAACAACATTAACATGCATTTATATATAAAAAAAAAAAAAAAATCAACATCCTTCTATTTATTAGAGTAATTCATTACAAAAAGTATTACATGTTAACAACAAAAGCAAATGCCCTACAGGCTTACAGCTTTCCAAGTTAACACTTGGTTACAAAAAGAGAGTACTAACTCAATCACACATTAAGCCCTAGGCTTGAATCTACATGTAATACATCAAAAGAAAGTAAGACAACAAAAGTCCGTCCGCCTTTAGCCTCCCAAGCTATGTCCTTGGAGGTGGCATGCTACCTGTACCTGAAAATGATGTCCCATATAGGGTGAGCCACAGCCCAGTAGAAACACACTAAACCAGCTATGAACAATGACTAAAAGATTAACAGTTGATAGATGGTCAACACTCATATTCCGACAAATATCACATTACAGTTTCGTAATACAATTCACTTTCCACATCTTTTCAACTTTGAGTTTGAAAACAAGGCTCAACACTTAGCCAAATAGTTTAATGAGATTGTAGCTCATCTTTAAAACACTTCCGTATTTTACTGAAGATACACATTTTGGTGTTGTATCAACATAACATAGAAACACTTCTATATTTCACAATTGATAACGATATACATTTTAGTGCTATATCAAATCAATTTAAACACTGCCATAATCAACACTTGATACACATTGTAGTGTTGTATCAATGTCACACAAATCCGGTTTAGAGGTCCATCCCCTATATTCCCCTAAACCGTGGAGTACATCCCCGATCTCCTCCCACACAACACATGTATATAAATATGGATCATATACAATCAATCAATACATAAAGTTAATGTATTATTCCAATCGCTATGTTCAATAGCATACTCAATCGATTAGTTTTAGTTTGCCTAATCATCATGCATTGACTACAACAATCAAGACTATCCTCCACCAATAGCCCAAAGCAGTTATTTCTAAACAGAAAACAAATGCATCAAATGGATGAAATATCGACATTTCAGTTAGGTGAGTGATAAATAATCAAACTACACCCTATGATCCCATACACTCCCAATTCCAACATTCTCAATTTAACTTCTCATTTCTCAAATTAATTTCACAAATTAATTTATCAAAGTAATTAGGGCATTAATCCCATAAATTACATAACAACCCTAAGGTTCCATTTTTCATCCATAATCCATCATTTAACTCATTTCTCAATGCCAAACATGCATATAGGTTTATTATAAATAAAATCCTAACTTTTGTAAATTTACACAAAAGCCCAAACTTTCTCAAAATTACCTAACAACCCCCAACATATCAAAATGCTAAAATTCAAAGAAAAAGCTCATAAAGAGGAGTAGGGTATCCCTACCTTGAAGTTTGAGCTCAAACGGAGATGAAAACCAAAATCCAACGTGCTCCAAATCCCAAGTTTTTCAGATTAAATCAAAGCTCAAGTCACCCTCTATCTTTTTAACAAAGGACTTAGGGTAGATTCACACTAGAGGGAGATAAAAACCTAGAGAGAAGGTTTGTAGAGAGAGAGAGAGAGAGAACAGATCTAGGGTTTTAAAAAGAAAAGGGGATGAAAAGTGAAGTTAAAATCACTGCTGTCTGCTGATATAAAACAGGCTCGCTCGAGCGAAGACTTGGTCGCTCGAGCGACCAGACATAGAAAACCATCGCTCGAGCGTAGAAAGTCTCGCTCGAGCCAAAAACTCGAAGCTTCAGGTCTGCAACCCAGAAGCACGCTCGAGCGATAGAATGCTCGCTCGAGCGAGGAACTCGAAAACATATACCTCGCTCGCTCGAGCGAGCGAGCGAGCGAAGGAAGGAAAGCTCGCCCGAGCCAAGAAACACAACTCTCAGGTCTAGAACCAGACGCAGTTTCAGGCTCGAGCGAAGAAACTCTGGCTCGAGCCACCAGACACAAAACTCAACAACTCGCTCGAGCGACAAACTTCTCGCTCGAGCGAAGAACCAAAATTCTAGACAGCAACCATTTGTTCCCAAACACAACCAACCTGTAACAAACCTGCCCAACACATCCTATAACTCAAATACAAAGTATGAAAGGATGTAAACAAGACATAAACAACTACTAATATCCATGGACACAAGTCCAGATCACTGTACAACAAGGAGTAAAACCCGGGATCGCTATAATGGTGGTGTGGTGGTGATAGTGGCGACGGTGGCAGTTATAGCAACCAACAGTAGTAGAGTAATGGTTCTAGCGATGGTGATGGTAGTGGTGTGATGTTTTTGAAAGTGGTAGTAGTGGTGAGAAGGTAGTGGTTGTGGTGGCAAAGGCAGTGATGGTAGTAGGAGCGATGGTAGTAGAGTAGTGATTCTAGTAATGATGATAATGGTAGTTTTGCGGATGTGGTGGTAGTGGTGGTGGTAGTGGTAGCAATAGCGGTAGGGTGGTGGTAGGAAAACGGAATAGTAGTAGTAGTTAAATAATAATATTTTTTTAAGTGCCAACAAAAAAAAATAATAATAAATTTTTTCCATGATAGAATGGAATGACTATTCCTTAAATTGGAGTAAGGAATATGCATTTTCACACATTTTGTTATACTAGTTATATTCTAATGGAATGATTATTCTCACTTAGATAAGACGTAACAAATCAAGAAAAAGAAATGCAAAACTAAAATGGATATTCCATTCCAACCCATTCTATCGTATCAAACGTGCTCTAAAGCCAAAGCATTTTGTTTTTGTTTTTGTTTTTGTTTTTGTTTTTGTTTTTGTTTTTGTTTTTGTTTTTTCCAAAACTGCATTTCCATGAGGGGGGCCATCAAATAACTATCACTTGTCAACAAAAAAAACCTCATTCCATTTACTTATGCAAAAAAAACAAAAAAGAACAAAGGAAAAAGAAAGAAAGAAAAAAAACACACACACACACACACACACAGAGTGAGTGTAACATGCCCGGGGGTTACCTGTGCGCGTTAAACAGTTCGGACCCTCGAGATCTCTTTGATCTATTCTCACAAGTGAAACATAGATGAGAGTCTAGATTTGGAAACTTTTATTGGAAATCCATTTTATTGCAATTTTGTCAAAAATAGACTGCGTCATCAGATCTCAGAGTCGCCACCTAATATTTATTTTAGGAAAATTAGGAAACCCATAACTCGTGCCAAGGCCACTGTTCGTTGTAACCAAGGATGCTTGGCTTGGAATCTTAGGTATGAAAGAGGAAGGTCAATAATGAGCACCCCCGCCTACCCGATCAAAGATCGGCCTTTACTACCCATGATATGAATTTTATTTTATTTATACGTTCATGTTCTGATTAGTTAATAAATCCTAAAATTTACTATGTGAAGCATACAAGTATAGACTATACCATTCATTTTGGAACAATTTAATATCATGCATTTTGAAAGAGTTTTGACGATGTACAACCTAAATAAATTGAGTTTACAAGCATGAAAAATTAACATCATTCCAAATTAAGCAACACAACCTCTATCCACTGGCATTCATAGAGTTATATCACATAACCAAATAGCCTCACGGTAGAATGCTAGACATAGTAAGAAAAACACACACACACACGGGATGCTAAAGCATAAAAATTCACATGTTTGACGTCCCACAAACAAGCTACAAAATAAAGTTAGTAAAATATGCATGATCTTATATACAAAATCCTAATGCAATTCACTCATGAGATGCAAGTAAAGATTCGGCTTCTAAAATATGATATGTGAATCATCTCAAGAACATGAGGTAGCGCACATAATCACATAGGAATTGATTAAATCCACAAATGCAAACTTAGCCGAATCAAGATGCATGAAATATGGATGCAAAGCATAACTATGATGAAAAATAAGTATGATGTTTATGTACAAATAAAGAAAGCAAGTAAAAGAACGGGATAGAAAGAAGTGGGGCGGGGAATTATTACAACATTTTAAAGAATAATTACAAACCAAATTAGAGAGGGATGAGGAGAATATTGCAACAAAATAAAAAATCTCACAATACACTCAAAATAAAATAAATAAATAAAATAAAAGTTTTATGTTCTTTAGAACCGCCGGCGGAAATTGGTCAATATTGGAAGATTACGCCATCTTGTTCGGAAGAAGCTAACCAACCGGCCAAATAAGCCGGCCGGCGAACTAAGCCAAGCAAAACCTGTCTTGTTGCGAAACCAAGAAAAGGAATAAACAAAAAATATGTAGGTGGCTCAACTAATCACTACCGGTTAGATTAAAAAAAAAAAAACAAATATAAAATAAAATAAAAAAACTCACAACATAAACCTAAAGCAATAAAACAAATATAAGATAAAAAATGCAAGATTACAACAGAACTAATATGAGACTAATATACGAAAAAAATAAATATGAGATAGAATATGCAAAATTACAACAAAAGTAATATGAAATTAAAGTATGCGAATAAAAATAAATAAATAAATAAATAATTATGAGCTAAACAAAACTAGGATTATAACAACACATTATGAAATATAAAGTAAGTAAATAAATATGAGATAAACAAACCATTTGGATTATAACAAAACACAATGAAATAAGAAGCAAGAAAATAAATATAAGATATAAAATATAAGAAAATGAAAGATTAAAAATTCACCTTCTAAAGAAAGATTTAACTTCTTGATTTCCAAACTTCCTCTTGATCACCCTCAAGTGTAGGAAGTGTATTATCAAATCCTCAATTCGAAATTATGGAGTTTATGGAGTTTGTGGTATGGAAAGTGGCTAACTCTCTAGCTTTTCTCACTTTCAATCACTAAACACTCTTCCTTATGATCGAGGCAATTGATCTTTGGCTATATCAGAATTTTTGAAGTGGTTTTGGTGTATGGAAATGAGGAATTTCAGTAGTTATGGAAGGTATGGGGTGTATATGGAAGATAGGAATATTTTTTGCTCAAAAACTCAATTTTTCTCTCTTTTTTCACCCTTTTCTCACTCCTTTCTCTTCAATTTCGTGGTCCTCCTTCTCTCTTACAATATGATCATTCTATATAGGCAATGAGGGAGAGTAAAGGTCAAAAAGAAGGTGGGAGACAAGGTGAGAGACAAGAATGTGATAGGAGGGCAAATTTTCAAGATGGTTGCATGGGATACTCAAGGTGGTTGCATGGGATACTCCTTTATGGATGCAAACAAAACCTCTTTTTTACAATGGAGGATGATTAGGTATAATGGAGGATGAGTAGATGCACTTGAATGGCTCAAAAAATAGGTAAATGGGTTGTCCCAACCGAACCAAAACCAAGAAAAATGGGCTATTGCTTTTTTGGGTCGAATCAACAAAATCTGCTTTTAAGCCCAACTTCAAATGGGCATATCTCCTCCATATGGACTTGGTTTTAGGCAGTTCCTTAGTCCAAATTGATGCCCCAGAAGTGTACTTTCCAATGGTGGTGGCCTCACATTTAAATTCCAAGTGTACAAAGAGATATGCCTAATTTAGTGAAGGCTGTCTCGGGCTGGGTCAACAAAATCTGCTCTTAAGCCCAATTTCAAATGGACATATCTCTCTTATTTAGACTTGGTCTAAGGTGGTTCTTGGGTCTAAATTGAATCCTCAGAAGTCTACTTTCCAATGGTGGTGGCCTCACATTTAAATTCCAAGTGTACAAAGAGAAATGCCTAATTTAGTGAAGGCTGCTCATTTCCTTCTTAATGATTTGATACTCATCCTTTTCCTAAACCAATTTTCTTTCATCCCCTCCTATTTCCTTCAACTCCAAACCTATAAAGAAGATGTTTTTAAATATTTTTCAAAAAGTTCACCTCCCTTCCATTTATTTCCACTTTGTCCTTACTCGGTTTATTGAAAAGTGCAATATTTTAATCGAAATGGGAGCCTTGGGACATCGTAGAAACATTTAAAAAAACATATTTTGAAAAAAAGATTTTAAGGTCTAAAATAGTTTGGCCAAAAAATGGGTGAAGGTTGGGATTAAAACTTAAATTCCATCTTTCTTACTGAGAATTTTGTGAGAAACACATTCTAATTGTCATCATCGAGTAATCAAAAGAAAGCGCCCAAATCTTAGGGCCGGTCAAAATGGGGTGTCTACAGTGAGAAAGAGAGAGAGAGAGTGAATGGGAAAGAGAGAAACATAAATAAGAACAACAACATAGGTTGAACTGTATGGTTTGGTCACTAGCAGTTTCACTCTGGAGGTTGAAACAAAGACTAACTGCCTATGTAACACCAAAATTTGTGAGTCATATGTTGTCCACAAAGTGTAAAGCTTCTTCATTTGCAGAATGCTTCAACCGGTCTACAGCTTTTACAACCTGCATGAAATTCGCATAAGGAATTAATGGCGATAACTGTTAAAGAAATGGGTCTAACAAGAAGGTGTTATACATCACTAAAATATTTTAATAAAATTTTTTGTATCCTTTTCGAAAAATTGTAGAATATTCTCGGAGTATTATGTGTCTGTACTCTCTAACCAATCATCATTTATCTTGTTCCTTACGTTCCTCAATCACCCAACACAATATCCCACCAACCCGCTTTCTTCACCAATCACAATAACATGTGATACCACGTGTTCGTACTTCAAGACTACTAAATTATCATCTTATTTTTTCATGTAATATTATGGGTTCTAATATTTTTTAAAACATGTCAGACCCTATATATACATATGACATTTATTACATAAATACACACCTGCCTTACCTACTCTTGGTGGCATAATCAGGAATTTAGTAAAGAAACAACACAAATTAATGACAATATTGATTTTGTTCTTTTCTTATAATAAACTATAATGAGATATTACTAAACTTAAATATTAAGAGTCCATTTGAATAAATGTGAATTTTAAATTAAAGGATTTGAGGTTAAACTTATACAAATATTAGAGAGTAACTATTTTAGGTGGATTGGAAAGTTTAAAAAAGCAAAAAAAAAAAAAAGAAGAAGAAGAAGAAGATAAGTTGAGATGCAAACAATATATTTTAGTAGAGAAATTTTATAAAACACACCGCAAAAAAAGTATCTATCATATGCTGCAGTTATGATCTAATCTTTAATTATAACATATTATAGTGTTGGATATAATTTAATTATAACTTCTTGTGGTTGTTATTTCACTTGATCAAGTTTTGGAAGGTTGAAGTTCTTGACATTACATGCATGTTATATATATATATATATATACAATTCAAGTTTATTTTTGAATAATTCACTTACCTTTGGGCTTTAATTTTGTGAAATGATCTTCAATTCATCATATTTTATAAGTTTACAATTGTTTTCTCAAGTTTTGGCCCAATAGGATGTGTTTTGATGCTTTGAAAATGGATTTTGAACTTGAATCAACAATTTGAAAATTCTAGAATTTGCTCTCTTCGCTTGAGCGGTGGGGTCTGCGCTCGAGCGAAGAATGTGAGCTCTTAGTACTTTTGCAGAGTTTGAGGGTTGGCTCGAGCTGCAGAACTTGCGCTCAAGCGACCACCCTTATTTTTGATCCTCTGCTCGAGCGTAGTAAATTGCGCTCGAGCGTAAAATAAGAGCTCCCAGAAGTCTTGTTGAGTTTTGCAGACCGCTCAAGCGTAGGAAGTTGCGCTCGAGTAGAGACCCTGTTTACTCAGTCTTTGGCTTGAGTGACCATTGAGTGTCCGTCGAGCATAAAAATCATGCAACCAGTACTTTTGCAGACCTTGCAGACCGCTTGAGCGATCGATGTTGTGCTTGAGTGAACTCCCCTATTTTTGAAAATTTGACTAAGTGTTTCAAATCACATTTTGGCATCCTCATTGCATCGTAGACATTCCTAAGCCCTAATCAAAAACATAATAATGAGGATAAGGATTAGAAACACATCAAAATAGAAAAGAAATAAGTTATGTATTTTCCAAATGTGTGTTTCAATATGCATCTGTTATGTGTTTGTGTTAGTCACGCGCCATAGGCTATCTGATCTGTCAGCTTTATCTATTCTGCTATTGGAGCCATCTGTGACTAATAACTTTGTAAAGCTATGTTCAATGTTAAATATTTTCTGAACATTATGATATGAAATGATCAATTTCCTGAACTGTTATGTTTTGTATGAATAAATAATTGTCCAAGTTTCTGAAATGTATTCATGGTATCCGCAGCATCATATGATATGCGTCCCTTTATGGGTCATCAGAATGCCTTTATGGCCATCTCTTTATAGGTCATCGGAAACGTCTCTGTACACATGAGTCATCAGAATGCCTTTATGGCCATCCCAAATATGGGTTATCGGATTTGTTAGCGCTAATGGATGTACCACGTATGATCATATGGATATGTGAACTCTGATCATGAGTATGAATATGAATATGACTCTGTTTCTGAATCTAAATTCTGATTTCTAAATTTGTTATAGACATCATTCATTAAAATTTTTACTCTGTTATTATTCACTGGATTTCAGCTCATTGTACTATTTATATATGTAGGTGAGCAGACTCATGACCAAGCCTAAGCTGCTGCCTAGAGAGTTATTTTGGTCAGTCAACCATAGTGCCTCCAGAGGAGGTTCCCGGGCTAAGATGTGATCAAGTTTTGTGAATCATGTTATGACTTTTGTTTTCCTTTTTGTTTAAAGTTCGAACTTGACTTTTGGTTTATCTGTAATGTGGTGATGTAAGACTAATATAATTATGATGTCACGTATTTGTATAAAAGTTTTAAAATTTCTATCCCATATATGTCTATACAACTCTATGGACGTTGTATGTTTGTAATTGTTTCCGCTAGTGTAATGACTCAAAAAATAAAATAAAATAAAATAAAATAAAATAAATAAAAATGGGAATATTTTCTGGTAATGATTATTTCTTTTGTGGTAAAGGGTATTTGGTTAAAGGGTGTTGATGGGTGGCAAATGATATTTTTTTTAATGCAATATAACTCTGCATCTGAGTGTTCAATTCGGTGGAAGGACCCATGTGTGTGGGTGGAGAATTATTATGCAAGAGAGAATGATAGGAGGGGGGAGACAGCAATGATAAAAGAAAAGAGGAGGTGCTGGAAAGGTAAAGAATATTATCTAGAGAGAGAGAGAGAGAGAGAGAACCCCAAAGGGAGCTTCAGATTATTAGACCCAGAGTTTCTCAATGGAGGGTAAGGAAGAGGGTGTGAAGCTTGGAACTAACAAGTTCATAGAGAGCCAATCAATAGGCATGGCAGCTCAGATGGGCAAGATGAGAAAGTTCGTAACTGATGAAGTGCTCTCTGCGGCAGCTGAAGTTCTGGCCAGTTTGAGTTTGAAAGTTGCTAGATAGACTTTTGGCGACGAAAAAAATAGTCGGCAAATGTATAAATTAAAAAAAAATAATTCACTATTGGCGACTAAAAATTTAGTCGCCAAATGTATAATTTAAAAAATATAAATGAGCTTTGGCGACGAAATATTTAGTCGCTATAGACTTGGTTTTTGGCGACTAACAAAATTTTAGTCGCCAATACCTTCATGACGATTTTTCACGACCAAGCGGCGACAAAAAATTTTAGTCGCGAAAACTCAAAACCCGACTTTTGGCGACTAAAAATTCACTTTTGGCGACTAAAAATTTAGTCGCCAAAAGTGCTTTTTTTTGTAGTGTTTCATGAAATAGTAGCACCACAGCTAGTTGACTCTCTTTGTATAGTACGAGAATACATTCCATGAATATATGCACATGCTAGGAATTTCAGCAACATAGTCATGTACCGTTTCTCAGCAAACCTTGCTTCCAACGCTCGTGTTACCAGGAACACCACTCAACAGATTGGTAGTAGATTGAGTTGGGGCAGAGATTATGCTACCAAAGACATCACATTTGGCGTGGTGGCTCGGACTTGATGCTACAGGGTATTGAAGAGCTTGCTAATACCGTTAAACTAACTATGGGCCCTAAGGGTCGGACTGTGGTCATGGAACAAAACTTTGGTGGTCCCAAAGTGATAAAAGATGGTGCACACACAAGGTCTCATTTTGGTTCACTAGTATTGGGCTGGGTGATGAAGTTAAGTGGACTTTTCGCAATCACACGAGGCCTTAGGTAGAATGGCCTAAGTAGGTGGACCATAAGGGTATTTGTTAGTAAAGAAAATGTCCCAACAACCTGGACATGAACCTTAATTTATGAATTTATTTTCTTCTTTGGAGGATCTTCTGGGGCCAATTTTTGGAGATGCCTTTGTGGCAAATTGAGAGTTCTTATATAGAGGACGACACCTCAAGCAGGGAGTTAATGACACTATGGAAGTGGCATCTCCTTTGACCTGTTCTTGAGGTCAAAGTGAAGAGCTTGGCAAGAGCAACATTTTAACCGGTGGAGATGGAAATTCGACAAAAATCAAAATTTTGGATTTTTGCATGTCTCCTCGTCAAACTTGAGGTAGGAATTTTCTTTGAGTTATATATATATTTTTGCAAGATCTAGTTGATTTTCGAAATTATCCTTTGATTAGTTTTGAAAATAAATTGTG
This sequence comes from Camellia lanceoleosa, assembly GCA_025200525.1. Lineage (NCBI taxonomy): Eukaryota > Viridiplantae > Streptophyta > Magnoliopsida > Ericales > Theaceae > Camellia > Camellia lanceoleosa. Next base: position 6,163,599 of record CM045762.1, on the reverse strand, counting down.
ATTCAAGAAAAAGAGTGATTTCGAAAATGGGTTTACTATTTAATCCTTTGAGATAGAATTTGGGAGCTTTTGAACTATGTTGATGAAAGAAAGATGTTTTGGTGAGATCTTCTCAAATATTTGAAAATAAAGGGTTTTGGTAAGAAAACCTAGAAATTGGAAATTTTAAGAAAGATGTTGAAAATCTTTGGAATATGTTGTTATGATTATTTTGTGTGCCAAAATAAATGATGTTTGAAAATTGTTTATTTATTTACATATAAATGATGCTTTCATGGAATATGGGAATTGTTGAAGTTTTGGGAATTGTTGTTTAAAAGTATTAATATGGTCTTGAGATGACTAAATTGTTAAGATTATTTGAAATGTGGAAATTATGTTATCCCTTGATGAATCAAAATAAATGTATTTATTCATCTTGTGAAATTGTGTTGAAAGGAGAAATGAAAGTTTTGATCACAATGGAAATATTGTGTGAAAGAATGGAAAATAGATAAAATGTTGTATTGCATTTGTTGATACATTGGCATATCAATTCATTGAAAATGAAGAGTTTTGAAAGCTGATTTAAAAACTTTGCATTGAGGAAAGAATGTTGAGAAAAGTTTTCATGAAATGGTTTTGGGGTAAATCTGATTGGTAAGTCTTGACGAGTAGTCGGATTATGGGTGTCGAGCCTTCGACTTGTATTTGGTAAAATAGCGGAATGGGTGTCGAGCCTTCCAGCTTGTGACTGGTAAAAATGACAAAATGGGTGTCGAGCCTTCCAGCTTGTGACTGGTAAAAATGACAAAGAATGGGTGTCGAGCCCTCCAGATGATACTGGTAAAAATGACAAATTTGTAGTACTTGTATAGTCTACTTGCAGACACTGACCTAGGGATTACCAGAGTTGTATTTACAGCCCCTTGAACAAAAATTGATAAATGTGGAACAGTTGAAATTGCATGGCATCATTGAGCATGATGGTTTTTGAATAAATGATGTGTTTTTATTTTTAAAAGAGCATAGCATGGCATATGCATCCATTTTTTGAGACTTGTATAAAATGTATATACTTTGTGAAAGATTTTCCTACTGGGCTTTATGCTCACCCTATGGGATTTTTGTGCAGGAAATGATGTAGTGATCCCGCCTAACTGAGGGTGTGGAAGTATGTGAAGAGAGCATGGTGTGCTCGTTTGCTGTGACTCTGATTGTAAGCCAAGGGCTTTATATGTGTGGGTTTGAATAACCGTTTTGTGAAACCAGGCTAAGGCCTTGGAACTTGTAAACCCTTGGGGGTATGTGTTGTTTAATTAATGGTTGTTGGACTAATTGTATTATCGCATGAAAACTATTTACATCATGTAATGCAAGTATGAGGATTTGTTATCAGTTTTATTTTAAGGAGCCATGATTAGTGTATCACCATTTGGGCATGAAAATGAGGGCGTTACAGCTAGCCTCTGTATTTTGTTTAATTTGTTCAAAGACCTTTGGTAATCCCAGGATTACTAATCGGTTACGACGCTAAACCTATAGGGGCAGGTTTGGGTCGTAACAGATTGATTGTTTTCCATATGGTGAGACTATGAACATAACCAAGGTGTCCTACTACATGCTGTAAATTTTGATGTTAGGTAAATTAGTAGGTGACCCGTGCAATGCACGAAAATTTATTTTTAAAATAAAAAATTAATTTTGAGTCTTAATATTTTATGTGTAAAAAATTTTAATAATTGAAAGTCAAATACAAATAGATTTGTTAATGACTGATAAAAATTGTTACCACTGTGTGTGATCCTATGTATAATAGGCTTACAAAAACAATTTCTTTCAAAGTTCAACAAAAAAAAAAAAGGTGCATTCTCAACCTGAAATTAAATTCTCATTTGTTTTAATCAAATTTACCAAAAATCATAAATTCCAACAATGAAAAATTCTATAATATACAAATTATGATTTGGTTATAACTCACAATGTACTATTTCGATTATTAATCGAAAAGATTTTTGCTAATTTCTAATGTTTTTGGTTATGTCTAAAGTGGTGCATTGGGTCTTTAATTATACTTCAAGTGGTATTTAATTACGATCTATTATAATATTTTGGATAAATTACAAACACAACCTCTGAGGTTTATTTAAATTACAAATTACCCCCTGTGGTTCTAAAAATTATAGTTTGCCCCCTAAGGTTTCTAATTTCATAACAAATAGGTCCTTTTATTAATAAATCATTAAGTTAATTAACAGTTTTTAATAATGTTAAAATTTTATTTCAATTAATAATTCAGATAATTTTATTATTGTATAGGTGAACAGTTAGAAATTTTACTTTTTCAATTAATTCTGTTAAATGAAAAATTCTGACAATGAGATATTTGTAATTTGCCAAACCATAGGGGCAATTCGTATTTTAAACAAACCTCAGGGGTGTATTTGTAATTTACCCTAATATTTTTATGTGAGAATATTTAATTATTTTATTACACGAAAAAGTGTTTAAGGTGAGTTGGCCCAAAGTTGGATTTATGCTTATATCAGTAAGATCGTAACAGTTATTCACATTGATGCAAAAAAAATTATAAATTTAAATCATAAACTATGTCATTAAAGGGAATTAGACACAAAATCTTTATAACCTTAACAATTTTAGTTCTCAAGGGGGGTTCCAATTAATTATGTGACACGTCATAATAACTGCAAAATTTTTATTCTAGCCAAATTATTTTTGCATATCTTTTCTGACAGAGCTTATGACAATGCATTATCAATAATATTATAAATTATAAATTTTTATTTAAAAATTATTCAAGAAATCTCAATATGTGCCTTAAATATATACAATCATTTTTTATGAATCATTATTTTTTAATAATACTCCACATTCTTAATCATTTGACATTTGTCAATTTATCTTATAAAAACTTAACAAAAAAAATATATTGAGTTCTATTCTTTTAATCAATCAATATCAAATTGGATGTTACACGTGTATGTAAATCATTTTTAAAAATATAATGTCTGATATAAAATCACAATGGAGTTAACTTTAATTAATGTAATGATATTTTATATTATGATATGTGTTACAAAAGAATAATATTGATTTTAATTTAAATTTAAATTATTTATTTTAATAATCTTAGTCTTATCGTTCTATAAAAGTGTTACTTGAATACTTACATATAATAAATTTAGTTAAATTATTTATTTATTTTGATAATTTTAGTTTTATTGTGCTATAAAAGTGTAATTATCATATAATGATTTCATATGATATATATTAAATTATAAGATAGTAAAATAAACACTCATTTTGATATTAAAAATAATAGTTAAATTAGAAAGAGAATTAGTAATACAAAACTAAAAGTGATTTTAAATTTTTTTTATTTTTATTTTATATTTATTTAGAAAATAAAAATATGTATAAATAAATTACACAAAAATTATTAAAAAATTAAATATAAATATGTTGTGATTGAATTAAGAAAAATATATAAATTAAATATATACAGTATTGATTTTTTTTTATTAAATATTCTTTTTGAATTATTCATACATATTGTATATAGGTATATAAAATTTAAATTAAATATAAATATTTTGTAATAAATAATTTCGTGTTAAATAAAAAATTAAATATAAATTAATATTAAGATATCAATAAGATAGACGAAAAATAAAAAAATATATAAAATAAAATTAATTTGATCCATGCAATGTACATAATTAAGCCCATTATGTCTTATTTATTTATTTATTTGTATATCGAGATATTTTTTTTTAAAATATCATAATAATTAAATTAAAATGTCAACTATATAAAAGAAATTTGACAACAACAAAACTAAATATACAATGAAAGATATATGAAAAATAGGTATTTCTCAAAATAGAGTCCATATAAAATTGATTATTATAATTGAAATAGACTTTATGTAGAATTTTATATATAAATGAAAAAGGCACACTGATGTGGCTTTTGTTAAAAAAAAAAAAGAAAAAAGAAAAAGAAAAAAGAGTAAGCCTTTAGAATATGCCACTCAAATAAGGGAAAAACACTACTTTTATATATATATATATAGCAGCAGTTGACTGTGCAATACACTTGCTATTTTTTTTAAGGGTGAATTATACTAATAGTCCCTATAGTTTGGAACTTGTATCACTTTAGTCCCTCACTTTTCAATTGTAACACATTTGACCCTGAATTTTAAATCTTGTTCCAAATAAGGACAATTGAAGATATCATTAGATTTTTCAAGGGTAAAATCTTCAATTTGATAAAATATAAACTAATTTGACAAAAATAAATGTCAAACAAATATTTTTGAATTTTTAAAAATTATTTCTGCCTACTAAAATAAAATTATGTAAAATTGATAAATCTTTTAAATATTTATTTATTTTTTTACCAAATTAATTTTTATTATGTGTTTAGATGATGATCATGTAAAATTAATTTTAAATAATTAATCATGTAATTTTTATTAATTTTTATCAAATTTACATAATTTTATCATTGGTGGATAAAAATAATTTTAAAAAAATTAAAAATATTTTTTTGACATTTATTTTTGTCAAATTAGTTTATATTTTATTAAATTGACGATTTGCCCTTGAAATTAAACAATGATATCTTCAATTGTCCTTATTTGGAACAAGATTCAAAATTCAGGATCAAATGTGTCACAATTAAAAAGTTGGGGATCAAAGTGACACAAGTCCCAAACTATAGAGACTATTTGTGTAATTTGCCCTTTTTTAAAAATATTTGATAGTATAATGTGTATTATAAAAGAATAATTATAGTATGATTTTGATTATTTATTTTGATAATATTAGCGCTATTGTTCTATAAAATTATTACTTGAATACTTATATATATATATATTAATTTTAGTTAAATTATTTGTGTATTCTAATAATTTTAGTTCTATCGTATTATAAAAGTGTAATTATCATATAATAATCTTGTATGATATATATTAAATTACTAAATAGTAAAATAAATACTCATTTTAATATTAAAAATAAGAGTTAAATTAGAAGAAGAATTAGTAACATAAAATTAGAAGTAATTCTAACTATTTAATTTTCTTTTATATTTATTTGAAAAATAAAAATACGTAGAAATAGAAATTATATAAAATTTATTAAAAAATTAAATATAAATATGTTGTTTATGATGTATATATATATATATATAAACACTCTTAATTAAATTAAACTATCAACTATATAAAAAAAATTTAACAACAACTAACCAATAAAGAATCACATAACAACATCTAAACCCAAAAAGAAAAAATAATGAAAACATCCAAACGATAGATACCTTTTAGTGTGTGAGGTGATTAATCATCTATAATATAATATCAAAAAATAAAAGAACTTATTGTTCAACAATTGAAAAAGTAATTCAATTAGTAAATCTAAACTTTAGAAGTTCCTTGAGAGTATCATTGTCGTGTAGGTTTTTCTTCCTGCGAGTTGTGATTATATAAAACAATATAGGAAAAGAAGTATAATTTCATATATCGAATCACTATAAAATTTAAATGACAAATCCATAATATAGAATTAGTATTGAGTATAGAATAATGCACGAGAAAATAAGAAGAAGAAGAAAAAAAAATGGCAATTTAGCATTTAAAAAAAAAATCCTAATACCCTTGAAAGAATTAAGAAAAAAAACGTGAAACGCAAAATTGGTATTGGGTTTGTGAATTATCTCAACTTACAATGAAAAATATAAGGAAAAGAAATATTTGTGAAATAGAATCCATATAAAATAGGTAAAGTTAGTATAATTTAAAAAGTTAATTATTTAAAAGTTCTATTTACAAATATTATGATAGCTCAGGTCCTATGTAAGATTTTTTGAACCAATAATTCCTATTTCGTAAAATTGAGTATATTATCAGTTTTTTCTAAAATTTTAAAACTAAGAACATTATTAATTTTGTATAATAATATTCTAAATAATTGTTTCACTAACTGATAAAAAAAATAGAGCATGAGATTAAACGTTTTTGCCCTTCTACTTATTGGTTTGATTCAACTATTTAATAAAACCGAGAACATTATGAGTTTTTTCCAGTCTTAAAACTGAGAACATTATCAATTTTTTCTTTTTAAATTTTTTTTCTTCAATTTTGCACATCAATGTTCTATCATCATGCTCCTTTATAAACACAAAATTTTCAGTTTTGGAAAAAAAATAATTTAATTTTTTCAAAAAAAAAAATGATCAACTTGTTTGGTTTGAATTTTCAGGATTCACTTTTCAGAAAATTGAAATTTTTTTATTTTTATATTTTTTTGTTTTCACTGAATTTTTTTAATATTATGACCAATTTTTTTTTTTAATTTTTTAGATACACCTAACATAATACACTTAAAAAGTATAATATTTGAAAAAAAGAAAATTCACCAAATACCAAAAAAAAAAAAAAATTTATGAGAATTCAATACATTTTTCATATTCTTGTGTATTTATTGATTTTTTAAAATATTTTTTTACAAATTATTTACTTTTTAGATACATCTAAGTAAAGTGCATCTAAAAAAAGTATAAAAAAAAAATTGTTTAAAATTTAAAAAATATTCATTAAAAACCAAAAAAAACACAAAAAAATAAAAAAAAACTCAACCAAACACACTGATTTTTTTTTTTTTTTTTTTTTGCACATAATTTTTTTTTTTTTGGTTTTTTCAATTTGAAAGTTGATGTTTTAAAGTTTTGAAAATCAAAATAAATATTAAATCATCATGTTCTTTTATAAATAATCATAAATTATGAGCAATCATTATTTTCCAACTATTAAAATTTTAATGAGACTTGAATATCTAAAAAATCTTAGTTAGGATTTAATAAAGTATAAGTTCATAAATTAGGACTTGTGTGTAACTGCCCCTAATTTAAATTAGGTTTAGATTTATATAAAACTCTACATGTAATTAAAAAAATATATACTGACTACGTAATTCTTTTAAAAACAAAAAACCCTAATAATGTGACACATAAGTGTAGAAAAAATACTACTTTTCATAATATATATATGATATGATGGGTGGTACAATGGATTTCCTTTGGGATTGCTGTTGTTGGAAACAACATTAAAGCCAAAGCATTTTGTTTTTGTTTTGCCAAAAGACTCCTTCCATTTACTTACTGCAAAAAAACAAAAAAGAGGAGAGGAAAAAGAAAGAAAAAAAGACCTACAGCATAAGTTGAATGCGAAAGAGAGAAACATAAATAAGACCCACAGCATAAGTTGAACTGTGTGGTTTGGTCACTAGTAGTTTCACTATGGAGGTTGAAACAAAGACTAACGGTCTATGTAACACCAAAATTTGTTTGTCATAAGTTGTCCACAAGGTATAAAGCTTCTTCATTTGCAGAATGCCTCAACCGGTCTGCAGCTTTTACAACCTGCATGAAATTCGCATAAGGAATTAATGGCTAAAACTGTTACGAAATGGGTCTAACAAAAAGGTGTTATACATAACTTAAATATTTTAATAAAAATTTTTGTATCCTACATTGTTTTTTCATGTAATATGATGGGTTTTAATATTTTTTAAACATGTCAGGCCCTATATATACATGACATTTATTACATGAATACACACCCACCTTCACGTGCAACCACATCTTGCATAGAGATATGCAAATGAGAAACAAGTTCAAACAAATAAATTGGAATCCAAGACCCCTCGAGCTGAGTTCTGATACTAATTGTCCTTAAATAGTTAAAAATTGGGCCCAACAAGCACAACACAACCCAATGTTAATTCTACAAAGCATTGATAAGATGATTTACACAAGTAAAGTTGAAGACAAGATTATTACCTCAGCATCCCAATTAGTTCTGGCTGTTATAATCAAGAGAGTTATTGTCTGCAAGAGAACTCCAACTATCATCCCCCACCAGATACCCTGTACCAAGCCAAGTCAATATTACCATTTAATTAAATGAGAGAGAGAGAGAGAGAGAGAGAGAGTTACTTACGGCTGCAGCTAAGCTGGTTTTGAAGCCGAGAACACATCCAATTGGGAGACCAATAATATAGTAAGTGGCAAGATTAACATATGCCACTACACCTTGCCATCCACTCCCAATGGCCACCCCTGTAAATATTCACAGAGGAAACAAATACAATTTTTACACCACAAAATCTTAATTTCAGAACTAGAAGAAAAAAAAAGAAGTAACTGACGGAATAAATTAAAATTTGAAATCAATGTAATTATGTGAGGGTAGTTTGGATATGAAAAAAAGTGTGACATAGCTTTGCCAAGAAAATTGTATTTTATATAATAGTATATAGATAGGGTAAGAGTATGGGTATAAGTGGTTCAGTTTGGTCATTATTGAGAGAAAAATATAGTTTTTTTATCAAAATATCGATCAAAAACTAAAATTTTGATCAATCTTATACAGTCGATTTCGTTCTACCACTTTTTCTTACATTTTAAACTAAAACTAAACTATGATGCGCTGGCAAATTCGATGAGGATTTTGGTGGGAAACAAGAAAAAAGATGGCAATTGCAAAGGGGATTGGCGAGAAAAAAGAAATGATGGAGGTCCTGCGGGGGAAAAGGCCGCATGGCTGCAACAAGGCAACTCCATTGGCCAAGTATGGACAAACCCGTTCGCAAAGCAAGGCAACCAACCTAGTCTTGCACTGGCCGATGGCACCATCACGCCGCTGATCATTGAAGTTCGGATCACAGCTTGGATCAACAGAAGCAACCAAAGGTCACTTTTCTTGCAAGATCATTAGCATTTCGACGTCATTGGACAGTGCGAGATGAAAGTGTCTATTGCCATGTCTCGCACTGGCCAATGGCATCGTCATCCCACCAATATAGACTAGGTTTTGAATTACCTGAGAGTATGGGTTGAATGCCATTGAGAAAAACAGAGATGGCAAGCAATGGGGTCAAATTGGACACGGCCTCAATAACTTCAGAGTCGCTTGTGAAGAGTTTGCTCAATTCAATCTTGAATATCAAAACAATGGCACTGAAAATTATACTGATGAGGATACTAGTCCCACTCACTACCAACACAGAAAGCTTCGCAACCAACGGGTGCCCTCTCCCAAGTTCATTACTGACTCGAACACTGCAATTTGCATTAAAATCAAAATTTAAAAAGAAAGTAAAGTCTAAGTTACCAAACTTGCAATAAATTTAATTTACAATTTTTTTTCTTCACTGGTATATACAAAAATCCTCTTTAATTAGTTGCTTTAGTTCTTATAATGCAGTTAGATTATTGTTTATTCAAATTCACAAGAGCTTCTTTCATTCCTCAATCAATGGCAGACACAATACTTTTGTATAAAGGGTTAAATTAAAATTGTTAGATTTTTTAGGTGTCAAACTAAAATTTACATAGATCTTTAGAGGGTTAAAATGCTAATTTAGTTTATAAATATTCAAAATTTCATGGGCTATTAAGGTTTTTGTTAAGTTTGAGAGAGTCAAAATAAAATTATATAGAGTTTGAGAGAGCCAAAACACTAAATACTTAAAACTGCATCCGGTTAATCAAGATTTTTTGATTAACCTCTCTATGGCCCCTCTCTATGACCGCCATTGTCTTCAACCTCTCTCAATCACTAGACTACTTTGTTGAGGTTTTCCTACTAAAACGCTCACTTAACGTGCACATGGTCAACAAATCTAGAAGGAAGTATCACATTGAAACTCGCTAAAACTCTGAAGTCTTATGCGTTGAATTAGAATTATATGGATCAAAGCGGAATGTCACTCAAACAATTGAATTATTAATCTACCCTTCTTTCAATTAATTATGACATACCTGGCTGCTGCAGCAAGACCCAACATAAACTGCAGGTCCCAGTTCCAATTATTCATACTGAAAATTCATCACAATCAAAGCCTATCAGTATATATATATATAACATTATTAGAAGTGAAAAATGAAACAGAAAAGATGGTGACAGACCATATGGAAATCGAGTCTAGTGAGATTGTAGCGTTGGGAAGCAAGCCTGATATAAGCACAAGGCATTGGAAGTACCATATCTCCAAACTACACATTATATAGAAGATAATAAAAGCTGTTAAAATCATGACAGAATGCAAATTAAATCCATACTCAGGGCTAGTTTGGTAAATATCCTTTTAGTAGGTTTTTTTTTTTTTTCTGACTCTTTTACTTTTTAAAGTTAAAGTTAATTGCTAAAATAATTATGCTTTTGGAAGAAGTTAAAGAAACTGTTTTTTTTTTTTTAATTTTTTAATTGGAAAAGTTCATGTGGGATTTGGAATTTTTTTTTTTAAAGTTTAGTGAACTTCTTCTTTTGATTCTTTTTCAAATTGTTTTCAAAAACCTTTTAAACCCTTTTAGACTACTAGAAAACTATTTTTAAAAAAAGTAACAATTTTTTTTAAAAAAATCATTAAATACAAAAAGTTTGCAGAAATGTGACTCGTTTTTTTATTACTTGCCATACATGAGCAAAAACCAAACAACTAAATGAGGTTGAAACCAATACTCGTTTTTTTATTACTTTTTCTCCTTCTTTGTCACCTAAATGAGCAAAACCAAACAACTAATTTTTTTATTGTTTAAATAATCGAAAATAACTTTTTTAGCAAAAACCAAACAAAGCCACTGAGAGAGAGAGAGACGGGGAGAGAGAGAGAGAGAGAGAGAGCAGTGGACATATATATACCACAACATAACAGCAGAAGCAACAGTGAGCTTGAAATAAGGCCAAATCCCTCTAAAAGCTTTCATAGAGAAACCAGTCCAAGTTTCCTTACAAGATGGGCTGAACAGAATGTAAAGCCCTTGTATTATCACCAAAAACCACCATGAAAGACTCAGTGTAAGTGCAGCCCCAATCAACCCATAATCCAACACATACACCACTAGCCAAGTCAGCAAAATGTGCAACAAAAACACCCCAACTGCTATATATGCCAAAGGGTTCACAATGTTTTGTGCTTGAAGGAACCTTTGCATTGGGCAACTTATCGCAAATGCGAATAGTTGGGGTATCAATCCGCGTGCAAAAATTTGACCCACTTCGGCTATGCTATCCGTTTGGCCTATTGCTTTCAGGATAGGGCCCGAGAACCAGTATAGGAATGTCAGGAGAATGGCCGCTCCAATGTGGAGGATCACCGCTCTTTGTAATATTATACCCATTGCTCTGTATTTTTTAGCTCCATAGGCTTGACCACAAACAGTTTGGACTGCGCTTGCCATGCCTAACTGCATTTTGTTGGTTTGAGAAGAAATTAAGGATAGCATTCAGTGGCGGAGTGAGAAATTTCACATGGGGAGTATGTATTTGTCATGATCTTGATTTTTATTTTTTCATAATCAACAACAATGAGATAAGCACAAAAACTTAAAATGTATATTCCCGTTCGGGAATTGACTATTTTAATTTTGCCTATTTGGTACCGTTTACGTTTTCAGTTTATATTTATAAAAATTTTATAAATTGGTTTTTGTTTATTTTTTGTTTATTTTTAGAAAAACAACTACAAACGTGTTTGGTTTAGACAAAAAGTTTAAAAAAATTTAAAAATATAAAAAAGAGTGAGAAATGGCAAGTGGTGGCGGGTGGTGGGTGGTGACAAGTGGTGGCGGCAGAAGACGGTGGTAGAAAATGATGGCGGGTGATGGTGGCGGAAGACAGTGGTAGAAAATAGTGGCAGGTGGTGGGTGATTGTGGCGGAAGACAGTGGTAGAAAATAGTGGCAGGTGGTGGGTGATGGTGGCAGAAGACAGTGGTGGAAAATGGTGGCAAGTGGCGGGTGGGTGAGTGGTGGTGGCGGAAGACGGTGGTGGAAAGTGGTGGCAAGTGGCGGCAGAAGACGGTTGTAGAAAGTGGTGGCAAGTGGCGGGTGGGTGGTGGTGGCGGGTAGGTGGCGGGTGGGTGGGTGACGGTGGCGGGTGGTGGGTGGTAGCGAGTAGGTGGTGGTGGCGGGTGGTGGGTGGTGGTTGCAGGTAGGTAGTGGGTGGGTAGTGGCGGTGGTGGCAGTGGTGGTGGCAGGTGGTGAATGGTGTTGGTAGGTGGGTGGTGGTGGTGGTAGTGGCAGGTAGGTGGCGGGTGAGTGGTGGGTGATGGTGGTGGTGGGTTGTGGGTGATGGTGGCAGGTGGGTGGTGAGTGGTGGTGGCGAGTAGGTGGCGGCAAGGAGGTAGCGGGTGGATGGTAGTGGGGGGGGGTGGGTGGCAGAGGAGTGGTGAGTGGTGGGGGCAGGTGGGTGGTGAGGGGTGGTGGGGGGGGGTGGGTGGTGGTAGTCGAAGAAGGTGGTGGAAAATGGTGGCGGGTGGTGGCTAGTGTTGGGTGGTAAAAAAAAAAAACTCAAAACTCAAAACTCAAAACGTAAACTCATTTTTTGAATTTACATTTTTTTGCCAAATTTGTAAACTGAAACCATTGATTTATAAATCAAAAATTTATCAAACAAGTTTTTATTTGAATTTTTTAAATTTTATTAAATATAAACTAAAAACTAAAAACGTAAGTGTTACCAAACGCCACCTTAATTTTTTGGCTAAAAAATTCACTTGCCAAACAAATTAACAATTCTAGGAACAGTGATATATATTTTTTTCTCAACAAATATTAAAATTCAAGTATATTCCAAATCAGTTTGACAGAACAATCAAACACATGTATATGTCAAATGAGAGAGCTTATATGTTTTTCTAAAAATAAGATGGCAATTTTGAAAAATTGCAGTTACTCTTTTTAAATTTTAAAATCCTAAATGTATTTAAATGATTTAAGGTGGACACTTGTATAATTTTATAGTAGATACTCTTTATAAAAATATATTTTTTTTTAAGTGATTTATTGACTAAAATAGCACTTTTCCAAATGAATCTTTAAAAAGTCAGGAATTAAATTGATAGGAGGTAAATTACATAAACCTATAATTCTTTCATTTGTGTAGTGGTTTATGCTTTGGTTTTGTAAAATTGAGACAAACACTTAACAGACAAACATACATAGAAAACAAGCAGTCAATAACAGAGAATTGATGAATTGTAAAAGAGAGTAAAAAAACAGATACATATGTATAGCTATACCATGATTCCATAAGCAAGACCTTGAATTCCAACACTGGCAATGGAAGCTCCAGCGAGCTCTAAAGCACCAAGATGACCGGTAAACATCTGAGTAACAAAACAGAGCATGTAATTGAAAATGGAGACGATGATGGATGAGCCCGAAAGCAGCCATAGCAGCCTCGATTCCCAACACACGAGGCGAGGGTACCACCGGATCGGCACGGGCTTATTTGTTAGTAAAAACTCTTCCACCGCAATCGACGTCAAGTCCGGAATCCGAGCATGCGAGTCAAGTCCCACTAGCAGCGTCCCATATTCTGCTTCGTTACTTCCCATGCTTTATTGTCAATATGATCAAACGCCCTGCTGCTAGCGTCACTCAACTCCACTCGCTTTTTAGCACTAGTAGTGATGAAAACAAAAAAAAAAATCATATAAAATTTCTAAAAATCAAACATGACTAGTCAACTCGACTCGCTTTTTAGTACTAGTAGTGATGATAAATATAAAATAAAATAAGATTTTTAAAAATCAAACTATGGCTAGTAAGTGATGTGTGAGCAGGATATATATATATATGCATCTGTTGGAGACTATCACTCTCTGGAATGGGTTGGAAAGAGAGAGAGAGAGAAAGAGAGAGGAGTTTGTTTGAATTGGAGAAATATTAGACCAAGAATAGTAGATAACAGACCAGGAATAGTAGATAAAACTACCAAATGTTGTTGGGCCATTGCACTGTGTTTATTACCTAACACCAACCATTACAGAAAGAAAAAAATTAAGGTTTTGGAAATTAAAATTTAAGAAAATTTTATTTTTACATACTTACTTATCTTGATGTACATTTTTAATGAAATTGAATGATTCTATTTATACCACTATTTCACCTCTTTACACATTTCATATGAGTTTTTTTTTCCTTCGAGTTTTATCCATGTTTGAAATTGCTTTTAAAAACAAAATACTCAAATTAAATATATTTTGTTATCTTCTTACATCTCTTAGTCTTCAATCCCTACTCTTCTCTTTACTTTATCAATTTTTCTTTTCTCTTATACATCTCTTTTCAAAAAATGAGAATCATAGTATTTTGATTATCAAAGAAAGTAATGGATGAAAAAATGGTGGTAAAGAACCATAAAAAAAGTGAAATTGTGAGTTTTTTTTTATTTGTTTGGTAGGTTTTTGTTTCGTCTTTCTAGACTATTCTTCAACTTTTGTTCAATATTTCGAAATCGAACAAAATAAAATAATCCGGCATCACTTGCCAAACAAAAAATATAAGTCTGGTAACCTAATACCAAATAAAAGATACATTTCCAGTAACCTAAAGCCAAATTTTTTAAATTTGTTCGGTTACTCATTACCATGTATTTTCAGCTTTATTTTTATATATATATATATTTTTTTTTTGCTTGGGAGGATTATACTTACACTCATTGCAACAACGCAAGTATTGCATTATTAGTGGACTCCAGTCACAAATTCATTACGACAGGATTTGTTAAGTGTTTTTATGAATATAATTTTTTCTTATTTTTAATTTGTATTAAGTTTTATTAATACATTGCACTATCCATCTAAACTGAAAGAAAAAACACGAAAAATAACTTATTCAATATAAAAACACTTCACAAGAACAACAAAAAAGTCTAAAGAAATTTCAAATAATTATAATTTTCTCTGTATTATAATAACAAGCTTATAATTTTCTCTGGACTCAAATAAAAATCCAGAAAAATTTATAAACTTATATTCACTTTCAAGATAATAAAAACAAAATCACAGAGAAATTTAATACTAACTATTAAACACAATCATAAACAAAAATCACACAGAAGATCTATTATGAAATTATAAGCTTTTCTGTAATTTTCACTAGACTACAAGCTTACATTTTTCTCTGTGTGATTGTGTAATATTCGATTCAAATCAAAATCTAGATAAATTTACGAACTTATATTCACCTTCAAGATAACAAAACAAAATCATAAAGAAAATTAATGAGTCCAGAGAAAATCACAGACAAAATTAATGCTAACTATTAAACACAATCACTGACAAAAATCACAAAAAAAATCTGTTATGAAATTATAATCTTCTCTGTAACGCTCCGAAAATTGGGCATGATATATCTATTTATGCAACAAAACCCACCTGATAGACAATTACATATATATAGCAAACTAATCCATACACCCAGTTCCATTAAATCCCAAATGCCAAATACATGTTATTCACATCTCAAAGCCCTAGTTCTAATCTCAAACATGCATTTTACAACAAATATGAAATGGAAGCCAAATAGATAATAAGTGCCCTACAAGCTTACAAATTTATCAAGAACATTCTTGGTTACACAAAATGGAGTCTTACTCATTACATCTTAAGCCCTTGGCTTTACAAATAACAAACATACACACATAAGGCATAATTAAGAAGCTCTTGTTTCCCAAAACTCTATCCACGCTATTGCCTTAGAGGAAGCATCTCACCTGTACCTAAAAATGGTATTCCCATATAGGGTGAGCCAACAGCCTAGTAGAAATAATCTAACACAATTTATAAGATTTAGCAGAGGTATAAATACCACGTACATAAACAATACCGATCCTGAAACATCTACATTTCCTGCATATCCATATGCCACTAAGACCAACCTTATTCCATTTTCCTTTAATTTTATTTTCAGTTCATATATGCTACTCAATTCATGAGTTAAATTCGTTATCTTTCAAGAATCAAAATTAGACTGCAACTCAATGATTTTTCAAATTATACAAAACTCAAATAAACACTTCAAACTTGCCATTTTACGGATATTTCGTCCGAAGGAATCGGCACCCATGTATATATAAAATTTCAGGTCTTTCACCCAGGACACTCCGGCCAACTTGCTTTAAATGGAATCCATCCCCTTTCTCCTCCCAATCAATATACATATACAATGTATCTATAACATGGTCATATTCAATGACACCAACAATAGATTAGCATTAAATCGCCTAATCTTTATGTAATTTCTACAACAATCATAGCTATTCTCCACCAATAGCCCAATGCAATTATTTCTAAAGAGATGTTCAATATCAAAATAAATAGTTTATTCAAAACTTCCATAGGTGAGATAATACATATCCAATATCACCATTTATAATCACAACCTTCCAATTTCACGTTTTCAATGTTAATTCCAATTATTTATGCAAAATAATAATTTAATCAAAATTAGGACAGAATCCCCCTTTCACCAAATATCAACCCAAACACCAAAATCAACTATTTTGGCACAACATGATCTTATATTCAAGCCTCATACTCGTTTACCTCATAATCATCAAAACCCCTCTTTTCATTTCACACCCAAATCCTAGATTTGTCCAAACCACAACCAAATCTCATCATCTATACACAATAGCAAATAACTAAGCTAAAAACCATATTAGAGTGTAGAAAATCCACACCTTAAGTTTTGAAGAGAATCTAAGATGAAACTCCAAAATCTACGGTGTCGAAACTCGATCTCCACCGCACACAATGAAGCCCTCGAGGTGATGAAAAACTTTGGTGAAGAACTTAAGCCTAAATCCCAATGGATTTGAAGAAATCAAAGAGAGAAGATGACTTCTAGAGAGAAAAGCTCTAGACCTGGAAATTTGGAGAGTTTTAGAGAGAGAATGAGCTGCAAAAAGTGATCTGAAACCCTAATCTACGGACTGATATAACAAGGTCACTCGAGCGTGAAACACACTTTCCCGTAAGCAATTTCGAATGCATTTTACATTTTTGCTTTTGGCAAGCTGACTAAGCAGCTCAACCCCCGAAGTTAACCGGGTCAAAATCGGGATTGCTAAATTCTCTGTGATTTTCATTGGACTAGAAGTTTATAATTTTATCTGTGATTTTCGTTGAATTATAATAACAAACATACAATTTTCTCTGGAATACAACCAAAAGTACAAAAAAATGAAAAGTACAAAAAAAAACAGAGCACAAAACTTAGGAAAGTGCAAAAAAACAGAGCCGGTCTCCAAACACAAAGAATTAAATTTATCATTGATAAACATGTAACAGAGAATGAAAATCAACTCCATTGTCAATAACAAAGAATGAAAAATCAACTTCAAAAAAAAAAAAAAAAACCAACACTAAGCTGGCTTTTCTCTCACATTGATCAAAACTGAAAACAAAAACATAATTCTAAATACACTACAAAACCTTCTCTGAAATCGGAGTCCTTACATACAAATCAAATGAAAAATCAAAAACTTATACTGATTATTAAACTAACTTGATTCAACTCCACTGGAAATCCGAGCTTCAACACGATTTCAACTTCTACACGATCAATGAAAATCAACTTCTACACGACTACCAAATCCCTATAAAATCTCCACCAAAATCTGCATCAGCAAAATTTCCGTCGCCAAGTTCATCCCAAATTAATCTTCTACAAAAATAGCAACGTAATCTTCAGTTTCCAAAATTAAAAACCACGTATATTATAAAGAAGGGTAAAATAAGTATTTTATAAACTAAAATAATATTGGGGGACCTTAGGCATCAAAAAATACTATTGTATATATATCTCTCCTCATGCTAACAGTTGGGTAGGGAACTTAGACCAATTTTTCCTAAAATAAACACTTATTTTGATATTAAAAATAATAGTTAAATTAGAAAGAGAATTAGTAATATAAAACTAAAAGGGATTTTAATTATTTTATTTATTTTTATTTTTATATTTATTTAGAAAATAAAAATATATATAAATAGAATTACCCAAAATTTATTAAATAAATTAAATATAAATATGTTGTGATTAGGTTAAGTAAAAAATATAAATTAAATATGTAGAGTATTGATTTGTTTTCTTAAATATTCTTTTTGAATTATTCATACATATTGTATATAGGTATATAAAATTTAAATTAAATATAAATATTTTGTAATAAATAATTTCATGTTAAATAAAAAATTAAATATAAATTAATATTAAGATATCAATAAAATAGATGACAAATATAAAATATAAAATAAAATTAATTTGATCCATGCAATGTACATAATTAAGCACATTATGTTTGATTTATTTATTTATTTGTGTATGGAGATAAATTTTTTTCAAATATCATAATAATTAAATGAAAATATCAACTATATAAAAGAAATTTGACAACAACAAAACTAAATATACAATGAAAAATATATGAAAAATAAGTATTTTTCAAAATAGAGTCTATATAAAATTGATTATTATAATTGAAATTGAATTTATTTAGAACTTTATATAGAAATGAAAAAAAACATGTTGATGTGACTTTTGTTAAAAGAAAAAAAGTAAGCCTTTAGAATATGTCACTTAAGTAAGGGAAAAACACTACTTTTATATATATAGTAGTAGTTGACCATGCAATGTACTTGCTATTTTTTTTAAAAAAATATTTGAAGGTACAATATGTGTTATAAAAGAATAATTACAGTATGATTTTAATTATTTATTTTGATAATATTAGCGCTATCGTTCTATAAAATTATTACTTGAATACTTATATATATTAATTTTAGTTAAATTATTTGTGTATTTGGATAATTTTAATTCTATCGTATTATAAAAGTATAATTATCATATAATAATTTTGTATGATATATTTTAAACTACAAAATAGTAAAATAAATACTCATTTTAAAATAAAAAATAAGAGTTAAATTAGAAGAAGAATTGGTAACATAAAATTAGAAGTAATTCTAACTATTTAATTTTATATTATATTTATTTGAAAAATAAAAATATGTAGAAATAGAAATTATATAAAATTTATTAAAAAAAATTAAATATATAATATATATATATATGTAATTATAAGATTCTAAAATAAACACTCTTAATTAAATTAAAATATCAACTATATATAAAAATTCAACAACAACTAACCGAAAAAGAATCACATAACAACATCTAAACCCAAAAAGAAAAAATAATGAAATAATCCAAACGATAGATACCTCTTAGTATGTGAAGTGATTAATTATCTGTAATATGATATCAAAAAAAAAAAAACTTACTGTTCAAAGACTAAAAAAGTAACTCAAGTAGTAAATCCAAACTTTAGAGGTTCCTTAAGAGTATCATTGTTGTACAAAGTTTTCCTTCTGCAAGTTGTAATTATATAAAATAATGTAGGAAAAGAAATATAATTTCATATATCGAATCACTATAAAATTTAAACGATAAATCCATAATATAGAATTAGTGTTGGGTATAGAATAATGCATGAGAAAATAAGAAGAAAAAAAAAAGAACAAAGAAGGCAATTTAGTATTTTAAAAAAAAATCCTAATACTCTTAAAAGAATTAAGAATAAAAACGTGAAACGTAAAATTGGTATTGGGTTTATGGATTATCTTAACTTACAATGAAAAATATATGGAAAAGAAATATTTGTGAAATAGAATCCATATAAAATAGGTAAAGTTAGTATAATTTAAAGAGTTCATTATCTAAAAGTCATATTTACAAATATTATGATAGCTCAGGTCTTATGTAAGACTTTTTGAACCAACAAGTCCTATTTAGTAAAACTGAGCATATTATCAATTTTTCTCAATTTTTAAAACTAAGAACATTATCAATTTTTCATTGTAATATTCTAGATAATTGTTTCACTAACTGGTGGAAAAAAAAACATAGGATAAGATTAAACATTTTTGCTCTTCTACTTATTGATTTGATTCAACTATCCAATAAAACCGAGAACATTATCAGTTTTTTCTAGTTTTAATTTTTTTTTTTTTTCATTTTTTTCCCTCAATTTTGCACATCAATGTTCTATCATCATGCTCCTTTATAGAAACAAAATTTTCAGTTTTGCATAAAAAATTAATTTAATTTTTTCCAAAAAAAAGAAACATGATAAGCTTGTTTGGTTTGAATTTTCATGATTCACTTTTCAAAAAATTAAATTTTTTTATTTTCCATGTTTTTTTGTTTTCATTTATTTTTTTCAATATTTTTTTAAAAAAATTAATTTTTAGATACACCTAACATAATACACTTAAAAATTATAATATTTGTGAAAAGTATCTTTAGAAAATTTACTGAATACCAAAAATACAAAAAAAAAAAAAAAAAAAAAAACGAGAATTCAATACATTTTTCGTATTCTTGTGTATTTATTGATTTTTTAAAATATTTTTTTACAAGCATCTACTTTTTAGAAACATCTAAGTAAAGTGCATCTAAAAAAGTAAAAAAATTGTTTAAAATTTTAAAAATATTCATTAAAAACGAAAAACATGAAAAACAAAAAAACTCAATTTTCAAAAAATTGGAACCAAACAAACTAATTAGTTTTTTTTTTTTTTGGCACATAATTTTTTTTTTAGCTTTTTTAATTTTAAAGTTGATATTTTAAAGTTTTGAAAATCAAAATAAATGTCAAATCATCATGTTCCTTTATAGATAATCATAAATGATGAACAATTATTGTTTTCCGACTATTAACAATTTAATGGGACTTGAATGTCTTAATAATCTTAGTTAAGACTTAATGGAATATAAGTTCATAAATTAGGACTTGTGTGTAACTGCCCATAATTTAAATTAGGTTTGAGTTTGTATAAAACTCTACATGTAATTAAGAAAATACATACTAACATGGTTCTCTTAAAAAAAAAAAAAAAGGTAAACTTTTATAATGTGCCACATAAGTATAGAAAAAATACTAGTTTTCATAATATATATATATATATGATATGATATGATGTGTGGTACAATAGATTTCCTTTGGGATGCTCTTGTTAGAAACAACATTAAAGCCAAAGCATTTTGTTTTTGTTTTGCCAAAAGACTCCTTCCATTTACTTATGCAAAAAAACAAAAAAAGAAGAGAGAAAAAAGAAAGAAAGAAAAAAAAGAGAAAATTAGTCTAAAGTTTCTCTTCCATTTTTTTTAGTAATGAGAGAGATCCATAATATTATTTTGTGATATCTAAGGTCCCTGACACATTCCCATACATCTCCCTCCATATTTGATCTTCCTGGAGAGAAGAATGCAGAGACTAATCTTCGAATTCGAGATTTCAAAGTTTGGTTTTCTTCTTCACCGGATAATCTGACAAAGGCCTCTAGCTTCAGACCCACCACTATATGTACATACACAAACTCCTCCTCCATCTATTTTCTAGGGTTTTCAGAGATTTTGATCCCAAACCTTTTTTGCCATGGGGAGGAGTAAGTGCCTTTTCGCTCGATTTATCTATCTATATCTATATCTATATATATGTATATGTTTGTGGTTGCTTAGATTTGTATCTATCTGAATTTTTTAATGTATGTTTTTCTGTATATTCATAGATCCATTGAAGATTTGAATTTTTTGATCTAAAAATGTTTTATTCTTTGTGCTTGTTGTTTCATTGAGTCTTCAATTGATATCCATAATTCAATTTTTCGTGTGGTGCTAAGAAATCTGATAAATGTGCTTCTTCTTTTTTTCTTCTAACCCAAACACTACCCCTGTTGATTTCTGAAATTCTTATTAGATTGGATGGGCTTGATTGTGAACTTAGATCACAACTGGCTAGGCTTCAATGAATTTGATGTTGGCTGGCCAGAGTCCTTGCAAACTGGAATCTCACTTCCATGAACTCGATTAGGAGATGTGATTCAAGATTGTGAAGATACATAAAAGGTTAGGGTTTCCTAGATCAATGTACAATCACCAAGGACTGTTCATAAAAATGCAACTATACTGCAAATAGAGAGAATTTCTCTAGTTTCAATCTAGAGAATTTCTCTGGTCTCTCTGGTTTGGACCAGAGAAATTCTCTAGATTGAACGGACATCTTCTTCTCGACATCCAAAAGGTCCCACGCGAGCATTTGCACCCTGAATATGCCTATGAAGAGATTGATGTTTACATTTTGTGAAAGAAATTGTAGCTGTAGCACACACATATTTGGTAACTCTTGGAATTTGTTTGTCTCTATTGGTAGCTTCTTTGACAAATTTTTTTGTCTTCATTTATATTAAACGTGATAAAATTATTTTGTCTCTATTTCTTATATTTATGACAAAATACTTTTGTGTCTAATTTCTTCCTTTAATGACAAAATATTTTGTCGCTAATTACTTACAAGTATGTTCCCAACAGAGTGTATTGGAGACAAAAAAATTCGTCACAAATTTATCAT
This sequence comes from Camellia lanceoleosa, assembly GCA_025200525.1. Taxonomy (NCBI): domain Eukaryota; kingdom Viridiplantae; phylum Streptophyta; class Magnoliopsida; order Ericales; family Theaceae; genus Camellia; species Camellia lanceoleosa. The sequence goes on along the minus strand of CM045762.1, from coordinate 6,141,330 downwards.
TTTTAATGATGAATTTGTTTTTGTCTCTATTGGTAGCTTCTTTGACAAAAAATTTTCGTCTTCGTTTATATTAAACGTGACAAAATTATTTCGTCTCTATTTCTTATATTTATGACGAAATACTTTTGTCTCTAATTTCTTCATTTAATGACAAAATATTTTGTCGCTAATTACTAACAAGTATGTTCCCAACAGAGCGCATTGGAGACAAAAAAATTCGTCACAAATTTATCATTTTCGATGACGAAATTGTTTTTTCGTCTCTAAGACCCTTTAGCGACGAGGCTTTGGCGACAAAACGGGTGACGAAAATTTTTCGTCGTAATTAGTTTGGGTGACGAAATATATACATTTTGGGACAAATTTGTTTCGTCTTTAAATCCCAAATTTGTTGTAGTGAGAGTAGAGACAAATTGTTCTATTCATGGAGCATTTCTTGTTAGAACTAAACTTAAGTGGGGAAAACTTTATTTGAAATTTGTGATTGTTGACTGCTTCAGTATTATTTTGTGGGTTTGTTAGTAAAGATTGCATTGTTGGCTTACATATTACACAAAGTCAGATAAATTCTTTGTGAATAGAGCTAGAAAAATTTGTAAACTCAAAGAAATTTTCTCTGACTCTATTTACAAATTTTCTCTGGATAGAGCCAGACAAATTTTCTTTACACAATTTTCTCTGAGCCACACAAAGCCACACAAATTTTTTCTACACAATTTTCTCTGGATAGAGCCACACAAAGCCACACAACTTTTCTCTACACAATTTTCTCTGGGTAGAGCCACACAAAACCACACAACTTTTCTTTACGCAATTTTCTCTAGATAAAGCCACACAAAGCCACACAAATTTTCTCTGGATTTCTTTGGTACTCAAAGAAATTTTAATTTTCTCTGATTTGAACCCAGAGAAATTCTTTGGGAAGTCCAAAATTTCTCCGAAGAGAATTTCTCTGGGATTGAAATTTCTCTAAATCAATGTTGAGGGACCTTAGACATTATGAAAATATTAGATCTCATTTATGCTATAAAATCTTAATATCATGGACCTTAAAAAAAATCCCCAAGAAAAAACACGAAGTGAGAGAGAGAGTGAACGGGAAAAATAGAAACATAAATAAGGACTACAGCATTAGTTGAACTGTGTGGTTTGGTCAATAGTAGTTTCACTCTGGAGGTTGAAACAAAGACTAACGGTCTATGTAACACCAAAATTTGTGAGTCATATGTTGTCCACAAGGTATAAAGCTTTTTCATTTGCAGAATGCTTTAACCGGTCTGCAGCTTTTACAACCTGCATGAAATTCACATAAGGAATTAATGGCTATAACTATTATGAAATAGATCTAACAAAAAGGTGTTATACATCACTAAAACATTTTAATAAAAATTTTCGTATCCTAGATTGTTTTTTCATGTAATATGATGGGTTCTAATTTTTTTAAACATGTCAGGCCGTATATATACATATGACATTTATTACATAAATACACACCCACCTTCGCGTGCAACCACATCTTGCATATAGATATGCAAATGAGAAACAAGTTCAAACAAATAAATTGGAATCCAAGACCCCTCGAGCTGAGTTCTAATGCTAATTGTCCTTAAATAGTTAAAAAATGGGCCCAACAAGCACAATGCAACCCAATGTTAATTCTACAAAGCATTGATAAGATGATTTACACAAGTTAAGTTGAAGACAAGATTATTTTACCTCGGCATCCCAATTAGTTCTGGCAGTTATAATCAAGAGAGTTATTGTCTGCAAGAGAACTTCAACTACCATCCCCCACCAGATCCCCTGTACCAAGCCAGGTCAATATTATCATTTAATTAAATGAGAGAGAGAAAGAGAGAGAGTTATTTACAACTGCAGCTAAGCTAGTTTTGAAGCCGAGAACACATCCAATTGTGAGACCAATCATATAGTAAGTGGCAAGATTAACATATGCCACTACACATTGCCATCCACTCCCAATGGCCACCCCTGTAAATATTCACAAAAGGAAACAAATTCAATTTTTACACCACAAAATCTTAATTTCAGAACAAGAAAAAGAAAAGAAAAAAAAAAGTAACTGACAGAATTAATTAAAATTTGAACTCAATGTAATTATATAAGGGTAGTTTGGATATGAAAAAAAGTGTGACATAGCTTTGCCAAGCAAACTGTATTTTATATAATAGTATAGATAGTGTAAGAGTATGGGTATAAGTGGTTCAGTTTAGTCAGTATTGAGAGAAAAATATAGTTTTTTTTAATCAAAATATCAATAAAAAACTAAAATTTTGATCGATCTTATACAGTCGATTTCGTTCTACCACTTTTTCTTACATTTTAAACTAAGACTAAACTATGATGCACTGGCAAATTCGATGAGGATTTTGGTGGAAAACAAGAAAAAAGAAGGCAATTGCAAAGGGGATTGGTGAGAAAAAAGAAATGATGGAGGTCTTGTGGGGGAAAAGACCACACGGCTACAACAAGGCAACTCCATTGGGAACCATCTACGAACCCATTCATAAAGCAAGGCAACCAATCGAGTCTTGCACTGGCCAATGGCATCGTCACGCCGCCAATCATTAAAGTTCGAATCACGGCTTGGATCAACAGAAGCAACCAAAGGTCACTTTTCTTGCAAGATTATTAGTTTTTCAACGCCATTGGACAGTGCGTGACGAAAGTGTTGTAAGAAATGATTTGGCAAAAATAGATTTTTCTTAAACTTTAGTCTAATTTTTAGGTGGTACCCATGCACCAAAGTTGGCTGGTCCATATGGCAACGCGTTCTTTGTCGCGTAACAATTCACGTCATATATTTGATTGTTCAAAACCATTATTGGGTGAATGGGAAATTGAAACTAAAATAAGCTCCATGAAAATGGTGTTTTGGTGGGTTTCCCAAATTAAAAGAAGGAAAGCTTGTCCGACATTGCTTGCCTAGGCTAACATTGTATGGGTTTATAAGCCTTGGGTTCACAACTTGAGAAGGGCCTCAACAGGTACCCAAGTTTTGTGAAAGGGTGTGGTTATGGGCAAAGTGGGCTAGACCCATTGGACCCAAAACAAACTCACGCATGCGCCACCGCCATCCGGTATAGCGGGCTTGGGTGTGTGATGTGAGGTTAGATTGGGCTTGTTCAAGCTAATGCTTATCTTTTTGGGCAAAAAACATTTGAATTTTATTTTTTTTAAAATTAAATTCTTACTGTTTGGAATTTGAATTTCGGTTTGAAATTCAAACTTAATTCCAAAATGACCCCAACATATTGAAACGCTAGCAGTTTGGTCCAGCATACCTCCAACCGAACAGGTTCATTATCTGTTCAAATTTAACCCGAACAGGTACTTTACCTGTTCGAACAGGTTTGTTACCTATTGAAGTCTATTCTGAAAAGCCATCAGTTCACCTATAAATAGACAAGCCCTCCATTTCTTTTTTCATCCAATTTTCATTCTTCTTGTCTGCTTTTATTTCTTGCATTTTGCTGCATAAATTTCCTGTGAAAAAGAGTATAAACACAAAGTGTGTTCATTGGACATTTAGTTTGTAGTGCTGCTACTAAATTGTCATTGATCATTTTATCTTGGGAGATAGACGCCCATAATCTGAAAGCCCCGTGGAGAGGACGAATATGTCTTAAGGACACAGTGTTAAACACTGGACTTGATCAAATTTTGTTCGAGAAAATAATACGGTAAGTGGCTGGTTCTGTTTTTTTTTTTTTTTTCCCCCTTTCTTTTTTTCTCAGATTCTGGTTTTGTTTTTAAAACAAAATAAGAATCTGTTTTTCTTTTTTTTTTCTTTTTTTTATTATATATATAGTGTTTTGATTTTTGTAATCAAACAGACTCTCTCCTTTCTTAATTTTCTTTCTTCGAATACTGTAAAGATTGGCTATTAATCTTAAGACATAATTTGTTTCTTCATTGTATTCACCATTATGATTTACTTTTCTAGTTTTTGTAACTAGAAAATTGTATTGCTTCTAATTTGTTTTCTAATTTTTTTAATCAAAATTGATGGCTACTAAAACTGGTACACCAAATCTAGTTGTGACACCAACACCGGCGATTACCCAGAATCCTGTTCAAATGCCTGTGGTACCTGTGAACCATGGAGAGAAATTGAAAAAATTTAACGGTACAGAGTTTAAGAGATAGCAGCAAAAAATACTGTTCTATCTAACAACTCTTAATCTTGCCTGGTTTCTCCATGAAGATGCTCTAGTGCTTAAGAGGATGAAAGTGATCGGCAAGTTGCCGCGGTGGATGCATGGAAGCATTCTGATTTTCTTTGCAGAAATTACATCCTCAATGACCTAGACAACATGCTATATAATGTTTACAGGCCCCTGAAAATAGCTAAAGAATTGTAGAATTCTTTGGAGAAAAAATACAAGATAGAGGATGCCGGCACAAAGAAACTTGTTGTCAGTAAATTTTTGGATTTTGTTATGGTAGACTCCCAAACGATTATTTCTCAAGTTCAAAGTCTTCAATTAATTTTGCATGATATTCATGCTGAGGGTATGTCTTTTAATGAGTCTTTCCAAGTCACTGCTATAGTGGAAAAATTACCACCGGCTTGGAAAGATTTCAAAAATTATTTAAAATATAAACGCAAAGAGATGACTGTGGATAAATTTATTGTAAGACTGAGAATTGAGAAAGATAACTGTAAGGCTGAAAAGAGGAATGGTAAAAATCCCATTGAGTCCAAGGCTAATGTTGTGGAACAAGTGCCCAAACCACATAACAAGAAGATGAAGTTTGCTGGAGATGGTCCTAAACAAGGCGACAACAATGGCAATAAAAAGTTCAAAGAAAAATGCTATAATTATGGCAAGACTGGACATCGTGCCTCTGATTGCAGACGCCTTAAGAAGGATCGTGGAAGTACAAGCAAGAAGACTAACAATCAAGCCAATGTGACAGAACTAGAATATATCTCTAACGAGGTAAATGACATAATCTCTCTGCTGTGGTGTTTGATGCTAATTCGGTTGGAAATCTCAAGGAATAGTGGGTCAACACTAGGGCAACTCGACACATTTGCGTGAACAAAAAGATACTCACTACTTATAATGAGGCTGCAAATGGTGAACAACTATTCATGGGAAATTCGTCTACTTCTGTTGTGGCTGGACAAGGGAAAGTTATCTTGAAGATGACATCGGGGAAGGAACTTACCCTCAACAACATGCTGTATGTACTAGACATTCAGAAGAATTTAGTTTTTGGTTCTTTGTTAAGTAAAAATGGTTTTAGACTTGTATTTGAATCTGATAAGTTTGTATTAACAAATAGTGGTATGTATGTGGGTAAGAGATACATGAGTGATGGTCTCTTCAAGTTGAATGAAATGACTGTTGTAGCAAAATCTATTATTAATAAGAGTAACACATCTTTTGCTTATATTCTTGAGTCAAATTTATGGCATGTTAGATTAGGACATGTGAATTTTGATGCTTTGCGTAGACTAATTGGTTTGGATTGTATACCAAAGTTTGAAATTGATCCTAATCATAAATGTGATATATGTGTAGAAGCAAAACTAACTAAGGCTTCATTTAAATCGGTTGAAAGAAAAATCGAACCTCTAGAATTAATTCATACTGATGTGTGTGATCTTAAATTTGTTCAAACTATAAGAGGGAAAAAGTATTTCATAATATTTATCGATGATTGCACAAGATATTGTTATGTATATTTACTTAGAAGTAAAGATGAAGCCTTGGAAATGTTTAAATTCTATAAAACTAAAGTTGAAAATCAACTTGGTAAAACCATTAAAACGTTAGAAGTGATAGAGGTGGTGAGTATGATGCACCTTTAAATGAATTTTGTGCACAACATGGCATTATTCACCAAACTATAGCACCTTATTCCCCACAGCAAAATGGAATTGTTGAAAAAAATAATAGAACCTTTAAAGAAATGATGAATGCCATGTTACTAAGTTCAGGCTTACCACAGAACTTGTGAGGGAAGCAATTTTGTCTGCTAATTATGTCCTCAATAGGATACCTCACAAGAAAACCAACAGCACTCTTTATAAATTATAGAAAGGTTGACCATCTTCTTACAAATATTTAAAAGTTTGGGGGTGTTTGGCAAAGGTAGAAGCTCATGTTCCGAAAAAGACTAAAATAGGACCAAAAACAATGGATTGTGTGTTTATTGGTTATGTACATAATAGTAGTTGTTAGCCCCAAGGTTATTTGACTTTAAATTCTTATTGATTTTGATTATCGACAAATATTATGAAATCATTTTCTTATTCAAAGTTTTCAAAATAATATTATACAATTGTGCATCAATGATTCTAAAAGATATATGCTTCTATAGTGTTGTTTTTTCAATGGTTTTTAGCCCCTCAAATCATGAAATTAGCACATGTATGTAAAACACTATTTATGCTTAAAGCAGGTAATAGGGTCGACACCAATATAACAAAGGTCGACACCAGAATGAAGTTCACAATGCCTAAGTGTTCCAGCTGCAAGGGTCGACACCAAGACAGTAAGGGTCAACACTAAATTTCATAACATAATCCAACAGCAAGGGTTGACACCAAGAATGGCAAGGGTCGACACTAAATTTCAAAACACAATCCAGCAACAAAGGTCGACACCAAGAATGACGAGGGTCGACACTAAAACTCAGCAAACAAAGTTTAGACTTCCAGCAAACAAAAGGGTCGACACCCAGTTATGAAAGGATCGACACCAGGAACACCTAGAAATTAACTCAGAAAATAAAAAGAGAGCAAAGGTTCGACACCCAATCTATAGGGGTCTATAGCGATCCCGGGTTTTAACCCTTGTTGTACAGTGATCCGGACTTGGTTCCGTAGATGTTTACAGTTGTTCATTTCTAGTTTACATCCTTTCATACCTTCTATATGAATTATAGGATGCGTTGGGCAGATTTGTTACAGGTTGGTTGAGCTTAGGAACCAAAACTAGTTGCCCAGATTTTGGCCTGTCCGCTCGAGCGGATCTTTTGACGCTCGAGCGGGGACCTTGTTGTTGCTTGTCCGCCGGCGGGGTTTTACGCTTCGGCGAAGGAATACACCCATCCAGTATTTCCTGTGTCGTGTTGGGCGCTCGAGCGGGGGATTGGCCGCTCGAGCAGGAGTTTGAGTGTGCCGCGCCGGCGAGTTAGGCGCCGGCGAGGACTGTCTGCAGATTCGGGCGTGCATCCGCCGCTCAGCGAGATTGACGCCGAGTGGGGATCTGTAAGTGGCCTTCGGCGGGGATTTTTTTGCCGAGCGGGGAAATATATAAAGCCGAGATTCGACTTTTTGTTTACTTTTTCAACATCCTTTCTCTCTCTTACTTTTCCCAAAAGCTATTTTGAGAGCTCCTCTCACTAAAACCCTAACTTCTCTCTTAGGATTGATCTAGTAGGATTTTTTTTATCACCTTGAGCCTTTACAAAAGTTGTGTTGATCGTCGAGGGCTATCTTTTAATTTGAAAATTTCAGAATTTGGAGCATTTTGGTTTTGGTCTTCATCTCCATTGGAGCTCAAACTTTGAGGTAAGGATAACCTACTCCATCTTACGAACTTTGTCTTTGAATTTTAGCATTTTGATATGTTGGGGGTTATTGGATAATTTTGAGAAAGTTTGGGCCTTTCTGTAATTTTACAAAAGTTGGGGTTTTAATTATATAAACCTATATGCTAGTTGGGCATAGAGAAATGAAATTAATGTTGGAACATTGATGAAAATGGAACCTTAGAGTTGTTTTGTGAATTATGGTAAGTTGCCCTAATTGGTTTAATTAATTAAGGTATGTAATTAATTAAAGAAAATGAGGAATTGAATTGAAAATGTTGAAATTGGGAATGTATGGGACTAAAGGGTGTAGTTGAATCATTTATTGTTCACCCAGTTGAAATGTTGATGTATTATCCATTTGTGCATTTGTTTCCTATTTAGAAATAATTGCTTTGGACTACTGGTGGAGAGTAGTATTGATTGTTGTAGATAATGCATGATGATTAGGCAAACTAAAACTAATCAAGTGGCTGTGTCATAGAGTGTGACGGTTGATAGAATACATTAATTTCATGTATTGATAGATTGTGCATATGACCAATGTGTTTACGTGCATTGTGTGTAGATAGTTGATAGAATACATTAACTTTATGTATTGATTGATTGCGTATATGATTCTGTGTTTATATGCCTTGCTTGTGTATGGGAGGAGATGGGGGATGTACTCCACGGTTTAGGGGAAGATGTGGGATATACCTCTAAGCCGGTTAATGGTTAAGGGAAGATGGGGGATGGACCCAGGGATGCAGCTCATATGCTCACCCATTGGAGTGTTGATATAGCTCATATGCTTATCTATTGATGTATGGATATAGCTCATATGCTTATCTGTGGTAGTAGTGATATAGCTCATATGCTTATCTATTGAGATGTTTGTTTAATTTGATATAGCACTAAAATGTATATCATTTATGAAGTATGGAATTGGTTTATGTGTTATTGATACGACACCAAAATGTGTATCCACTTTGGATTTTGAAAGTGTTCTAGTGATGAACTATAATCTCATTAAAGGTTTTGGCCAGAGTACTGAGCCCTGTTTTCAAACTCAATGTTGAATAAGAAGTGGAAAGTGAATTGCAACATAGACTTGATTGTCATGGAATTATAATAAAATGTAAATGAATGTGTAAGTGTTGACCATCTATTAACTGCTACTCTTTTAGTCATTGTTCATAGTTGGTTTAGTGCATTTCTACTGGGCTGTGGCTCACCCTAAATGGGACACCATTTTCAGGTACATGAAGCATACCACCTCCAAGGACATCGCTTGGGAGGTTAGAGGCAGGCAGATGTTTGTGGTTTTGGGTTATCTTTTGCCGTATTACATGTAATTTCAAGCCAAGGGCTTAATGTGTATTTGAGTTAGTACTCTCCTCTTTGTAACCAAGTGTTAGCTTGGAAAGCTGTAAGCCCATAAGGCATTTGATTCTGTTGTTAATATGTAATACTTCTTGTAAAGAATTTCTCTGTGGAATAGAATGATGTTCGTCTCTTATGTCAAGGCATGTCTAAATTGATGGGTTTAATGTTATTATTTTGAGGGCGTTACAGGGTCGACACCCGTAAATCTGGGTTTAAAAAACCTAGCCGCCAATCAGATCTAGACTAACACAACTCATTTCTTAGCCACCTTTTTTGATCTATGTGCAGAATAAGTCATCATTTTTTATCCTTGAGCAAACTTTTCTGACATTAGATCTTCTACTAAAAGTTGACTTATGAGATTGAGCATTTAATGAAAAGCTTATGCATTTAATGAAACTCCTCTCCTAAAGACTTGATTACAGTTTGGATACACCCATGCTCTGATCAATACAGCTAGAAGTTATCCTCCATGATTTGCTCCAATGGCTAGAAGATTCATCTCTGCTTCTTTTCAACAGCTAGAAGCCATTAATGCTATAAAGAAAAAGCTCTTCATGTTCGAAACAGACAACTCTTCAACATAAGAATCCCAAAGCTTTCAAGAGCTTTTAATATACTTTATTGTACTTCCACTTTCGTATCTGAGTGAGTCTTAAATTCCTTCTGTGCTTACCCTTTCATATCTATCTTTTGAAAAAGAAAATTTGTAAAAGATGACAATTGTACCTCTTATTCTTATTCCTTATTTTTTTAGTGAAATACTTGAAAAGTGAGGCAATTTGTAATAACCTGACCCTCGCATGTGCTTCTGACGTATTTCAGTCCCTTAGTTTGTATATTTAAATACTTAACGAAATTTTTTTTGTGATTTTATCTGTTGGATAAGAAAGCATCTGTTGCAATTAACATGTTTAGAACAAAAATTGGGAGCCTTAGGGGGTTGATAATCCAAAATTGATGTCACATATGAGATCGGCATAATTTTTAGGTAATAATAAGCATTTCTGTGAAATTTCAGTTTGGAATGTGTAAACTGATTCAATTTTGTCCTTATCTCCACCTTATCTATATGCATACGTATGCTCCTTATATCTTTGACTCAAGAACTTTGTTTACAAAAAAAAAAAAAACATACATCTCTTGAGAGAGGATGGGGAGAAGTAGTGAGTAAGGATCTAGAAGAGAGCTTCACCAAAGATCAAAGAGTAGGGACTTGAAGGGGGTTTGAAAGATTTAAGCTCAAGGTATGTAAGAATTACATTGTATAGGCTCTTCTTTGAACTTATGTGAGAATGAGGATGATGATGGAACTTTGTGTGTGGTGTAGAGAATTGTCCTCATTATTTGCTTGTTTAGAAGTTGAATTAAGCTTTGTAGAGGAATTATATCATATTTTAACTCATCTAAAAAGAAGCATGTATGTGTGTGTGTGTGTGTGTGTGTGTGTGTGTGTGTGTGTGTGTGTGTGTTTGGAAGATTTATGCCTTGACTTGTAAGGGTTTGGTCACCTATGTAAATTGAAGTGTGTTGTGAAAATTAAAGGACTAAAGATCTAGTTATATTTAGGTTGATGTATGTGAATAATTGAGATCATGGTTTAGGCATTTATAGACTTGTTTTAAGCCTTGTAAACACTTACCAAAAAATGGGATTTTGTATGCATTTTCAGACTGGAATTACCCAGAATCGCCGCGACGCAACGGAGTCTTGGAAGGCCTTTACGCGTCTGGAGTCATGGCCGCAACGCAGAAATGGGACATTTTTTAGCTTTGTTTCTGCTAAAAAGGCAAGTGCTGGAATTTCTTGCCGCACGTGCGGGAGCCTTTGCCACACGTGCAGGGCTCACAACCGCACGTGCAGCCCATGCCGGAAAAATTGGTTTGCTCCGTTTTACGTGCTCGTTCCTCGACTCTTGTTAGAATCTGTATTTGATGTATTTTTGATGTTGATAAATTTGTTCGAACCAAAGCGAGTCTAGAAATGATTAACAAGGAACAAGGATTAATTTGTGCCTTATATCTATGTGTAGGGCATACTCCGGAAGGAACCAGCGTCTCGTCACGACATTGTGAGTAATAGTGCATTAAATGTACATTATTTACCATTAATGCTTGTGGCTATTAACATTCTGTTTTTTGTAAGTCATTACCTCAACATGTATAATGGTTGAAAATTGATGTAGATGGAAACGTTGAAAGAATGTGTATGCATATGGATTATTTCCGGGCCAATGGCCATTCTGTTATTTCTGGGCCGATGGCCGTTCTGTTATTTTTGGGCCAATGGTCGTTCTATTATTTCTGGGCCGATGGCCGTTCTGTTATATCTGGGCCTAAGGCTGTTCTGAAAGTAATACAGCATTAAATTAACCTTGTGAACTCTGCACTTACATACTCACGGTTATATGTTATGATTTAAATTACGCATTAAACTGTATAGGTACTATTATTCATTGAGCTTCGCTCACTCCACATCTTGTCTGTTTTTGTAGGTCATCAACCCAAGAGCCAGTCTTAACTCCTGAAGCTTGTCTATCTTTTGTCAACCCCATGTGTTCAGGCACTTAGGTGGAGCTGTCCCATTTTTGTGAACTTTTGTCAAGCTTTAATTTATAATCTAATTGCCTGTTTAAGGTTGAATGCCAATTATGTTTTGTTACACGCCCAAGCTCAGGGCTGGATTTGTATATATCTGTTTGTATATAACTACTTTTCAAGGCCATGCCTTTGTACGTTCCTTTACTGGAAATACCATTTGTGATCCTGGCATGACAATAGTAGCTCAATGGATATGATTTTATGTTGTTCTATAATTTTAAATGCTTCCGTTCAGGCCCCATATGTTGCGTATATCAGGTTAAACATCCATTTCTGAATAGGTCATGCCTAAACTTTTAGGGGCGGGTTTGGGGCGTGACACAATTAGTTGAGAGGTCCTAAACAGATAGAAGTCTTTTGTAAAAACCCACAAGCTAGGTGAAGCTTGGTGGTGTATTGATTTGATTCATAGTGAAGAAATTCTCAAGGAGGTATCTTGAGTAAAGGACGTAATCCGGTGAGCCGAACCACTATAAATCCTCGTGTTTGAGCTATTCCTTCATTCTCCTTCATTTTATGTGTATTAATTGATTACCTGCTGCATTTACTTACTTGATTAATTGCAATCAATTTTCTATTCATAGTTTTTTATTTACCTAATTCACCCCCCTCTTGGGTTGCCTTCCTGGGTAACAGTAGTGCATATCAGTTTTTGACTTATAAATCAAAAATACTTGATATACATGTGAACACTATCATAGAGTCAAGGAATGCTGTGTTTTTTGAACATGTTTTTCTTTACAAGAAAAGACCGGAATTAAGTTTACGAAAAAGAACTTATGATTATACACAAAGTCAAGAGACTAATGACAATCAAACGCAAGAGACTAGTAATGGTCTCAACCAACAAAATTTAACTGATGATGAACCAAGACAAAGTAAGAGAGCGAGAATATTCAAATCCTTTGGTCCAGATTTTTTGACATATCTGTTAGAAAATGAGCCTCAGAGCTTTAAGAAAATAATGTCAAGTCCTGAAGCACCTTTTTTGGAAATAGACTGTTAATAGTGAAATTGAATCCATTATGTAAAATCATACGTAGGAATTGGTGGATCTTTCACCCGGTTCTGAAACTTTTGGGTATAAATGGATATTCAAGAGAAAAATAAAAGCAGATGGTTCAATAGACAAGTATAAAGCAAGACTTGTGGTAAAAGGTTACAGACAAAAGGAAGGTCTGGACTATTTTGACACATATTCCCCTGTGACAAGAATAACATCCATCCGCATGCTCATTGTTATAGCAGCATTGTATAATTCAGAGATACATCAAATGGATGTTAAGACAGCTTTCTTAAACGGTGATCTAAATAAAGAGATCTATATGAAGCAACCCGAAGGGATTGTAATGTCAAGGCAAGAAAAGAAAGTTTGCCGACTTGTAAAATCTCTTTATGGGTTAAAACAAGCTCCTAAGCAATGGCATGAAAATTTTGATCACGCTATGCTTACTAATGGGTTTAAGATAAACGAATGTGACAAGTGCGTCTATGTTAAAAACATTGACAAAGGTTATGTCACTGTTTGTTTTTATATGGATGACATGCTTATCATTGGAAGCACTCAAAACATGACCAAATCAACCGAGCAAATGCTGAACAAAAGATTTGATATGAAAGATATGAGGGTTGCAGATGTTATATTAGGAATGAAAATTACTAAAACACCTTATGGATATGCATTATCTCAATCTTAATATATTGAGAAATTGGTAAATATATCAAGGATGATGTGAATATTGCAAGAACACCCGTAGACATTAGTTTTTATTTATCGAAAAATAAAGGTGATGCTGTATCTCAGTTAAAATACTTCCAAATCATCGGAAGTCTAATGTACTTAATGAATCGCACGCATCCTGATATAGCTTATGTTGTTAGTAAATTGAGGAGGTACACTAGTAACCCCGGAGAAGACTATTGGAAAGCGATCATTCGAGTTCTTAGATATCTTAGATTTACCCGTAGTCATGGTTTGAACTTTACTCGATATCCTGCAGTACTAGAAGGTTATTGTGATGCCAATTGGATATCTGATACTAAATATTCAAAATCCACTAGTAGATATGTGTTTACTCTGGGGGGTGCTGCTATTTCTTGAAAATCCACAAAGCAAACATACATCGCACAATCCACTATGGAATCTGAATTCATTGCTTTAGATAAAACAGGAGAATAAGTAGAATGGCTTCGCCACTTCTTAGAAGACATTTCAATGTGGCCAAAACCTGTGCCAGCTATTTGAATTCATTGTGATAGTCAATATGCAATAGGCAGGGCACAAAGTCAGATGTATAATGGTAAGTCGCGACATATTCGTCGTCAACATAATACCGTAAGACAATTGCTCTCAAGTGAAATAATCTTAATAGATTATATAAAATCTAAAGAGAATATTACGGATCCGTTAACAAAAGGTTTGGCAAAAAAGCAAGTGTATAGTTCATCGAATGGGAGATGGGATTAAGCCTATTACATAAGAGTCATCATAATGGTAGCCCTACTTAGATGATTGGAGATCCCAAGAACTAAGTTCAAAGGGACAACTAAGTTATGTGTGGCTTGCTAGAAATCACTAAGGGCGTGTTTGATTGGGGGGATAAGGGGGGGATTATTTACTGTGCGGATTGTAATCCGCACAGTAAATCTAATCCGATGTTTGTTTTTTTTTTAGTCCGCCGGACTCCATGTCCGGCCGGACTCCTAATCCCCCATATGGGGGATACCACTGTCCCGGGGGGGTGTGGGATAGTATTGGTGGGATTATTTACTGTTTGGATTAGAGGGGTGAGATGACCATTTTGCCCATTTTCTTTGTGTTGCTGTTTGATTAGACTATGAAGTGTTGGATATTAATATTGAAAAAATATATGTTTCAAACATTGAAAAAAAAAATGGTGCTAAAAAAAATATTGAAAAAATTTATTTAATTTCATTTAATTATTTATTTATTTATTTAATTTGTTGAAATAATTTTTTATGGATATTTTATTGATGTTTTATTTTAAAATTTTGTTTATGTTTTATTTAATTTCATTATTTAAATTTAATAGATGTTTTATTTAATTTCATTTTTTGATTATTATTTTTTTAAAAACAAATTTATTTAAAATCTTAATTAAAAAATAATATATATTTTTATTGATATTTTATTTATTTATTTTTAAAAATAAATTTATTTAATTGTGTAAAAATAAAATAAAATAATTTTTTATTTAATCTAGCTAAAAATAATTAAAATATTATAGATATGTTTAATATTGCTATTACTTAGTAAACAATTTAAAAAGGGTAAAATAGTTATTTGTTCATTTATCCTATCCAAATTCCCAACCAAGCGTTGGATTCACTAAAAATAGTCCGGGGATTCACAAATTGACATCTAATCCCATGAAAAAACAAACACAGGCTACATATCCAATCCAACCAAATAGTCCGGGGGATTCACAGTCCCAGGACTCAAGTCCGATGGATTCTAATCCCCCCTTTTCCAGTCCGCCCAATCAAACACATCCTAAGAGGTTAAAATTCTTAACACATTCCTATGGTAAGAGTGATATCTGCAACATGTGTTGTATGTAGTGGTTTAAGGATAAGGTTTTCTTTTAATGATTACTTATATCTTGATTTAGGCATAAAAATCAACATGAGTATAAGAGATACTCATAGTAAGAATCACCTATATGAGTGCCAAACTGGAGCCTGTTCTATGAGAATGAAAATGCTAAATTCTCTAGAGCATTCATAAATAGCCATGAATGTTCAGGGCCAAAATGAACACAACCGTGAGAGCCACGATGTGTCAAAAGATATTTTGTGTGAAATCTATTGTCTTGGCTTCCACTAATGGCTGAACAATTTAAGGCATCGCGTCCATTGGTTAACTAGTAAATCCGGTAGGTTATCAGCAAGGAAGGTTCAAAGCCGAAAGCTACCTATCCTGATGCACGATATTTTTTATTTATACTCTTTCAATAGATTCTGCATATTGTTGCATTTCTGTTGTCATCAAATTCCATTCATATAGGGGATTGTAAGAAATGGTTTAGACAAATGGTTTGACAAAAACAGATTTTTCTTAAACTTTGGTCTAATTTTTAGGTAGGACCTATGCGCCAAAGTTGGCGGGTCCATGTGGCAACGAGTTCTTTGCTGCGTAACGATTCACGTCATATATTTGGTTGTTCAAAACCATTATCGGGTGAATGGGAAATTGAAGCCAAAGTAAGCTCCATGAAAATGATGTTTTGGTGGGTTTTCCAAATTGAAGGAAGGAAAGTTTGTCCCACATTGTTTGGCTAGGCTAGCATTGTATGGGTTTATAAGCCTTGGGTTCACAACTTGGAGAGAGCCCCAAGGGGTACCCAAGTTTTTTGAAAGAGTGATGTTATGGGCAAAGTGGGCTAAACCCATTGGACCCAAAACAAACACGCGCGCGCACCGCTGCCGTCTGTCCGTTAGGATGGGCTAGGCTTGGGTGCATGATGTGAGGTTAGGTTGGGCTTGTCCGACCCAATGCTTATCTTTTTGGGCAAAAAACATTTGAATTTTATTTTTTTTAAAATTAAATTCTTACCGTTTAGAATTTGAATTTCGGTTTGAAATTCAAACTTAATTTCGAAATAACCCCAACATATTGAAACACTGGTAGTTTGGTCCAGCACACCTATCCAGATTTTTCCTCCAACCGAACAAGTTCATTATCTGTTCAAATCTAACCCGAACAAGTACTTTATTTGTTCAAATTTGTTCGAACAAGTTTGTTACCTGTTGAAGTCTATTTTAAAAAGCCATCAGTTCACCTATAAATAGACAAGTCCTCCATTTCATTTTTCATCCAATTTTCGTTCTTCATGTCTGCTTTTATTTCCTGCATTTTGCTACATAAATTTTCTGTGAGAAATAGTATAAACACAAAGTGTGTTCATTGGACATTTAGTTTGTAATACTGCTACTAAATTGTCATTAATCATTTTATCCTGGGAGATAGACGTCCATAATCTAAAAGCACCGTGGAGAGAACGAATCTGTCTTAAGGACACAGTGTTGAACACTGGACTTGATCAAATTTTGTTTGAGAAAATACTACTATAAGTGGTTGGTTCTATTTGTTTTTTTTTTTTTTTTTCCCCCTTTCTTTTTTTTCCTAGATTCTGGTTTTGTTTTTGTAACAAAATAAGAGTCTGTTTTTCTTTTTTTCTTTATATATATATATATATATATTGTTTTGATTTTTGTAATCAAACAGACTCTCTCCTTTCTTAATTTTCTTTCTTCGAATACTAGGAAGATTGGCTATGAAGTGTCTATTGCCACGTCTCGCACTGGCCAATGGCATTGTCATGCCGTCGATATAGGCTAGGTTTTGAATTACCTAAGAGTATGGGTTGAATGCCATTGAGAAAATCAGAGATGGCAAGCAATGGGGTCAAATTGGACACGGCCTCAATAACTTCAGAGTCGCTTGTGAAGAGTTTGCTCAATTCAATCTTGAATATCAAAACAATGGCACTAAAAATTATACTGATGAGGATACTGGTCCCGATCACTACCAACACAGAAAGCTTCACAACCAATGGGTGCCCTCTCCCAAGTTCATTACCGACTTGAACACTGCAATTTGCATTAAAATCAAAATTTAAACAGAAAGTAAAGTCTAAGTTACCAAACTTGCAATAAATTTAATTTTATAATTTTTTTTTCTTCACTGGTACATACAAAAATCCTCTTTAATTAGTTGCTTTGAATTCTTATAATGCAGTTAGATTATTATTGACCTACATTCGCAAGAGCTTCTTTCATTCCTCAATCAATGGCAGACCCAAAACTTTTGTATAAAGGGTTAAGGTAAAATTATTAGATTTTTTAGGTGTCAAGCTAAAATTTACATAGATCTTTAGAGGGTTAAAATGCTAATTTAGTTTATAGATATTCAAAATTTCATAGGCTATTAAGGTTTTTGTTGAGTTTGAGAGAGTCAAAATAAAATTATAGAGTTTGAGAGAGCCAAAACACTAAATACTTAAAACTGCAAGGGGTTAATCAAGATTTTTTGATTAACCTCTCTATGGCCCCCCTCTATGACCGCCATTGTCTTGAACCTCTCTCAATCACTAGACTACGTTGAGATTTTTCTACCAAAAAGCTCACTTAACGTGCACATGGTCAACAAATCTAGAAAGAAGTATCACATTGAAACTCGCTAAAACTTTGAAGTCTTATGTGTTGAATTAGAACTATACGGATCAAAGTGGAATGTCACTCAAACAATTGAATTCTTAATATACCCTTCTTTCAATTAATTACGACATACCTGGCTGCTGCAGCAAGACCCAACATAAACTGCAGGTCCCAGTTCCAATTATTCATACTGAAAATTCATCACAATCAAAGGCTATTGGTATATATAAATATATATATAGGGTAAATTATATAAATTGTCTATGTAGTTTATATGATTTGTCAATTTAGTTCTTGTTATTTCAATTTATTCGATTTTGCCCCTTAATTTAACAAATTGTGTCATTTTAGTCTAATAAATAACAGTTGTTAAGTTTGGTGGATGGAAAGTCAAACTATGTGTTAACAAATTGGGATCAAATTGACACATTGTGTAGACTTTCCATCCACTAAACTTAACAATCGTTATTTATTAGACTAAAATAGCACAATCTGTTAAATTAAGAGGCAAAATCGAGCAAATTAAAACAACAACAACCAAATTGACACATCGTATAAACTATAGGGACCATTTACATAATTTACTCATATATATATATAACATTATTAGAAGGGAAAAGTGAAACAGAGAAGATGGATACAGACCATATGGAAATCGAGTCTAGTGAGATTGTAGCGTTGGGAAGCAAGCCTGATATAAGCACAAGGCATTGGAAGTACCACATCTCCAAACTACACATTATATAAAAGTGTGTGTGTCAATTTCCGACTACACTACCAACTTAGTACTCAACTGGAGAACACCGGCAGAATAGGTTAAGCCCAAACAACCTGCAACAGAAAGAAGAGATTCCGGTGATGACTCGTCCACCCGGGGGCACTCCGAAAATCAAGTCAGTACTCAATATCTCTCAAAGATAGCAAAAGTGCTTAACTAGTAGATAGAATATCAAAAAGCATACCTTAGACCCATGAGCGTACCTCTCTTTTATAGCCAACACAATCCTAGTCCCAATAGGAGCCTAGCTCTAATGGACTTAGGATTACTACTAATCTTGGACTCCCAGTAGGATTAGAATAAACTCTCTAAGAGTCTTATCTTTACCCAAACTGAAGTCTTCTCCCATTCTAGGACTCTTGTCCCTTATCCGCTTATCTCGGATTCCAGTTTCTTTGCAGATAACCTCGGCCTAGCCGAGATGATCTCGGCATCATGACCAGGATGCGTGGCACCTCGGCTGGCACTTCAGTGACACCTCGGCCACGTGTTGTCATTCAAAAATTATGTCCCCACAACTGCCCCTAGGTTTTATTACCTCGGCATCCTGAGGTGATGGAACCTATATCATTCATTCCTTTAATCATGACCCCGATTAACTTCAACTTGTAAACTTTTCTCAAGTTTCAACAAGTGTTAAACATCATCTCGGTTTAACTGCAACTTGTAAACTTTTCTCAAGTTTCAACAAGTGTTAAACATCATCTCGGTTTAACTTCAACTTGTAAACTTTTCTCAAGTTTCAACAAGTGTTAAACATGATATCGGCTTGTGAAATTCCAACTCCCAAGCATCATTCTTCAGCCCTTTGTTCTATCGCACGTTGCAGGTGGATTTCAAAGCATTTTCATGTTTTTTTACATAGGCTTCAGCTTCCTTTTGCATATAAGGCCAAAAGAATCCCTACGATATTGGTCTATAGGCAGGGGATCTACCCCCTGCATGGCTTCCACATACTCCTTTGTGCAAAAAATTCTTTAACTTAGGCCAAGCTCTTCTCTTCTCGGACTTAATCATCTAAGCCGAGATCTTGTCTTCTGGGATCTGGAATTCGAGATCTGGAATCTGGGATCTGCTCACTTGGGCTAAGCTCTTGTCTTCTCGTGTCCAGTGTTATCTCGGCTTTGCTTCGGCAAACCATTTCTCTTCTCTTGTTTGGATGCCTTTGACCCCGGCGTGTCTTCCTCGACTCTGGCATATTTTTCTATCCTGGCCATCAGCTCCTCCATGCTTTTCGACAATGTCTTTGCTAGTGATTTTCGAAGCAGGCAGTCATCCTTCAAGCCGTTTTTAAACGGCACGACCGTTACCTCTTGGTTGCATCCTGGTATTCGGTTGAATACCTCATAATACCTTTTGGCATAGGGCCTAAGGCTTTCATTCTCGCCGATCTTCAGGGCCATTAGGGCATCCACCCTCAATGGTTGTAGTTTGTTTGTCATGAACCTGGCCATAAACATCTCGGCCAGGCCTTCCCAGGTTTTCACAGTTCCTTTCGGCAACTTGTGAAACCAGTCCAATGCAATTTCCCCAAATGATGAGGGGAACACTTTGCAGAGCAACGGCTCATTCCCAGAGTATAATGCCATCGCGTTCAGGTATAATCCGACATGAAAGTTGGGGCCCGACTTCCCATCGTATATCTGGAACCTCAGCATAATGAATCTCTTCGAGACCTCAACTTTGTCTAATTCTTCTGAGAACGGCGTTCTCGGCTTGACCGGGGAGGTTACCTCGGCATCTCGTTGCTTTCTCTGTAGGTGATCTCCCAGATCTTCTTTGGTTCATCTAGGAGCTCGGCTATCTCCGGATTTCAGCCTCTTTGGTGCACTTCTTCTAGTGTCATTGTGAGTCCTTTTGGACCTCCCTCCACTAGTCGTGTCGAAACAGAGTTCCTTCCCATGAACATCCCAATGTTCTTTGGTGCAGGTTTCTTTTGTTCGACGTGCCTTCTGGGATTCTCCATGCCCGACCTCCCGCAAAGGCCAGTGAGAATGTCCCTTGGTCCCGCCATGCTGAGGAACTGCAGGAACCATTTTCTGCCCCCCTTTCTGGGCACCTTCCTTGGCCGCTGGAATATGCGTATCTTGTAGCGGGAACGGTGTCTACATGATGTTGTTCTGCATCATGAAATTGATGACCGTTTGCAAGTCTGCCAATTTGTCTGCCATTCTCTTTATCTCGTCGTCCCTCCGCAGGCATCTATCTTTCTATACCTAGAGGTCGTCCTCGTTATAATACCCGCCCCGGTCTGATTTCTTCGGTACGCTGCCCTCCTGGCCGACGTCCTTTCTTCTGTGATGAGTCTCTTCATTGCAGTTGTCTTCTTCGACATCAAGGTCAATATGTTTCCCACTCTTAGTAGGGGTGTCGTCCCCAACCTTTTCTTTCTGTCCGTCGTTGGCCATCTATTCTCCTTTCTTTCCCACAGACGGCGCCAAATTGTGTGAGTCAATTTCCGACTACACTGCCAACTTAGTACTCAACTGGAGAACACCGGCAGAATAGGTTAAGCCCGAACAACCTGCAACAGAAAGAAGAGATTCCAGCGGTGGCTCATCCACCCGGGGGCACTTCGACGATCAAGTCAGTACTCAATATCTCTCAAAGATAGCAAAAGTGCTTAACTCACTAGATAGAATATCAAAAAGCATACCTTAGACCCATGAGGGTGCCTCTCTTTTATAGCCAACACAATCCTAGTCCCAATAGGAGCCTAACTCTAATGGAGTTAGGATTACTGCTAATATTGGACTCCCAGTAGGATTAGGATAAACTCTCTAAGAGTCTCATCTTTACCCAAACTGAAGTCTTCTCCCATTCTAGGACTCTTGTCCCTTATCCGCTTATCTCGGATTCCGATTTCTTCGCAGATAACTTCGGCCTAGCCGAGATGATCTCGGCGTCATGACCAGGACACGTGGCACCTCGGCTAGCACTTAGGTGACACCCCGGCTGCCACTTCGGTGACACCCCGGCCACGTGTTGACATTCAAAAATTATGTCCCCACAACTGCCCCCTAGGTTCTATTACCTCGGCATCCTGAGGTGATGGAACCTATATCATTCATTCCTTTAATCATGACCCCGGTTAACTTCAACTTGTAAACTTTTCTCAAGTTTCAACAAGTGTTAAACATCATCTCGGTTTAACTGCAACTTGTAAACTTTTCTCAAGTTTCAACAAGTGTTAAACATCATCTCGGTTTAACTTCAACTTGTAAACTTTTCTCAAGTTTCAACAAGTGTTAAACATGACTTCGGCTTGTGAAATTCCAACTCCCATGCATCATTCTTCAGCCATTTGTTCTATCGCATGTTGCAGGTGGATTTCAAAGCATTTTCATGTTTTTTTACATAGGCTTCAGCTTCCTTTTGCATGTAAGGCCAAAAGAATCCCTACGATATTGGTCTATGGGCAGGGGATCTGCCCCCTACATGGCTTCCACATACTCCTTTGTGGAAAAAATTCTTTAACTTAGGCCAAGCTCTTCTCTTCTCGGACTTAATCATCTAAGCCGAGATCTTGTCTTCTGGGATCTGGAATTCGAGATCTGGAATCTGGGATCTGCTCACTTGGGCTAAGCTCTTGTCTTCTCGTGTCTAGTGTTATCTCGGCTTTGCTTCGGCGAACCATTTCTCTTCTCTTGTTTGGACGCCTTTGTCTCCGGCGTGTCTTCCTCGGCTCTGGCATGCTTTTCTATCCTGACCATTAGCTCCTCCATACTTTTTGGCAATGTCTTTGCTAGTGATTTTTGAAGCAGGCAGTCATCCTTCAAGCCGTTTTTAAATGGCACGACCGCCACCTCTTGGTTGCATCCTGGTATTCGGTTGAATACCTCATAATACCTTTTGGCATAGGGCCTAAGGCTTTCATCCTCGCCGATTTTCCGGGCCATTAGGGCATCCACCCTCAATGGCTATAGTTTGTTTGTCACGAACTTGGCCACAAACATCTCAGCCAGGCCTTCCCAAGTTTTCACAATTCCTTTCGGCAACTTGTGAAACCAGTCCGATGCAATTTCCCCGAATGATAAGGGGAACACTTTGCAGAGCAACGGCTCATTCCCAGAGTATAACGCCATCGCGTTCAGGTATAATCCGACGTGAAAGTTGGGGTCCGACTTCCCAGTGTATATCTGGAACCTCGGCATACTGAATCTACTCGGGACCTCAACTTTGTCTAATTCTTTCGAGAACAGCGTTCTCGGCTTGACCGGGGAGGTTACCTCGACATCTTGTTGCTTCCTCTATAGGTGATCTCCCAGATCCTCTTTGGTTCATCTAGGAGTTCAGCTATCTCCGGATTTCAGCCTCTTTGGTGAACTACTTTTAGTGTCATTGTGAGTCCTTTTGGACCTCCCTCCATTGGTCGTGTCGAAACAGAGTTCCTTCCCCTGAACATCCCGATGTTCTTTGGTGCAGGTTTCTTTTGTTCGGCATGCCTTCTGGGATTCTCCATGCCCGACCTCCCGCGAAGGCCAGTGAGAATGTCCCTTGGTCCCGCCATGCTGAGGGACTACAGGAACCGTTTTCTGCTCCCCTTTCTGGGCACCTTCCATGGCCGCTGGAATCAACGTATCTTGTAGCAAGAACGGTGGCTGCATGATGTTGTTCTGCATCATGAAATTGACAACCGTTTGCAAGTCTACCAATTTGTTTGCCATTCTTTTTATCTTGTCGTCCCTCCGCAGGCATCTATCTTTCCGTACCTAGAGGTCGTCCTCGTTATAATACCCGCTCCGGTCCGATTTCTTCGGTACGCTACCCTCCTGGCCGACGTCCTTTCCTCTATGATGAGTCTCTTCGTTGCAGTTGTCTTCTTCAATGTCAAGGTCAATATGTTTCCCACTCTCAGTAGGGATGTCGTCCCCAACCTTTTCTTTCTGTCCGTCGTTGGCCATCTATTCTCCTTTCTTTCTCACAGTCGGCGCCAAATTGTGTGTGTCAATTTCCGACTACACTGCCAACTTAGTACTCAACTGGAGAACACCAGCAGAATAGGTTAAGCCCGAACAACCTGCAACAGAAAGAAGAGATTCCGGCGGTGGCTCGTCCACTCGGGGGCACCCCGACGATCAAGTCAGCACTCAATATCTCTCAAAGATAGCAAAAGTGCTTAACTCACTAGATAGAATATCAAAAAGCATACCTTAGACCCATGATGGTGCCTCTCTTTTATAGCCATCACAATCCTAGTCCCAATAGGAGCCTAGCTCTAATAGACTTAGGATTACTACTAATCTTGGACTCCCAGTAGGATTAGGATAAACTCTCTAAGAGTCTCATCTTTACCCAAACTGAAGTCTTCTCCCATTCTAGGACTCTTGTCCCTTATCCGCTTATCTCGGATTCTGGTTTTTTCGCAGATAACCTCGGCCTAGCCGAGATGATTTCGGCGTCATGACCAGGACACGTGGCACCTCGGCTGGCACTTCGATGACACCTCAGCCACGTGTTGTTAAAAGCTGTTAAAATCATGACAGAATGCAAATTAAATCCATACTCAGGGCAAGTTTGGTAAATATTCTTTTAGTAGTTTTTTTTTTTTTTTTGACTCTTTTACTTTTTAAAGTTAAAGTTAATTGCTAAAAAAATTATGCTTTTGGAAGAAGTTAAAAAAACTGTTTTTTTTTTTAATTGGAAAAGTTCATGTGGGATTTGGATTTTTTTTTTTTTTTTTTAAAGTTTAGTGAACTTCCTCTTTTGATTCTTTTTCAATTTTTTTTTTTTTTTTTTGAAACCCTTTTAAACTAGGACTAGAAAACTAGTTTTAAAAAAAGTAACAATTTTTTTAAAAAAAATTATTAAATACAAAAAGTTCGCAGAAATGTGACTTTTTTTTATTACTTGCCATACATAATGAATTATGTTACTTTTTCTCCCTTTTTTGTCACCTAAATGAGCAGAACCAAACAACTATTTTTTTTTTATTGTTTAGATAGTCAAAAATAACTTTTTTAGCAAAAACCAAACAAAGCCGCTGAGAGAGAGAGAGAGAGAGAGCAGTGGACATATACATACCACAACATAACAGCAGAAGCAACAGTGAGCTTGAAATAAGGCCAAATCCCTCTAAAAGATTTCATAGAGAAACCAGTCCAAGTTTCCTTACATGGGCTGAATAGAATGTAAAGCCCTTGTGTTATCACCAAAAGCCACCATGAAAGACTCAAAGTAAGTGCAGCCCCAATCAACCCATAGTCCAACACATACACCACTAGCCAACTCAGCAAAATGTGCAACAAAAACACCCCAACTGCTATATATGCCAAAGGGTTCACAATGTTTTGTGCTTGAAGGAACCTTTGCATTGGGCAACTTATCGCGAATGCAAATAGTTGGGGTATCAATCCGCGTGCAAAAATTTGACCCTCTTCGGCTATGCTATCCGTTTGGCCTATTCCTTTCAGGATAGGTCCTGAGAACCAGTATAGGAATGTCAGGAGGATGGCCGCTCCAACATGGAGGATCACTGCTCTTTGTAATATTATACCCATTACTCCGTATTTTTTTGCTCCATAGGCTTGACCGCAAACAGTTTGGACCGCGCTTGCCATGCCCAACTGCATTTTGTTGGTTTGAGAAGAAATTAAGGATAGCATTTAGTGGCGGAGTGAGAAATTTCATATAGGGGTTACGGATTGGTCATGATCTTGATTTTTATTTTTTCATAATCAACAACAATGAGATATAAGAACAAAAACTTAAACTGTGTACTCCCGTTTGAGAATTGGCTATTCTAGTTTTTTAGTTTTTGCCAAACGAATTAACAATTCTAGGAACAATAATATATATTTTTTTCTTTCTCAACAAACATTAAAAATCAAGTATATTCCAAATCAATTTGACAGAACAATCAAACACATGTATATGCCAAATGAGAGAGTTTATATGTTTTTTCTGGAAATAAGATGGCAATTTTGATAAAGTTAATAGTTTAGAGGTTACTCTTTTCAAAATTTTAAAATCCTAAATGTATTTAAATGATTTAAGGTGGACACTTGCATAATTTTATAGTAGATACTCTTTATAATTATTATTATTATTATTTTATTTTTATTTTTTTGAGTGACTCATTGACTAAAATAGCATTTTTCTAAATGAATCCTTAAAAATACAGGAATCAAATTGATAGGAGATAAATTACAGAAACCAATCATTTGTGTGAAAGATAAACTAAACAATGGCAATGGATCGAAGTTCCCGTAAGGGTGTTTATCACGCAAGAAAATCAACAATCCGAGAACAAATCAAATAATGAAGTTTTTATTTCTTGGTCGTTTGAAATGAATTTCAACTTCACTGCCATGGGTATTTATATACACAATGGCAACCTTTAGTAATGGTCACACTTGTTAAGATTGATCCATAATATCAATGGGTACCATGTTGTGTCACTTGGAGTTTCAAATTCAAACATTCAACTTCTAGATTATTCTCAGTTTCTTGCGGGAAGGTATATCACCACCTATGGAAAATGTTTGGATATAATGAGCCACACCGAATCATGGTGTGATCACTTTTATTCCATCATCTCCCACTTAATCACAACATTATAATATTGGTGAGAAAACCTGAGTTAGGCATGTTTACCTTGGTACCAAAATTTTGTCTCATGACAACTTTCATCTATGAAATTACCTCATAGATCGACATCTGATTGTGACTTGGCCATACGTGCGCACGTTTTTGCCACCAATCTGACCGCACCCGTACGAATATGTTCTCCCACTGACAGCACATTCCAGATGACTTCAATTCACTATATAACAAGTGAACGGCATCAATTTTCAGTGATGGGTTCATAATTCATACCCAATCACCATTGACGACTTCAGCCGTACACATTTTTCATATGTCGACCTGCACTGAAATTATTGTTAAGTACTTCCTTTAAGACCCATTCCTGAAGGTTTTCCTTAACACACCTTATCAATGATTTTTTTCTGATCAAGCAGACAATATCATCTATTTTGCACATTGCATATTATGGACTTTACATCTCATGCTAACTATGATATCCGTACCTTGTCAGTTCTTCTACCTTGTTACCTGACCAAACTCATGTTTCCATGCAAGATAGAGTCGCAAAACATCGGTTATCTAGACGTCCCCAGAGTCATCTGACTATGCTCTTATATAAGTAGCTAAACCATCTAGGTAGGTATTTTCAATCCCATATTAGCTACATGTTCTCTGAATTTTTCCAAAGACAACTCTTTGGTCATAAGGTTAGCCACCATCTCTTCTGAGGGTATATAATTGACTTTAATTTCACCTCTCTCCGCTATGTCCTGAATATAGTGGTAACTAACATCAATATGTTTTCCCTTAGAGCTATTTGCTCCACTTTTTATTAATGAGATGGCGGACTGATTGTCACAAAACATATTGACAGGTCTGGCAAGTATACCTAATTGTAAACTGTCAACAAATCGTTTTATCCAGACTGCACTACTAACAGCTATGTTCCAAGCTATGTATTCAGCTTCCATAGTATACTTTGCAACACAACTCTGTTTCTTACTTAACCAAGAAACTGTTGTTCCACCAAATAAGAACACATGACCAGTAGTAGATTTTCTATCATCTACATCTTCTGCAAAATCTGCGTCAGTGTATCCTTTTATATCTAAATAACACAAACCAAAACATAATTTCATTTTTAGTGCCTTTTAAATATCTGAATATTCTTTTGACTACTTGTCAATGTTCCTTACCTGGATTGGATTGAAACCGACTTACCAATCCAACTGCATGACAGATGTCAAGTCTAGTGCTTGTTATGGCATACATTAGGCTGCCTACTGCCTGAGCATACGGAACATTTCTCATTTCCTCAATGTCAGACTTAGTTTGAGGACTCATACTTTTACTAAAACTTTGTCCCTTGCAAACAGGCGTACTTAAAGAATTACAGTTATCCATATTAAATCTTTTGAGCACCTTGTCTAGATATTTCTCTTGATCTAGATATAATAATTTTGAATTTCTATCTCTTGAAATTCTAATTCCTAGAACATAGGTTGCAAGACCCATGTATTTCATTTCAAATCTAGATGCTAAGAAAGTTTTGGTTTTTATAATCATATCTGGACAATTTCCTGCTAACAATATGTCATCCACGTATAAAGATAATATTGCTAACTTGTCATCATTTTTCCAAATATAAGCACAGTGATCTAATGGACTTACAACGTAGCCCATTTCTAAAATAGCTTGGTGGAATTTCAAGTACCATTGTCTTGAAGATTGTTTAAGTCTATATAGAGATTTTTTTTCAACTTGTAGACTTTATCCTCGTTACCTTGGTTCTGGAAACCATCAAGTTACATCATATAAATTTCCTCTTTCAATTCTCCATTGAGAAAAGCTATTTTAACATCTAATTGATGCAATTCCAAATCCATCCTGGCGACTACCGCCATTAGAATTCTTATTGAAGCAAATTTTGTAACAGGAGAATATGTATCTACGAAGTCTATTCCAGGTTGTTGAGTGAAACCCTTGGCTACTAACCTGGCCTTGTATTTCTCCAAACTTCCATCTATTTTGAATTTCTTTCTAAGAACCCATTTGCAACCAATGACTTTTCTTTCATTTGGGAGATCAGTTAATTCCCAAACATCATTTTTCTTGATCAAGTCAAGTTCTTCATTCATTGCCTCAAGCCATTGTGTAGCATCATTGCTACTCATTGCTTCATTATAACTAGTAGGATCATCTACTAAGTTATTAAGTTCTTCAACTTGAAAAACATAATGATCTTTCAAAACCGTAGATGGACGTCTTGCTCTCTTACTCCCACTTATCTCAGAATTCAAAGTAGGGAAAACAATGTCATGTAATTTGCGTTTGCTCCCATTATTAGATGTTTCGGGGAGAATATGTGGACTGTGTGACAAAGCACGAAGAGAAGAATCCTGAGATACGTCAAAGAGCAATTCAATTTGTTCAATAGGAGCAACAAGATCAGTGGATTCAAGAAAAATAGCATCTCGATTTTCTATCAATCTATGTTCGGGATGGTAAAAACGATAACCACTCCCATTTTCGACATAACCAATAAACTTGCATTCCCAAGTTTTGCTTCCCAATTTATCCCTTAAAGGTTTGGGAATAAGTACATGTGCCTTACATCCCCAAACTTTGAGATTTTGAACATTAGGTTTAGTTCCATGCCAGCATTCATAAGGCGTTAGAGGTTTGGCTTTTGTTTCGACTCTATTTAAGATGTACGCAACAGTGGACAAGGCTTCCCCTCAAAAATGAATAGAAAGATCAGCATGAGCCATCATAGACCTTGTCATTTCCATGAGAGTACGATTTCGTCTTTCTGCAACGCTATTTTGTTGTGGCGTATATGGCATTGTAAACAAATGTTTTATGCCATTCTCCTTGCAGAAAGAATCCATAGCTTCATATTCGCCACCTCGATCATTATTCAAGTGTTTAATGGATCGACCAAGTTGCTTTTCTACCTCTAATTTATATTCCTTAAACTTTTCAATTATTTCTGATTTGTGTTTAAGAAGGTAGATATGTCCATATCTTGAATAATCATCAGTGAAAGTAATAAAATATTCCACGCCTCGATAAGTTTTAGTTCTTAAAGGCCCACAAATGTCCGAATGAATTATTTCAAGTAATTGCGATGATTTCCAATGTTTAAAAAATGGCTTGCTAGTCATTTTACCTTTGATACATGGTTCACATATATCAAAATCATCAGAACATACTTTAGGCAATAAGCCACTTTTAAACATTCGAGACATTTTATTTTTATTAATGTGACCTAACCCTAAATGCCACAAATAAGAACTATTATTAGTAGAAACATGCAAATAATTAGAAATACATACTTTATTATCAATAGGAAGAGAGTACAAGTCATTTACTCTTACACCTTTTATTAATACACTTCATTTCTTAATCAATACTGTGTGAAACCTAAAAGTAATCTCAAAACCTTTTTGTGTTAACACCAGAACTGAAATTAAATTTCGTTGAATGGTGGGTACATAAAGCACATCATGAAGCATAATAGAAGTTCCATCAATAGAGAATTGACAATTGCTGATGCCCAAAACATCACTATAGGAGTTGTTGCCCATGTAGATTCTGTGTTAACCAACCTTCTTTTTAGTAAACGCCACAAACATGTCTTTATTTTGCACAATATGCCTAGTTAATCCACCATGAATTTGATGAAGGTTCAAGCACCATTGCTTCAGAAACTGTCATGGCAATAGGATTATGCTCCTTTGTCTACTTCTTCTGAGGACAATTGGCTTTGATATGACCTTTTTTACCGCACTTGTAACATGGGCCAATTTGATACTTGTGACATTGTTGTTTTTGCCATTCTTGTGGTTTCTTCCATCCTTTCTGAAATCCCTTCTTCCATTTTTTCTTGAAAAAAGTTGTCTTTTTCTTGTTGAATGGAGTGTGGGTATTATTCTGTGGTTGTGGTGAAGATTGTGCCATCAACAAATTAGAAGACAATCCTTCTTTACGCTTGCGCTTCATTCTTTCTTCTTCCAAACTAAGAGTACAGGCAATGTTACCATTGAAATCTCTCGTCCGCTATGAGTTAGAGATGTGATAACATGATCCCAAGACAATGGAAGACTATTAAGTATGGTTGTTACTTGCATCTTGTCCAACAAAGAGTGATCAGCGTTGGATAATTCTTTAGCAATTAATTCCATTTGATTAACATAATCACCAACACTATCATTATCACTCATACGAGTGTTATTATATTTGTCCAAGAGCAATTGAATTTGAGTATCCGATCAAACTCCATACTTACTTTCTAGTGCTTCCATTAGTTGTCTGGCAGTTTCATGTTCTTTAAAGAGCGGAATTATGTTATATTTCATATTATGTAACATAGTTGCCTTTGCCATTGCATCATCTTCTATCCATTTATTTTGGAACCAATTTGAATCATCATCTGGTTTAGAAGTGGATAAAGTATGCAATGTTTTCTCATGTGTAAGAAGATAAGAAATGTGGCGTTTCCATGCTCAGAAATTATTTCCATTAAACATCTCGATTCTCGAAGAATCCATTGTATTTTTAATAGTCATATTAAAAACAAAATGTGTTACTATGAAAATTCAAATGTGAATATGAAAATTCAAATGTGAATATTACAATACTAAACTAAAAATAAAAATAAGCAAAAATAACAACAATAAGGAAAAGCCTTGTAGTTGTTGAATCAGCCCCTGTGATGAAAATAATATGAAGGAATAGAACGGTACTGTTGCCTTGGGTAAGAAGAATGATGAAAACCCAAAGGCCTAGTAAACCCAATACTTTACTTATGAGTATTGTAATAATAGTCACGAGCCCAAGGAACACAATGGTGCCTTTTAAACAATGTTTCTTTGGATGTTTTCCTTGGTAACACCCTTGGATAGCCTCCTCTTCGAATTTTGTTTTTAGAAAATTTAGAACAAGCACCCACAGAAAAATTCTTAGCAAAATTCTGAAAATTTTGGCTTTTGAATGACTTAAAACGGCCTTGAAATGAGCAAGAACAAGCTGAAAAACCCCTTGAACCAATCTGTCGGTTCAATGTTGTGGCTAAACCGGCTAGAACTAGCTTGAACCGCTGGTCAACGCATAGGTCAACGCGGGGGTCAAAACGCGAGTCGGGCGGCAGGTGATGGCGTGGTCAGGCGAGGCTGTGTAGAGGCTAGGCGTTTGACGCTACTGGCCCAGCTGTACGCTACTGGCCGGGTCATGGACTGAGATTTGAACAAAATTCTTTTTAATTTTTAGGCCCAAAGGAATTGATTTCCTAGCAGTAACTCTGATTTTTGGCCCTTTTATTTTAAGCCCAACTGATTGAACTTTTGAATTCAGCCCAAGAGAATTTAAATTCAATTTAGACTCTGTAACGGCTCCAAAAGAATTATTCCGGTCGTCTTCTTCGGCAACTCGAGTCGGAGACCACAGACTAAAATTCGAATTTTGAGGATCAAATCTTCACCGTTTTTCACAACGAATTTCACCGTTGTGATCAAAATTCTAAGAAGAATAAGATGATGCCAATTTGGAGATGCAATTCGAACCAAAAAATATTTTATAAAATTATTTCCAACGGTACAATTCGGCCTCACTTTCGGCAAGGTTCGGAACAATAGTACCACCAACGGTTATTTTCTTTGGATAGTTTTCTGGGAATACAACACGTTGGTGATGATTAAATAAACAAACGGAATTAACCAAAGCCGAAGATTGATGATCGATTATACTCTGAATTTTCGGTAAAAAATTTTCAGAAAATTTACATTCTTCCGGACTGTAATTTGACATCTGCGATTATGTGTACAAACTCGCTCTGATACCACTGAAAGATAAACTAAACAATGGCAATAGATCGAAGTTCCCATGAGGGTGTTTATCACGCAAGAAAATCAACAATCCGAGAACAAATTAAATAAGAAAGTTTTTATTTCTTGATCGTTTGAAGTGAATTTCAACTTCACTGCCATGGGTATTTATATACACAATGGCAACATTTGGTAATGGTCACACTTGTTAAGATTGATCCATAATATCAATGGGTACCATGTTTCACTAGAACCTTTCACCAATGGTTGTGTCACTTGGAGTTTCAAATTCATACATTCAACTTCTAGATTATTCTCGGTTTCTTGCGAGAAGGTATATCACCACCTATGGAAAATGTTTGGATGTAATGAGCCACACCGAATCATGGTGTGGTCACTTTTATTCCATCATTGTGTAGTGGCTTATGCAATGGTTTTGTAAAATTGAGACAAACACATAACAGACAAACATACATAGAAAAAAAAAAAAAATTTGTCAACAACAGTGAATTGATGAGTTATTGTAAAACAGAGTAAAAAATAGAGATATATATATATATACACCATGATTCCATAAGCAAGACCTTGAATTCCAACACTGGCAATGGAAGATCCAGCGAGCTCTAAAGCACCAAGATGACCGGTAAACATCTGAGTAACAAAATAGAGCATGTAATTGAAAATGGAGACGATGATGGATGAGCGAAGCGACCATAGCGACCGATTCCCAACACACGAGGCGAGGGTACCACCGGATCGGCACGGGCTTATTTGTTAGTAAAAACTCTTCCACCGCAATCGACGTCAAGTCCGGAATCCGAGCATGCGAGTCAAGATGACCGGTAAGATTTTTAAAAATCAAACTATGGCTAGTAAGTGATGCGTGAGAAGGATATATATATATATATATATATATTCATGTGTTTGGTAGGTTTTTGTTTCGTTTTTCTAGACTGTTCTTCGACTTTTGTACGGTGTTTCGAAATCAAACAAAATAAAATAATCCGGCATCACATTGCCGAACAAAAATAAGTCTGGTAGCCCAATGCCAAATAAAAGATACATTTCCAGTAACCTAAGGCTGAATTTTTTAAATTTGTTCGGCTACTCATTACCATGTATTTTCAGTTTTATTTTTTTATATTTTATATTTTTTTGCTTGGAAGGATTATACTTATACTCATTGCAACAACGCAAGTATTGCATTATTAGTGGACTCCAATCACGAATTCATTACAAACGAGATTTGTTAAGTGTTTTTATGAATACATTTTTTTGTAATTTTTAATTTGTATTGAGTTTTATTAATAATTTGACGTATAAATGTATTTATTATGTTTAGATTTTTAGTAGTCGTCAAGCATTAATTAAATGGGCTTCTAACATTGGAAACAAGATTGGATTTGTCATTGTTATAAAGACATTAGATACGGGAGGTAATGGCTGAAAACCAAGACTTACACTTGCTTCTGAAAGAAGTGGTTACTATAGAGACAACAGAAAGATCAAGGGGGAACGATTGAGATTGACAAGTTTTAAAAAGTGTGGATATCCATTTCTATTAAGAGGGGAAAAATTACCTACAAATGATGAGTGGATGTTCCATGTCTTATGCAAAGTGTACAATCATCTGCCTGCTGAACATATTGAAGAGCACTCATTTGCTGACAGATTATCTAAAGAGAAAACATCCTTATTAGTTGGCATGTCAAAGAGTATGGTGTGATCAAAAGAGATATTGACTACATTGAAACGAAGAGATATTGGTTAAATCAAATCGTATCTCTTACTTCGAACAATTTTCGGAAAAGTTGAGACCATATATCCATCACATAAAAGATGTACAAGCATATGGCAATTGTGATTTCAGGGCAATAGTTGGATTGATTGGTTTAGGTGAAGATGATTGGCAATAAGTTAGGCGAAACTTGTTGACTGAGCTGCATTCGAATGTAGTGCACTACGTGCAACTATTTGGATCACAAGAAAGGGTTGATGACCTTACCTATATCTTACCCTACTTCGAACCTAGCCCTGCATTTAATTATTGGATGACTATGCCCGACATGGGCCATTTGATAGCATCATACTACCGAGTCGTTCTTTATCATTTATCCATACAGCAATACTTGACATTTCTACCACTTAAAGTAGTACCGATTGCAACACCTGATCGAAGAGATATCTGCATAGGATTTGTAAATGGAAACCATTTCATGTAGGTAACTACCGAGCCTACTTTGATCATTACCATGTCTTATTTTGTAATTCTACTTATTGATTTCTTTGTTATATGTTTATTTGCAACATGGTCATCCAGTACCTCCGATAGCAAATAATTGGATTCGTTTTCATCACCCATGTGCTAGTGGATGGGAGAAAGCATATACTATCTGTATTTATCAATTTCATACTCTTGTCAACCCTAATGTAGTAACTACCGAAACTATCCATATAGACGAATTGTGATAACATGTGATGCAAACAATGATAGATTATATGGATGCTTTTATGGATATTCGTACACTAATTTTTTAATGAATAATTTTATGGATACTTTTTATCTATGATTTTATGGATACGTGTTTGATTTATGGATGTTTGAAGGAAAAAAGTAAATCTTTCAATGTACAACGACAAGTGCCTAGACAAATCTATTATAGTTTGGCAACATGACACTAGAGTAATCCAATTTGTATAGCAATGTATCACTGAATAGGCACTTCACAACTAACCGGAATTAATTTCTTGTTATCATCCAATCAAACAGCAACATATTGCTAGGAAAAAAAAGTTTGTCTAGTAACATGGCACTGGATGAATTCAAATTTGTTAGCATTGTATTATCGAACAGGTCCAAATTATTGTTTGGAAGAAAGTGGCTTTGTAATTGTATAGCAACAAAATGCTGGACAAACCTATTTTTCCCGGCAACGTAACCTCGGAAGAATGTAAATTGTCTAGTACTGTGTAACCGAACAGACACTTCACTATGGGCTCCACCGAACCCCTCGTCTTTCATGTTTTCTCTTTTCCTCTGCTGCTTCTCTCTTTTCCCTCAAAAAATTAGTGGTGTAAAGAGATGAAATAGTTAATTTAGGGTTAGTTTTGATAATATATTAGGGGTGTAATGGGAATTACATTTTTTTTAGTAGTGTAACTAGATGGAGGGTGTAAACAGATAAAATAGTGGTGTAAGTAGAATCAATTAATGAAATTTCATTTTAATGAAAATTATAGCCTCAAATAAAATGACCATAATGGGCATCAAAACCTTAACCAACTCATTCTCATCTCGCCGAAACCACACCATTCAAGCAAGCCCCAAGTAACAGTAGGTTATGGATGTCACGGAAATCTCCATCATTTTCAAGGAATGGTGCACCGAACGAATCCAAATCGAAAGGCAATCTTTTCGTAACACGAAAACAAGTTTTGTTAACATTGTTGTACACTTTTTCTCACTTAGATTTTCCTTTCACTTTTTTCATCTCCTCTACAACTTTTTAGGTTGCTTTTACTGTTGAAAAAGTGTTTACACACTAACATTGTTTATCCAAAATCGTGGTATGCTAGTATCTATAGAACAGTACGTTATGGATATCAACAATCTTATACTAGCAAAATCACTGTAATTAATTTGGCCCAGTTTCATGATGATGATGGTAAAGAAATGGAAAGCCCTTAGCTTATGATATCAGAAGCCTTAAATTTTGTGGTTCCGATGCTTGAAGCTCCAAAGATGGGAA
The DNA here is from genome assembly GCA_025200525.1 of Camellia lanceoleosa. Taxonomy (NCBI): domain Eukaryota; kingdom Viridiplantae; phylum Streptophyta; class Magnoliopsida; order Ericales; family Theaceae; genus Camellia; species Camellia lanceoleosa. The sequence goes on along the minus strand of CM045762.1, from coordinate 6,105,734 downwards.
AAATTAGGGCTATAGATGTTAAAAAAATACAGATTCGTAGATAAAGTTGAATTGGGTGTGTGTTTTGGTGAAAAATGTGTGTACAGTATTTGAATTAAGGGTTATAATTGGAATATGTGGTGTGTGGAATGAAACAAATATTATCTAATCAAATTCATAAGTGTGTGCATTAAGAAATGATGTGCACTAAGGTAAGTATGTGTGTGGAAATAGAATTTTCCCAAAATTTAGGGACAAAATTATTTTTTAGGGACCAAATATTTTTGTTGTAAAAAATGTCGTCATTATATTTTTAATAACGCAAATTGGACACTAGTGATGAATTATTATCCTTTTGGGACCAAATTTTTGTCTCAAAAAATAAACTATTTTGAAACCAAATTATTTTATCCCTAAAAATCTATTTATTAGTGACATTTTTAAAATTTTGTTGCTAAAAGCCTTATTTTTTACTTTTTGGGACAACATTTAACGACTATCTTCACGATGATAAAAATTGATTCCCAAATATCTTTTGTAATAAAATTTTCACTTTTAAAAACCAAAATATTTAATTTCTAAAATTCTTACATGTAATCCAAAATGATTGCTTTTGAATTGTAAACACCCGTCAAAATTGTCATTGTTAACAACTCATCTCATATTGAAATCATTTTCATTAGTTTTAGTAACTTTTTTTTATTCTAAATGTGAAATAATAATAAGTTTACATAATTATTTGACAATTTCATTTGAAATAATAATAAGATGGATTGATTGCTTTCAATATGGTGAGACCATGAACATTACCAAGGTGTCCTACTACATGCAGTAAATTTTGATGTTATGTAAATGTGTGGTAATGGATTTCCTTTAGGATTGCTGTCATGTTTAAAATGACGGAATCAAATGAAATGGGAATAAAATGAGAATGAGAATGGAATATAAGGTTGAATAGAATGGAATGTCCATTCCCATTCCATTATTTGGTTGCCAATATGAAATGACAATAGGATGATAATTCTCATTCTCATGTTTGGATATACATATTAAACTCATGGAATGGAACAAATTTTTATTTTTATTATTTTTTTAACAAGTTAGTAATAAATAAATTAAAATTTTATATAGATCATGATAATGTTGATAGTTGTAGAAGTGATGGTGTAAGTCATAGTAGTAGTGGTGGCGGCGGCGGCGGCGGCAACGAAAGTGGCGGCATCGGTGGTGGTGATGACAATGATAGTAGGATAGTGGTAATAAGTTGTTGTGGCCTTAGTAGTGGTGGCAAGGTGGTGTGGTGGTGGTGTTGGTGGCAGCGGCAGCGAAAGTGACAGCATCGGTGGTGGTAATAGCAATGATAGTAGGATGGTGGTAATAGGTTGTTGTGGCCTTAGTAGTGGTGGCAAGGTGGTATTGTGGTTGCAATGGTGGTGTGGTGGTGATGGTGGCGGCGGCGGTAGTTATAGCAACCAAAGGTAGCAGAGTAATGGTTCTTGCGATAGTGATGGTAGTGGTGTGATGTTTATGAAGGTGGTAGTAGTGGTGATAAGGTAGTGGCTGTGGTGGCAAAGGCAGTGATGGTAGTGGGAGCGGTGGTAGTAGGGTAGTGATTCTAGTGATGATGATAATGGTAGTTTTGTGGATGTGGTGGTAGTGATTGTGGCGGTAGTGGTGGTGGTAATTGTGGTAGTGGTGGCAATAAAGTAGTGGTGGCGATGGCGGTAGGGTGGTGGAGTGGGTGGTAGGAAAACGGAATAGTAGTAGTAGTTAAATAATAATATTTTTTTAAGTACCAATAAAAAAATAATAAATTTTTTCCATGATAGAATGGAATGACCATTCCTTAAATTGGAGGAAGAAATAGGCATTTCTACACATTTTGTTATAGGGAAAAGTTAGGAATCATGAAAAAAATTTCATGAAAATGATCATAAAAGATTTATGATCTTTGGATTACCCTGATTAGTATGTGGTGCTTTATTCTAAGTGTAATCCAAAGGGTCACAGAACTTTCATGATTATTTTCATGAAAAAATTTTCATGATACCTAGCATTGCTGTTTGTTATAATAGTTATTCTAATAGAATGATTATTCTCACTTAGATAAGACATACCAAATTAGGGAAAAGAAATGCAAAACTAAAATGGATATTCCATTCTAACTCATTCTATCGTATCAAACGTACTCTAAAGCCAAAGTATTTTGTTTTTGTTTTTGCCAAAAGTGCATTTCCACAAGGGGGACCATCAAATAACTATCACTTGTCAACAAAAAGCCTCATTCCATTTACTTGTGCAAAAAAACAAAAAAGAAGAGAGGAAAAAGAAAGAAAGAAAAAAAAACACACACACAGAGTGAGAGAGAGAGAGAGAGAGTGAATGGGAAAGAGAGAAACATAAATAAGAACAACAACATAGGTTGAACTGTATGGTTTGGTCACTAGCAGTTTCACTCTGGAGGTTGAAACAAAGACTAACTGCCTATGTAGCACCAAAATTTGTGAGTCATATGTTGTCCACAAGGTGTAAAGCTTCTTCATTTGCAGAATGCTTCAACCGGTCTGCAGCTTTTACAACCTGCATGAAATTCGCATAAGGAATTAATGGCGATAACTGTTAAAGAAATGGGTCTAACAAGAAGGTGTTATACATCACTAAAATATTTTAATAAAATTTTTTGTATCCTTTTCGGAAAGTTGTAAAATATTCTCGGAGCATTACGTATCCATACTCTCTAACCAATCATCATTTATCATGTCCCCTCACGTTCCTCAATCACTCATCACAATATCTCACCAATCCACCTTCTTCACCAATCACAATACCATGCAGTACCACGTGTTCATACTTCAGGACTACTAAATTATCACCTTATTTTTTCATGTAATATGATGGGTTCTGATATTTTTTAAACATGTCAGACCCTATATATACATATGAAATTTATTACATAAATACACACCTACTTTACCTACTCTTAGTGGCAGAATCAGGAATTTAGTAAAGAAGCGACACAAATTAATGACAACATTGATTTTGTTCTTTTCTCATAATAATCTACAATGAAATATTACTAAACTTATAAATATTAAGAGTCTATTTGGATAAATGTAAATTTTAAATTAAAAGATTTGAGGTTAAATTTTATAAAAATATTAGGGAGTAACTATTTTAGGTGGATTAAAAAAAAATAATAAAATAAAAAAATAATAAATAAAAAAAAATAAAAAGAAGAAGAAGATAAGTTGAGATACAAATGATATATTTTAGTAGAGAAATTTTATAAAACACATCACGAAAAAAATATCTATCATATGCCGCAATTATGATCTAATCTTTAATTATAACACATTGTAGTGTTGGATATAACTTAATTATAACTTCTTATGGTTATTATTTTGATTATGACTGAAGAGGCCTTTGGTTATACATCAAGTAATGGTTAGTTAGGACTCATTCTAATATTAGTTATGACCTATTGTGTGTGTGCGTTTTTTTTTTTTTTTTGTTATAATTGAAGATGTTTTTCTTGGTTATAATTTATATAGTGGTTATTTTAGTTATGAATGGAAATAATTTGGTTATGAAAATGTATAATATCAATACCATAAAGTCATAATTTGTATATGGTACACTCTTTTTGGAGGTGTCTAATAGAATGACCTATTTTAGTCGGTTCCTTGTAATTAGAAGAAAAATTTATAATAGAGAGACTATTACCATTTTAAGAAGGAATATTATTGTAATTTTATAAAGAATAAACATGATATAATTTATATATATAGGGGTACTAACATGCCCACCCTCGCGTTCAACCAAGTCTTGCATAGCATATAGATATGCAAATGAGAAACAAATTCAAACAAATAAATTGGAATCCAAGACCCCTGGAGCTGAGTTCTGATATCATATTTAATCACTAATTATCTTAAATAGTTAAAAATGGGCCCAACAAGCACAATGCAACCCAATGTTAATTCTTCGAAGCATTGATAAGATGATTTACATAAGTTAAGTTGAAGACAAGATTATTTTACCTCAGCATCCCAATTAGTTCTGGCTGTTATAATCAAGAGAGCTATTGTCTGCAAGAGAACTCCAACTATCATCCCCCACCAGATCCCCTGTACCAAGCCAAGTCAATATTATCATTTAATTAAATGAGAGAGAGAGAGAGAGAGAGAGAGAGAGAGTTACTTACAGCTGCAGCTAAGCTAGTTTTGAAGCCAAGAACACATCCAATTGGGAGACCAATAATATAGTAAGTGGCAAGATTAACATATGCCACTACACCTTGCCATCCACTCCCAATGGCCACCCCTATAAATATTCACAGAGGAAACAAATACAATTTTTACACCACAAAATCATAATTTCAGAACTAGAAGAAGAAGAAAAAAAGTAACTTAACGGAATCAATTAAAATTTGAAATCAATGTAATTATATAAGGGTAGTTTGGATATGAAAAAAAGTATGACATAGCTTTGCCAAGCAAATTGTGTATTTTATATAATAGTATAGATAGTGTAAGAGTAGGGGTATAAGTGGTTCAGTTCGGTCAATATTGAGGGGAAAATATTTTTTTATCAAAATATCAATTGAAAACTAAAATTTCGATGAATCTTATGCAGTTGATTTCATTCTACCATTTTTTTCTTACATTTTAAACTAAAACTAAACTAGTATATAGGCTAGGTTTTGAATTACCTGAAAGTATGGGTTGAATGCCATTGAGGAAAACAGAGATGGCAAGCAATGGGGTCAAATTGGACACGGCCTCAATAACTTCAGAGTCGCTTGTGAAGAGTTTGCTCAATTCAACCTTAAATATCAGAACAATGGCAGTGAATATTATACTGATGAGGATACTGGTCCCGCTCACTACCAACACAGAAAGCTTTGCAACCAACGGATGCTCTCCCCCAAGTTCATTACTGACTCGAACACTGCAATTTGCATAAAAATCAAAATTTAAAAAGAAAGTAAAGTCTAAGTGACCAAACTTTCAATAAATTTAATTTTACAATTTTTTTTCTTCACTGGTATATACAAAAATCCTCTTTAGTTAGTTGCTTTAGTTCTTATAATGCAGTTAGATTATTGTTTATTCACATTCACAAGAGCTTCTTTCATTCCTCAATCAATGGCAGACCCAAAACTTTTGTATAAAGCAAGGGTTAAAATAAAATTATTAGATTTTTTAGGTGTCAAACTAAAATTAGATCTTTAGAGGATCAAAATGCTAATTTAATTTATACTTAAAATTGCATGGGGTTAATCAAGATTTTGTAAAATTTAGTCCACCCCTCTCTATGTCCGCCATCGTCTTCAACCTCTCTCAATCACTAGAATACTTTGTTGGGTTTTTTCTACTAAAAAGTTTACTTAACGGACACGTAGTTAACAATCTAGAAAAAAATACCACATTGATACTCACTTAAACTCTGAAGTCTTATATGTTGAAACTAGAACTATATGGATCAAGTGTAATGTCACTCAAACAATTGAATTACTAATCTACCCTTCTTTAATTAATTGTGACATACCTGGCTGCTGCAGCAAGACCCAACATAAACTGCATGTCCCAGTTCAAGTAATTCATACTGAAATTTCATCACAATCAAAGATATAAGCACATATATATAAAATAAAAAAAAGACATTCTTGGAAGTGAAAAATGAAACAGAGAAGATGGTGACATACCAAATGGAGATAGAGTCTAGTGAGATTGTAGGGTTGGGAAGCAAGCCTGATATAAGCACAAGTCCTTGGAAGTACCATATCTCCAAACTACACATTATATAAAAGATTGATAAGAGCTGTTAAAATCAAGAAAGAATACAAATTAAATTCATAGTTTGTCAAATATTGTTTTAGTAGTTTTTTTACTCTTTTACTTTTTAAAGTCAAAGTTAATTGCTAAAAAAACTTATGCTTTTGGGAAAAAATATATATATATATATATATTTTGGTATATAAAAAAGTTTTTTAAAAAAAAAAGCACCCTTTTTTTCTTTTTTTTTTTGGGTTACTAGAAAAATTCATGTGGGATTTGGAATTTTTTTAACTTTAGTGAACTTTTTTTTATTCTTTTTCATTTTTTCAAAACCTTTTAAATCCTTTTAGACTAGGACTAGAAAACTAAAAAAAAATTCATTAAATCCAAAAAAGTTTGAAGAAATGTGACCTTTTTTTTATTTATTACTTGCCATACATAGTGGATTATGTTTAAAAAAGTGACTTTTCCCCCTTTTGTCACCTAAATCAGCAGAAACCAAACTATTTTTTTTTTATTGTTTAAATAGTCAAAAATTATTTTTTTTCAAGAACCAAACAAAGCTACTGAGAGAGAGAGAGAGAGCAGTGCAAATACATACCACAACATAATAGCAGAAGCAACAGTGAGCTTGAAATAAGGCCAAATCCCTCTAAAAGCTTTCAGAGAGAAACCAGTCCAAGTTTCCTTACAACGTGGGCTGAATAGAATGTAAAGCCCTTGTGTTATCACCAAAAGCCACCATGAAAGACTCAGAGTAAGTGCAGCCCCAATCAACCCATAGTCCAACACATACACCACTAGCCAACTCAGCAAAATGTGCAACAAAAACACCCCAACTGCTATATATGCCAAAGGGTTCACAATGTTTTGTGCTTGAAGGAACCTTTGCATTGGGCAACTAATCGCAAATGCATATAGTTGGGGTATCAATCCGCGTGCAAAAATTTGACCCTCTTCGGCTATGCTCTCTGTTTGGCCTATTCCTTTCAGGATAGGGCCTGAGAACCAGTATAGGAATGTCAGGAGGATGGCCGCTCCAACATGGAGGATCACCGCTCTTTGTAATATTATACCCATTGCTCCGTATTTTTTTGCTCCATAGGCTTGACCACAAACAGTTTGGACCGCGCTTGCCATGCCCAACTGCATTTGGTGGTTTGAGAAGAAATTAAGGATAGCATTCAGTGGCAGAGTGAGCAGTTTCACATAGGGGATGCGTATTTGTCATGATCTTGATTTTATTTTTTCATAATCAACAACAATGAGATAAGCACAAAAACTCTGTATACTCCCGTTTTGGGAATTGGCTTTTAGGTTTTTGGCTTTTGCCAAACCAATTAACAATTCTAGGAACAATAATATTTTTTTTTTTGTCAACAAACATTAAAATTCAAGTATATTCCAAATTAGTTTGACAGAACAATCAAGCACATGTATATGCCAAATGAGAGAGTATGTTTTTCTGGAAATAAGATGGCAATTTTGAAAAAGTTAATAGTTCAGGGAGTCCCACAATTTATATTGGGGATAGGAGAACAATATGGGGTTAAATAATTGGTAATTGACTTGGAGTATGACCATATGGTGTTCTGAAATTATTGAATAATTTTTCAAATTGCGGTTACTCTTTTCAAAATTTTAAAATCCTGAATATATTTAAATGATTCAACGTGGACACTTGTATAATTTTATAGTAGATACTCTTTATTATAATTATTATTATTTTTTTCGAGTGACTTATTGACAAAAATAGCATTTTTCCAAATGAATCCTTAAAAATAAAGGAATCAAATTGACAGGAGATAAATTACAGAAACCAATCATTTGTGTGGTGGCTTATGCTATGGTTTTGTAAAATTGAGACAAACACGTAACAGACAAACATACATAGAAAACAAGCAGTCAACAACAGTGAATTGATGAATTATTGTAAAACAGAGTAAAAAAAACAGAGACATGTATATCTATACCATGATTCCATAAGCAAGACCTTGAATTCCAACACTGGCAATGGAAGCTCCCGCGAGTTCTAAAGCACCAAGATGACCGGTAAACATCTGAGAAACAAAACTGAGCATGTAATTGAAAATCGACACGATGATGGATGAGCCCGAAAGCAGCCATAGCAGCCTCGATTCCCAACACACGAGCCGTGGGTACCACCGGATCGCCACCGGTTTATTTGTCAGTAAAAACTCTTCCACCGCATTCGATGACAAGTCTGGAATCCGAGCATGAGAGTCAAGTCCTACTAGCAGCGTCCGATATTCTTCTTCATTACTCCCCATTTTTTTTGGTCAATATGATCAAACGCGCTGCTAGTGTCACTCAACTCAACTCAACTCGCTTTTCAGCACTTGTAGTGGTGAAAAACAAAAAATAAAGTAAAATTTTAAAAAATAAAACTATGACTGGTAAGTTATGTGTGAGAAGAATATATATGCATGTGTTGGAGACTAAAATGTAACTACCATTCTTTGGGATGGGTTGGTGGGAGAGTGAGAGAGGAGTTTGAATTGGAGAAATATTAGACCAAGAAGAGTTGATAAAACTGCCAAAATGTTGTTGGGTCATTTCACTGTTTATTACCTAACACCAATCCTAAAGGATTGCTTCTTAATTGTAAACACCAGCCAAATTGTCATTGCAATGGGTCAAAGACACATGGGGGGTTGTTGCCACCCTAAAAAACCAGATAAGGAGTGGTAGTTGAAACTTGAAATGTTCTTCTTCAGTCTTAGGTTTGAGAAAATAAAACACACAACTCAAATTTGAGAAAATCATTACCTTGTGTCACATTGTGGGGGTGTTGGGGTGATTCCCTTCCCCTTTCTTCTTAGATTAATTAGTATAAATTTTAACGAACGAACGAAAAAAAAACACACACACCCAAGGATTAGTCACACTATATTATCTTTTAATAATGCCCACAAATTGTTAACTTGCTAAAATTTTATTAACTAACTATTAAATGATTTGTAAATTAAACTCATCTTTTTTCATTTATCAAAGATTCAAAAGTTTAGATGTACAATTATAAATGCATCACATTTGAGTCTATGCTAGTGTAATATATAGAAAAGACTGTGACCCCCTTTGAAAATCACCCCCACGACCCCCTTTGAATTTTGATTGGTCAAATTTTCTTTTTTTTTCTTTTTTTTTCTCCTCCCCCACTCACCAACCCCCACGTGTGTGTGGGGGTGGAGGGGGTGGGGATCCGTGGGGGTCCTAATCACAGCTGTATAATATATTAAAGAATTCATAAAAAATATATAAAAAATTACTTAGAAATTTTAATCTATGAACTACAATCATTCTAAATATAATCCATATTTTACAAATTTTAAATCTATATCGTCCACCTCATTTTGAGAATAAAATGTGAGATAACACTTTTCATAACATATATACACGTGTATATTTTTTTTGGGGGGTGACTCCTAACTTTGGTATGCTTCTATTCTATCAATCGTGGCCCAAAGTAGATCAGGTGTTGTGCTTCAATGAGTAGCCCTTGATCAAAACAGATGTCGGCATTCAATATATGAGCCTTACTATTCAATATCAAAAAAATAGATTCAATTTTAAGTTTAGTGATGTGATAATCAATTAAAATATTAAAAGTAATATTTTTTCTAATATTGTTTTTAATTATCAACTAACCATATCACTTACACATAATTAAATCTATAAAATAGATTTTAAAAGTGAACTTGTATACCATTTTTCATATAATAAGGTTGTATTTGATTTATGAATTTAGATAAGAATTTACTATATATATATATAATGTAAATGATATTTCATATATTTTTTCTCTTTCTCTTTTTAAATTTTTATCTAAATTTATGAATTAAATATAATTTAAATAAATAAAAATAATTGTAAATCAATAAAAAGTATAAATAATAAAAATTTATTTTGTGCTTTTTTCTAATCATTGAGCTTTATGCACTTTAATATGCTTATGGAATAAGCGTGCCTTGTCCATCTACCAGTCAATCTCTTCCTTTTCTTTTTGTGACACAGCAGCCACATAACTCTTGCAATTTTTTAAACAAAAAATAACAAAGCACTATTAATTTGACCATTCACAACTAAACTTCGTCATAAACTTACTTTAGAAACTGATGTGACAGTAAATTATTTCTATCATTTAAGTCTAGTGAAATCCATTCAAATTCTAAAATTTTATAATTACATGGCACATTAATTTGTAAAATAACATAACAAAAATCTTTAAAAAAATTATATATAGTATTTTTTAAAATTTTTATGTAATCTCATAATATCACATGAAATTGTTTATGTGATGTTTTTGACAAATAAAAAATTATAAAACAGACTAAAAATGAGTTATTCATTGTATCTTCATTACTTTAGACTGTTTTGGAAATTAATTATTTTGGTTAATTTTTTTTATTTTTTTACTAAAAAATATGTAAAAAAAAATAGAAATGAGTTAATTTTTTGATAATATCTTTTCTACTTTTTAACTAAAATAATCTATTACCAAACTTGCCCTTAATAAAAGTGGTTCAATTCAATAAAAGTTTCTTTAGTTTTCAGTTGTTTCAGAGTTTATTATACTTAGGGCATCTGTACATAGTCTATAAGGCTCTTTTTGCTCTAGGTGTTTCAGATCAAAGTGTTGGGATTGTTATGGTTAGGCCCAAAACAAGAAACGGTGAATATGCCTTTCAAATTCTTTAATTTTTGGGCTCATCCCTTCACTCCAAAATTATTGGTCTCTCTCTTGTTAGAAGAATTACTATGTACTAATTTGTCTCTAAGTTCATGTCCTTTAAAGTTGTTCTTTTTAACACTCTATTTGAATGAAAGATTTTGGTGAGAAAAATAAAGAAAATTAGAGAATGATAATTATCATTATTTGTTTAGATAATTAATTGTTGTGAACAAAAAGAAACTCACAGCACAGAGAATATTTTTAGAACGGGAATACTTCAATTAAATTTAAAGAACTAATTACAATTTAAATAGAAAAATATCTGACAAACTAACCAAGAAAATAGGAACCAACTAGTTCCGTGACTCAACACTTCTCCACTATTAATTTTAATTATTTTTAGCTGATTAAATAAAAATTTATTTTTTTTTTTTTTTTTTAAAATATTTTTTTTATTTTAATTTTATATTTTTCAATTAAATTAAATTTATATTTTTTTTTTTTTTTTTTTAATATAATATATAATTTTATTAATGACAATATAAAAATAATTTTTTTATATAATATAAATAAAATTTTTAAAACAAAAAAAAAATTAATTATAAAATTATAATTATTTTTTATTATTTAATTTAAAATAAATTTAATTTATTATTTTTATTTTTTATATAATTTTTAAAAATAAACAACAAAAAAAATAAAATTTAATTTAATTAAATTTAAATTTTTTTTTTTAAAAAAAAAAAAAAATTAAAATATAAAATTTATAATTTATTTTATTTAAATTTAATTTAATTTAATTTAAATTTTTTTTTTAATTTATAATTTATATAATTTTAAATTAAAAAAAAAAAAAAATATTATTTATTTAGAGTACTCCTAAAGAAGTAGCATACACTAACCCATGTCAATAGACTTCCTAAATAATAGGTCAATCAACACTTACTAAAATATAAACTTTTAACACCCTTCCTTAAACAAGACATCAGTTTACAAAGAAAAAACTTCAGCAGCCCATCTCTTATTCATCAGAACCAACATCCTTCCTTGACATACTCCGAGTAGGCTTTGAAGCAGTGGCGGAGCCACGTGGGGACTAGGGGGTCATGTGCCCTCCCTGGATTTTTCAATATTTTTTTTTTTTTTTTACATATGTATATAAATAAAATTTTAAACAAAAATAATATTTAAAATAAAATGTCAAGGGCATTTTTAAATTTATGAAAACGATAGTGATTGTTTTATTGAAAATGAAGTGATCACAACAAATTATATTTTTATACATAAAAATTTTGTGAAGAAATCCCAATATAAAGGTAATATCCATCATTATTGATATGCAAATACAATTAATCCCACTATATATATGTAAAAATTACTAGAGTGTTAGTTATATTTGCATGTGGAGTTCACTCTTCATATGTTGCCTTACTATTGGCTGGTGATATCATATGTTGATATCATATATCAATAATGACGTGATATCACTATTACATAAAATTTTTACTCAAATTTTGTAAAAATTTGATTTATCTTACCATTATATAATTTGTTTTACAACTTAAATATATCACTTTTTTACATTGTCTATGATACACTAGTTACACGCAATACTTTCTTTTCGATTTTACTCGAAATTATTTGTAAAATTTTATGCGAAATACTTTTGTAACAATTCATTTAATTTGTTGTACTTAATATTAATTCAAAAATTATTATTATCTTCTTATTGTTGGTTATGAAAAAAATAAAAATAAAGCTATAATTAATAAGTGTCCCTCCTGATTTAATTTCCTGACTCCGCCATAGCTTTGAAGCTTCTTCATAAACACAGCAAGCTTCAAAGGCTTAGTCAGAATATCTGCAATCTGATTTTCACTTTTACAAAACACCAAATCAATAACACCATCCTTGCATAAATCATGCAAGAAATGGTACCTCACATCAATATGTTTGCTCCTCCCATGTAGAATTGGATTTTTTGAAAGCTTTATTGCTAAAGTATTATCATAATAAATTAAGGTTTGACCTTGTTACTGATTGCATAGAACTTCAAGTAATCTTTGTAACCAAATAGCCTGACATGAACTTGATGCTACAATAACAAACTCAGTTTCAGTAGTTGACAAAGTCATTATTTGTTGCTTCTTAGATGACCATGTTACAACTACAAATCCAGATGTACTCTTTCTTTCATCAAGATCTCCAGCATAATCACTATCTAAAAACCCAATCAATTTTGACTCTTCATCACTTTCATATATAATTCCAAAATCTGTAGTACCTTTCAAGTAGCGAAAAATTCTCTTTGTAGCTAAGAGATGCAACTCGGTTGGATTCTCCATATTTCGACTGATTAAACTGATAACATGCATAATATATGGCCTCGTTGATGTCAAATACATAGGACTCCCAACAATTTGCTTGTAAAGAGTAGTCATACCAAATTCATCCATCATAGATTTCTTTAAAACATCAAACATGGCTCGATCATTACCTGTATAAATAAGATCATCAACATATAAGCACACAATAAGTATATTCCCATCATCTCCAAGTTTGGTATAAAGTGTGTGCTTATAAGGACAATTAAGAAAATCTCCCTTAGTAAAGTAAATATTTATACAACTACATCGAGCTCTCGCTGCTTGTTTCAATCTGTATAATGCTTTCTTTAACTTGTATACCTGATTCTTATGACATTGCTTCGCATATCCAAGAGGTTAGTCAATGTACACCTCATTTTCCAATTCGCCATGTAGAAATGTCGACTTCACATCCAATTGATAGATGGGCCAAGAATTATGGGCAGCCATGGATAACACCAATTGAACCATGTCAAGCCTCACAACTAGAGCAAACATCTCTTTGTAATCAACACCAAATTCTTGTTTAGAAACTGTGGACGCACCCCGAACGTCCCGGGGCTCCGCGCGCGAAGATGGCACGGGATTCCGTTCTGTTCATTGGGCTTACCACAGTTCGGACTCAAATGTCACAGTTCTGAATCTAATCTCACAATGTGCGATGTAAAACTGATAAATCACCAAAGAGTCCAAATCAGGCAAATCGTTTTGGAAAACAGATTTTTATAAAGAAGTGTCAAACATAGACTGCTTTGCCAGATACAGAGTCACCACCTAAATATTTTATTTTGGGGGAATTTAGAAAACCCTGACTCGTGCCTAAGGCCACATGTCCGTCATCACCAAAGTTGCCTCGGCTCGGGAACTTGGGTACGATTGGGAAAGGTTATGTAATGAGCACCCCCGCTCGGCCGATCAAAGGTCGGCATGTACTAAATATGATATTTTGTTTTTGAAAACACATGTGCTCTTATTCTGGTTAATTAGCTAATCTTACTATGTGATGCGCACAGCAAACAAGTATAGACTAGATCACCTAATTTAGAACAAAGCATCGCATATTCGTTTGTTTGGAAAATGGTTTGAAGTTTGCTACTCGTAAGTAGGCTAAAATGCGGATTTCAATGAATTGTTCCAATTCAAGTAATCCAACCTTCACCCACAGGCATTCAGACAATTATATCAGATAAGCAGTTAGCCTCATGGCAAGCATGCTTTTATGGCAACATTAACACACATGCAATATGCTAAAGCGTAAACACTCACGATGTACTCCGAGCCAAAACAAAGAACTAGTTAGAAATCAATGCATGATCCTAGTTCATGTTAAGATAGCTAATGCAACACATGCGAAAAATGCAACTAAAATAGGCTCGGCTATTCTAGAATGTCATGTGAAATGCAACTTTGATACATGTATTTAAATAGGAATTGAAATATAATGCAGTTAGTATGATGCGCCGAGCTCGGTGCATGCAAGACAGATGAATGGATGCACGCAAGACAGATGAATGGATGCACGCATGCGAAGCATAAGGTATGCTGAACAAAATATGCCCTAAAACTAACCATCATAAGCAGTTTAAGTAAAAGAGAGAAAGAAATGGAGATTGAAAGACATGCATCACACACACGCACGCTTATTACAACACTTGGCTCTCTTGAGGGAGAGACCAAATAAGAAGCTAACTAGTTAATCTAAGCTAATTAACTAATTATTACATAACAAATTAATTAACTAATCCAAGTTAACTAATTATTACAAAACGAATTGAATAGCTAACGCATTAACTAATTAAAGTACAAACCAAAGCAAAAGCAAGCTATCTAAGCATGGCCGCTAAGGAAAGCAGTAAATCAGGAGCCTCAGAGGGAGAGGAATGCATGCAAGCCCGGTTGCCTCGTTCGGAAATCCAATGCGATGCCCCGACTTGCCTCTGTTTTCATCTGTCCTCAAAACTCTGCACCAAGCTCCAGAAAGCTGAAACTTCACCTTGGGAGTCTTGTGGGAGGGTGGCCGACCACTTTTGGTCTCTCCAGACACCTGCCGACCACTTTTGGTTATTGAAGAACCAGAAAAGTGGTTGGCCAGCTAGTTTTTCTGGCTGGCCGGCCAGTTATTGCTGCTAAATTGCAATTTGCTGCAACAGAGAGCAAGAAAAGGCATGGCAATGTACTTGCAAGATATGTGTGCACAACCACCCTCCCTATCATGTCATGAACTCAAGGGGGTGTGGTTCTCGACCCTCGGGCCACCAATCGCGCATTTCAATGCATGATGGCCAAGAGGCGAAGTTGCACAATTTAATATGGAAATGAATGCACAAGTAAACACATAAAGCCTAAAACTCTATCATGTATGATCAAGAGCGTCGGTGATCGAGAATTGAGACACGTTTCATCACTTGAAGTATGAAACGTCCCTCGTTTCTCGTGTTTGGACTAACACCTATTCCAAACACAATGCAACACATAACATGGCATGCTCAATGCAATGTAATGCAATCTTAGCATGCAAACATGCAACTACAATTAGCATACACAATGCAAATGGTAAGAACATGGCATACTCAATGCAAGGCAATGTAACCTAAGCATACACAATGCAAAGTATATGGCATACTCAATACGATGAACATGAAGTATGCAAACATGCAATGCAACTCAAGCATGTAAATATACAATACAATGAAACAAGCATGCAAACGACATGCGAGGGACAAGCATGCAAATATGCAATGCAACGTATCATAGCATATTCAATGCTCAATGGTATGCATACTCAATGCAAAGCAACTTAAGATTCTAAATACAATGTAATGCATGCATGCACAATGCAACACAACAGGGGCAACTTATCAATGCTAGGGACATGCATACTCAATGCAAAGCAAGATAAGCACACAAACAACATGCAAGTAAACATGCTAAATGGACTTAAACCAAAAGGGGTAGACCTCAGTCATGCCCAAATCAGTGGCCAATAATGCTAAAATGAAAGCACCGAAAACACATACAAACATGCATACCAATTGGCTCACCAATTAAGGCACTAAGGTGCAACTCTCAAGAGCACTTAAAGAGTGAAAAGCATGGAAATGTAACAACACTAAGGGCACTGAAATTAGACAAGAGAGTATGCCAAATCACTTAATCAAAAGCAAGTAAAGCATGCAATGGTCCTTAAAGCTTAAGACAAGCAAAGAGGACTACACATGAGGCATACAATACATGGCACAAATGCATGAACTAAGCATGGACAAAGCTCAAGTAGGTCAAAATAAGGACCTAAACATGCTGAGACGAGGGCTAAAATTCCTAGGCATGCAAGCATACGAGCTAAGACATAAACTAGGCAACAATGCACAACACTTAAAGACACTTAAAGAGTGAATGAAGTGGGAACATGGCAATGCTAAAAGCTCTAAAATGTCATGTTAGATGATACTAAATCAAGTACATGACACAAATGAAGCATGCAATGGTGCTCAAACCTTGAGGCAAGCAAGAGCATTTGTACTACAAGTATACAAAACATGAAGCATGTGACCAAGGCAACCCAAAAAAATTCTAGAACATGTTAAAATGAGTCTAAAACATGTATGGAAGGAAGCCAAAACAAGCTAGCATGGAAGGCATAAGACATGATGCATACAAGGCAAATAAGGTGGATTACACTACACCTATTAGGACCAAGCATGGAATGACTTAACCAATAAAAATCAGAGTTATATCATGGCAAAATAACTCCAAATAAACACTGAAATGATGGCACGCAAGCTAAGGCATGAAGGCATACGCAATAGCTCATGTTAAGGCATAAAGGGGCAAACCCTCCAACGCATTGAATGAGTGACAAATGTGAATGCATGGCCATGAAACATAGACTGGAATCATATAATAAATGATGCCAAATCATTGAAATAGTCCAAGTAATGCATGTTAGAGGACTCAACACACAAAGCTAACAAGCTAGGTTTAACCATAGCTATACAAAGCAAGTCATGCATGACCAAGACAACACAAATCAGACCTTAAACATGATAAAACATGAACAAAGTCTTCTTAGAGCTAAGCCAAAAGTATGCTAAAATGACATGTTACAACATGATGCATGTTAGGCTATTTCATGGAACTACACTACAAGTGTAAGGAGCATGCAAAGGCCAACCAAACCAAACCAAAACAGAGTCATGAAATGGCAAAACATCACCAAAAATATGCTGAAATGGAAAGAAAACAAGCTTGAATGACATGCTACTTCATGAAGCACATAAAGCTAGTTTGTGTGATTTACATTACAAGTGTATTAACCATGCAGGGAGTGACCAAAGAAAGCAAAAATAGTGTTATGCCTCAGCAAAACAAACACAAATACATGCTAATATATGGCCAACATAAGCTTAACAAATATGCTCAAACATGAGGCATATGAAGCTAGTAAACACAATACAAGGAGAGGGGATGACCCTCTCCTATTTAGGACACCAAAACCACCTTTTCACCACTGAAAATCCTCTGGATTTCATTGTTAGAAAGGTCATGCAAAGGCTTCACCAAGAGCCTAAAGGGATGGCTCAAAACAAGGCCTAACAAGGCCTAAGAGGGAGTAAATCACCCCAAACGAAAAAGTGACCTTAAACAACTATTTTAAGCATGCAAAAATAGAACTTTTTCTAGTTAAGAGGTAAGCTTAAAAACAGATGAAAAAGGGTCCAAAGGCTTAAGCAAAAATGGGGGTTTTAAAGGTCAAAAACTCACCCTTGAAGACATTCTCTACCACTGCTACTCCAGCCACTTGTTTGAGCTCAAAGCAACCCAAGAACACCAAAACAGCTCCTAAGCACCTCAGTAGCAAAATGATGGTGTTTGAGTGTGTGTTTGTGTGAAAAAGCAAGACAAAACTACACTTTTGAACACAAAACAAGAGCAAAATAAAGAAGTATGGATATAGGTGTAACAACGCCAGCGAGGGACCCCGCGCTACACGCTACAGTTCGGACTCGATTTTGTTTGTGGTTCTAAATCTGAACCAAAGAGTCCAAATCTGGCAAATCGTTTTGAGAAAACAGTTTTTTTGAAAAGAAGTGCCAAACATGGACTGCTTTGCCAGATACAGAGTCGCCACCTAAATATTTTTTAATATGGAAATTTAGGAAACCCTGACTCAGTGCCAAAGGCCACGTGTCCGTTGTCACCAAAGTTGTCTCGGTTCGGGAGCTTGGGTACGATTGGGGAAGGTCAGCTATGAACACCCCCTTTCGCCCGGTCCGAAGATCGGCCTCTACTAACCGTGATATCCGATTTTGAAAAACGTTATGTGTTCTTATTCCAGTTATTAGCCTAGAATTACTATGTTATGCGCACAGCAAACAAGTATAGACTAGATTGCCTAATTTGGAAAAAAAACATTTCATGTTTGTTTTGAAAAGGATTTGCTACTCGCAAGTAGGCTAAAATGCAGATTTTGCCACCCTCAAGTGGGCTTTAGAAAAGATGGTTTTGCCACTAACTAGTGGGCTTAAAACTCTCAGTTTTAATGCATTATTCCAATTTAGGTAATTTGACCTCCATCTACAAGCATTCAAACAGTTTATCACATAAGCATCTAGCCACATGGTAAGCATGATGTCATGATAGCATTCACACACATGCGATATGCTAAAGCATGAAAATACTTACATCGTACTCCGTGCCAAAACAATAAACTAATTAGCAAACATGCATGGTCCTAGTTCATGTCAAATTGACTGATGCAACACACACAGGATGCAATTAGGCTAGGCTCGGCTAACCTAAACATGACATGTGAAATGCGATCAATTGATGCACGTATTCAATTTGGAATTGAAGTACAGATGCAGTTAGCATGATGCGCCGAGCCCGGTGCATGCAAGACAAATGTATGGATGCACGCATGCATAGCATAAGGTATGCTAATTTAAACATATCCTAATCTACCATCACAAGCGGGTAAATAAAAGGGAAGAAAGAAGTGGGGATTGGAAGACATGCACACACACGCACCCACACTTATTACAAATTCGCCCTCGCCCGGAGGGACCAAATAAATATTACAGATAATTAACCTACAAGCTAATTAAATATTACAGGCCATCTAATTAGCTAAGGAAATTAACTAATCTAGGGAAAACAGTAAACCACCTCGGGAAGAGAGCCCAATGCAATGCATGCTTGGGTCCTGCTCGGAAGCGCACTGCCATGCATAGACTGCCTCTGTTTTCCCTACTCTGCCCCTCTGAAGACTGCCAAAGTCTCTGAATTGCTTCCCTGGACATTGGGAGACACCACCGGCTGAGTAGAATTGCCACCGGCAGTGGGATGTGGTCATCGGCTGTTGATGAATCCATCGGCCACCAATTGATTGCCGGTCGGCACTCTGTGCAGTCGATCGGCAAGAAGTTCCTGCAGAACCTGTTTGACAGCAGCAGAGGACAGAGCCTTGCATGGCAATGCGATTCAAGCCATGTATGCACCAACCAAGCCCCTTATCATGTGTATGACTCAAAGGGACATAGTTCTTGGCTCTCGGACCACCAAACGTGCATTTCCATGCATGATGGCCCAAGAAGCCAAGTTGTGCATTTTCATGTCAAATGAAATGCAAACAAACAAACAAAGGCCCACTCCCTATCACTTGATCAAGGGACAAGGCATGCATGCTAGATAGAATGCAACCTAGGCATGCAAACTAGCATGGAATATGATCATGAGAGCAAGTATGCAAGCATGAACATGGACAATGCACAAACATGCAACAACATGTTAAGTGGCTAAAGGAGAGAATACATGCCAAATGTATTACAACCTAAACATGCAACAACATATCATGCAACTCAAGCAATGCAACAAAATGCAATTACACATGGTATGCAACACAAGGTGAAATGGAGCAAACATGTGATGATATGCGAGGCATATGTGCAATAACATGAGAGGATGATCTTACACTAATTTGGGCAGCCCTATATTAGGTCCAAAACAGTGGCCAAAGCTTAAGAAAATGGGACCAAACACACATGCACGTGTTAAAGCCTAAACACTTAAGCATCAAAGGACATCTTTTAAGCACACTTAAAAGGGAACAATCATGGACATATGACATGCATTAAGCTCTGAAAATCATGCAAGAACATGGTGTCAAACCAAGCAAACAAGATAGGCTAAACATTAGCATGCAAATGGTCCAAGTACTTGAAGCAAGTCGAGGGGACTCAAACCATGGCTAAGCCAACCAAGCCTCACAAGGCCAAGAGGGCTTAAAACAGGTCCAAGGCAGACCTAGGCCATGCAAAGGGGACCCCTAGATGGCATCTAAGTGGCTCAAATCCAAAAGCATGCACAATGGCTAAAACATGGAGCATGCATGACAAGCTTTCAAAGCTTCAAAGAGACATCCAAGGCAAGCATACAAGCATGTCATGAGGACTGAAATAACATGGCAAATGGTCCCAACCCACTAAATTAAGGCAAGGATGCATGCTATACATTCACACACTTAAAGCCAACAAACCAAAAATCCAAAGGGGCTATACTAAGCATGCCAAAGTCGACCCAAACAACTAGGGACAGACCTCAAACATAGAAAAATAAGCACAAAAGCTTCACAAAGCCAAGCCTAAAACATGCTAGAACAAGGGCTTACAACCTAAGGCATGTTAAAGCAACAACAAGGCATTACGTGGCATGTATGCTAAGCAAGCATGGTGTACCAAAACCAACATACGAAAATGCTATTTCATGGAAAAATAAGCATGAATAACAGCCAAGGCATGGTCAACATGAGGCTTAGCTAGGTGCTCATTAAAGAGGCAAAAATGGCCCTTTTCAAGGACAATAAGGAGAGGGGGTGGCCCTCTCCTTCTTGGGACTTCAAGGCACCATTCTTACCACTGAAATCCCTCAAGATTTCAGTGGTGAGGAGGCCCAAACACCAAAGTCCCGAAGCTCACTCAAAATAGCACAAAATGGAGCCCCTCAAGGCTTAAGAGGGGTCAAACACCTCCAAACCACAAAATAATCTAAACAAACTATTTAGAGGGCCTAAAAATAGAACTTTTTTATATTATACACTAAGCTCAAAAACAGTTCTAAAATAGGCAAAAATAGAATGCAAGAATGGGGTAAAAGGGGTAAGATTGTTACCCTTGAAGAACCTCTTCACGAATGGTGGACCAGCCCCTCCTCCAAGCTTAAAACCACCCAAGAACCTCAAGAACAGACCTCTTGTCCTTCACAAACTAAGAGAAGGTGTAACACTATGTGTTTGTGTGCAATAGTAAGCCTAAACACACACAAGGACACACAAGAGGTAGATATAGAGATAGGAAATATGTATAACCCTAACCCTAATCCAGAGCTTCTCTCACAACTTCTCTAACCAAAATCTCCAACCCTAAAGCCAAGAGAGAAGGGCTCCTCTTATAGAGAAGCCAATCTTGTAAAGCTTACCAAGGAAGCTAACCAGAAGGCCATCCCTCCATACACGTGTATGGAGGGGAACAAAATGCAATACAGCTGTATTAAAATATCTGCAAAAGCAAATGAACAGTAGTCGGCTGCTCAAAATTGCCATTTTGAAAAAATGGACTGCCGACTGGCAAGAAAGAATGCCGACCGGCAATATACATTGCCAATGGCAACACAATACCAGCCGGTGGCCTCTAGCCATGGCCGGTGATGTGTGGGGATGCCTCACAAGGTATCCCCTGCCCCTCCAAGGCAAAACACAAGTGTTTGGTGCAAAACCAGACACTAAACAGTTGAGTTCGGAGATCCTGAGGCAAGGCGCGTAGCCGAGACCTCCGGGAACCCCAAACGAACACAAACATGGATGATCACCGGGTGTTCAAACGGTGACGTCCAAGTCTTTAGGACGGTCAAAAATGGGGTGTCTAATTGCCCTCTTTGTGAACTCGAAAGTCATAACAATGACGGGAGTGAATGTCAAAGCC
Source organism: Camellia lanceoleosa (assembly GCA_025200525.1). Lineage (NCBI taxonomy): Eukaryota > Viridiplantae > Streptophyta > Magnoliopsida > Ericales > Theaceae > Camellia > Camellia lanceoleosa. The sequence goes on along the minus strand of CM045762.1, from coordinate 6,083,941 downwards.
CAGAGACGACCCATTTTTGACTAGGCCGAAGACTTAGACAAACATGTAAGACAAACAAGGTATACGCCCGAAGGCAGGGGCAAAATGCAAGACAATGCACGAAGCCAAGCATAACTTATGATCATGCAAATAAAAGCTGTAACGAAGCACACATGCAACAGTTTTAAGCTAGCATACACCAAACTACACTACAATGCAGAAAAGATGTAAGAGAATTATGCAATTCTCGAGACGTCTCACGCGGAGGATACAATACCTGTCCGGGTTAAATGCAGTTCCACCAACATGAATGAATCAGACATACAATATCGTGCCTGTAAAGAAAACAACTTAATAGGTACGATATTGTTAGCAACGTGCATGACAATGCAAGAATGAAATGCAAAATGGTATGCAATGTATACAAAATTATGTATAAATAATGTAAATAAAAATGCAATGCAATTGATACAATGCGAACTACATGCAAAACAATTGAATCATGATCCAATCATGAGCGGTTCGAAACCACACAAATGTCAAATAGATTGATGGAGGTGACAAGTCCATCTACTATAGAACGATCAACTGAACTATGAGTAATGTAGACGGACACAAGAACGAGTATTGAGGGGGAATGACATAAGTGGGGTAACGACCCGCTGGAGAAAGAATGATGATCCTAATGCCGGATGCAAAAATTACACTACAATGTAATATATACAATGGATATGGCATGCAGCCAAACCAAATCTTGCCTAGGAAAGGCATGTACGCAAACAAGCCGCGGCTAACATAGAACGGTCTACTGAACTATGCTTTAACACGAGAAGTATGGGCACATACCAAACCAAGCTCAACCTGGAAAGACGCAAGCCATAGATGGAAGATGATGCAATGAATGCATGCAATCTACAATGCAATATCTACAAATATGCAATGGAATGGATACAATGGATATGGCACGTGGGCCAAACCAAATCTTGCCTAGGAAAGACATGTACACAAACAAGCCGTGGCTAACATAGAACGGTCCACTGAACTATGTTTCGACGTGAAAAGTAAGGGCACATACCAGACCAAGCTCAACCTAGAAAGGCGCAAGCCATAGATGGAAGATGATACAATGAATGCATGCAATCTACAATGCAATATCTACAAATATGCAATCGAATGGATATTTACAAAAATGCATGACAATGCGGTATGATGCGATATGCTGGGGATAGGCCTGTCAACGGGTCGGATTCGGGTTGGATCTGCCAAAATCCGATCCGATCCGATTAACTATTAATCCGAATCCGATTATTGAAAATCCGATTATACGTGATCCGATCCGATCCGTTTTACACGAATATCCGATCTGAATAATCCGATCCGATCTGTCTTTTTTTTTTTTTTTTTTAAGCTAGCCATAAAGTCAAAAAAATACCAATTATAAAAAAAACATAGCAGCTTTTTATAATGAAAAGTTCATCTTGATGTTCTGACTTTCCTAAGGCAAAACATTTAGGCAAATTATCACCAATGCAAAACATAGCATCATTTCAAAACATCTTTCCAAAACAAAACATCACAATTTCTCCCCTTGTGATACAATCAAAAATACATAAATGAGGGCTTTCACAATGTAGCATGAAGTAACAACAAAGAAAAACTTTTTAAAAAGCTAATGAATCAGTCCCTACAACAGCTTCAGTCCACCTGTTACATCATCAACCATTTCAACAGGTCCTGCACATGCATGAGCATGAGAAGTAGTCCAATGAACTATGGGAGACAAAAATAAATAAACTAATTTATTTTCACAATGCTAATCAGAAGAGTGACATAATTTTCAAATCAATGACACATTACCTTGTTTGGATGTTATTATTATTTTTTTTAATGCCTTTCTTTTCAAATCAACCTTTAATTGCTTAATTTGCAAATAAAACACATCAGTAATGAAGAGAATTCCAACTTCTCAAGTCAATGCATTTAGCTTGCAGTAATCAAAAGCTGCACACACTGATTAGTGTCTACTCCTTATCAGATTCACACTACTCTACAAATTGAAACATATCAAAGAAGTTGCACACTACACATTCTATCATAAGATTCAAGACAGGCAGGTTCCCACGATCATCTACATGTTTTCTGATCTTGATCTCCATGTACAAAACCATATAATATCAAAGAAAGGTCTTGGATAAACAAGATGTTTGTACTCATTCAAAAGAGGGGAAAGACATAAAACAAGGGTCTTCTTTGCTCTATACAAGCCAAAGATTGTGCTATCTAACACTTGACTATTGCATTGGCTAACCTACAATCGCATTAGCTTAACATGTACTATAGCATCCAGTACATTACAACACCATATATGAGAAGGCAAAGATGACATGATCCAAAGATTCCACACATTCTCATCCGTGAATCGCCTATTCATGGTGTAGCATCAGATGAGATGTTGCTCATAGAAGTTTATCAACTGCCATCATAGAAAAATCAAGATTCAATCAAGACAAGACCTCACCTGTAGTGGCCCAACTGAAATGAAATTCGAGTGTAACTTCTAGAATGGTGAAGCCAAAGCAGCAAATATTTTGCCAAGGCAAAAGTACAATTTGAAGGCAAAGTGAAACTCAAGTGTAACTTCAAGTATATAATTTTTTAAAACCTAAAACAAGGCTATTTTTAAGTTTTTATGAAGAAGAAACACACAGAATATTGATTGTTTCATGTACTAGTTTAGAAGATAGGCTGCATGTGATTTGTCTCATTCCAAACCTTAAAGAGAGAATGGGTTCAATGCATTAAGCATTACAACTAAATTTGATCTAAAACACGGTTCCATAAAAGCATCAAGCATTTAATATCATATTTATTTTATATCCGGATGTGCCTTAATTGAATTAAATATAAGTTGTATTCAAAACCAGTCAAACTCATCATGTCTGCTTGAACGAGTTAATGATTCATAACCAATTCATTCTGGTTTCCAAGAAGCATCAAGTTGTATTCACAGTTTTGAATTCAAATAAGATAGGCAAGTGCTAGATTCAAAACATTTCAATAATTCTCAAGCAGTTCTAGTAAGAGATAATTAAAGCTATATACTCACGATTCTTCCAAGTCAATAACTTTAATAGCAACCACTTTGTTAAGCTCATTATCAAACCTGCAAATCAAGAAAGCTATTACCTTAATATGCAAACAGATTATCAAATTATGTCAGATACGAATTTCATAGATCATTATAAAGGCATGGGACAAGCCCCATAATTTGAACCATATTTACCCATCTACTTCAAGTGATTCGATTCAATTCAATCCATCTACTCACGTCAGCATTCTTTTACATCTGCAATTTCAAAATAATGTGACATTAAGATATTCATAGAACTAAACTAAATAACATCTAATTATTTAAAAACTTCAATATTTCACTTACTTCTATTTTTGGTTGATTCAATCCAATCATTGCAAGTGATCAAGGCCTCCACAATATCTGGAAGTAATGATGCACGTGTCTCATCAATCACCCTACCTCCTACACTAAACGCTGCCTTTGATGCAACCGTAGTAGCAGGAACACTTAAAACATCACAAGCCATCCTTGCCAAAGTAGGAAATTTTGCTTTATTCACTTTCCACCAATGTAGAATATTGAAGCTCTCATTACTTGGAAACACCTACTCCTCCAAGTATTGCTCCACCTCTGATTTTTGATAGGCATGAATGTTAGAAGCACGTTCTTGGGCATACCACACATGAAAAGCAGCCAAACTTTCTTGTTTCGAAGAACCGACAAGCAACTGACTACCACTTGAGCTACTATTTTCATAAACAAGTGCAATGCTACTCATAGAATCAGAAGAATCACTCCTATACTCATAAAAAAGATCAACAAAACCATTACGGACCCTCTGAATATGCTTATTAGCATCAGCACCATAAATATGCCCAAAGTAATATTCAACCAAGTCCATTTTAAATCTCGAATCAAGAACCACTGCAATTACTAACACCAAAGAACATTCTTCCCAATATTTTTGAAATTTCACTCTTATTGGACTAGCCATCAATTGAATGCAATCATACTCACTTTGCTCCCATTTTTTCATTTCAAGTTGAATAAGACAAATATCGGGAAAAAACACATTTGAAGTAGGAAAAGTGGTACCACTGAAGTGAGATGTAGCATCAAAAAAAATCTTCAAGCACCCACAAATCACATTTGCTACATTCCACTCCTCCTCAGAAGGATTGTGCTTATATTGTTTGTCAATTTGCCCTAAGCGGTGGAATGCAGTTTTCAAATCTAATGCAGCTTCAAGCATTGAATAAGTGGAGTTCCATCTGGTAGGAACATCCATAGGGACTTTCTTTTTATGTTGTAACTTAACATGATTCACTGCAACATCAAATTTTTGTTTTCCATAAGGAGACCTCCCCAAATATCTCACACTTTCTCGGATTTTTGAAATAAGACTCCCAATCACCTTCAAACCATCCTGAACAACTAAATTCAATATGTGCGCGCTACAACGCACATGAAACAATTGTCCACCCAAATGTAGTAATCCTTGGTCATGTAGCCATCGCTTTAAGAGTCTCACCATGACATCATTACTCGTCACATTATCAACTACCATTGAAAACAACTTCTTATCTATGTTCCACTCTAAAATTAGATCTTTGATAAAGCTAAACAAATGGTCTCCATCATGCGGGTAATCAATGCGTCTATAAGCAAGGATTTTCTTCTTTAACTCCCAATCATTAGTCACATAATGGGCAGTCAAACATGTATAGGCAAAATTCTGATGGTCTGAAGTCCATATATCAGTTGTCAAGGTGATCTTAGAAGAGAGTTCATCCAAAAACTGATATAACTTGGCCTTTTCTATTTCATAAACATCAAAGACATCCGCTCTAACAGTGTTACGAGACACAAGTTTGAACATTGGTTGAAGATTATTGCAAAACATTTCAAAAAACTCATGCTCAGCCATGTTAAAAGGATAATTATGCTTGATTATCATCCTAGAAAAATCCATACGACTTCTCTCTTGATCAAATTTAAAAGTTGCAGCCTTAGGAGTAGATTCAAAAGCAGCCTTACTAGCATTCCTAGGGGCATTTGGTCCTTTAAGTACTGGACATGTCTTTGACAAATGATTTTTTAAATGACTAGTCCCTTTCCTACTCTCTCCAACAAATTCCCTATTGCAATGCTTACATCTAGCTATGTCATTTCCATTAGGTCCTTTAAATTTGACAAAGTCATTCCATACGTTCGAAGTTAGTTTTCGAATCCTCTTTGTAGATCCTTGAGATACATCGTCATCCAACTCGACATCATCACCAATAATAGGTTCACTATAATCCGAAGACATCTTTGGCTCAAAAACTCAAATATGCATTGCACAATAAATCAAACATAAAGGAGTAGGAGTTGGCAAGAACTATGCAATAAACGAATCAGAGACAAGCACAAAACAGTGTGCACCAAACACTTCAATTTGGAAATTATATAGATTTGCAAATAAATGATTTGCGCTTTCGTGTTCCATGCATCGAAACATGTAAAATGCAAAGCATAATCAAATAAACAAGAATTATGAACATTGAAAAAGATTACAATGTGAACCCTTTACATGTAATAGAATTTGGTCGCCTTGATCATTTGAACAAATCGCAAAAATGTTTCTAAATTTACCAATACAAGATAGAAAATAGCGATTCGGTCTTGATTGGGCTAAATTGTAAACAGAAGAAATTGGAATTGCAGAAAAAAATAAGGACAATGGAAACTAAAAAGGAATTATTGGAGACTCAAATCATGTGAAAAGAATACTATATATTATTTGTTATTGATTTACCGCTTGTAATTTCATACATGTAAACTCTTATTTTGGTTGGACTTTCACATCAATTTCAATTGAAGCAAATTGGTATGTATAATTTTAAAAAGCATAGCACATTTGCGAATTCAGGCATCAAACCAAAATCCATGTAAATGGAATCTAAACAGATCCACAAGAAACCCTAGATTTTTCTGCAGAAACGAAATGTGGGTTGGAAATGACGAACCTGTTAGTGGGGGATATGGAGAGATTTGAGATCGTGAGAAGCCAAACCCTTGTTGGAGGTTTTCAGATCGAGAGAAAATAGGAGGCTTTCAGCTCCAGATCGATCCATCTAACCACAATGCTTATGTATTGAAAGTGTTTTCTCTGTTTATTGAAAACAAAAATCTGAAATTTTAGATGGGCAAGCTGTGACGATGACAGCCCATTTTGTGTTTTTGAAAAATTTATGAGCTGTTTGTGATAGAAGAGAGTGGTCGGAGAAGAATACCTACATCAGAAATAGCAGAGAGCTCGATTTGGCTAAGTTCATCGTCATCGGAGCATTTTCGCACAATGAGAAAGAGATTTGATCTTGAGCGATGAACTTAAACAACATAAACCACTTTTCGCGATAAGAGAGAGATCTGCCATGAGAGATTTGATTTCGAACCTAATGTGATTTCTTTGATGAGAGATGATGAAAGAAACGATGAGAGAGAGATTTGATTCTGAGACCTAATTTCGTTTCTGGGAATTCAATGTAATCGGATTAGGCAAACAAACGGACCGGATCGGATTTATCCGAATCTGATCCGTTTAAAATCGGGCTACACAGATACGAATTAAACAGATATTCGGATTTGGATTTGCATAAATGGACCGGATTAATCGGGTCGGATTCGGATTGGATTCAGGCTATACCCGATCCGTTGACAGGCCTAGCTGGGGAGAATGCAATGGATGTATGCAAGCTACGATGGAAATGCATGACAATGCACTAGTTACAATGGATGCATGACAATGCACTATAATGCAACGGCTATGATTGCAGCATTCCCTATCTTACCAACAGGGCGATATACTAGGTTGGTTCAAGATCGGTATCGAGGCGAAGGCGGACATCTTTGCCTCAACCTATGGGGCTTCCATACAGATTTCAAGCCGAGGATACACCCCTGGGTATTTAAACCAGACTTTAGTCTCGGAACTCCTGAACCTTTGCGTTCTAGGCATAAGCCGTTCGAACTCTAGTTTCTACCGTCCCAGTTGGTCTTCTAGGAACTCACCGCACACGCAGGCAGGTGGCTTTACCAGACCACCGAAAGTCGTTCGGGCACGACAAACACCAAAGGAATTGCACCTTTAGAGGATTTAAGGTCTCCTAGACCGGGATGCAAAATGTATGCATGACAATGCATGTTTTTGATGCGCTGCGACGCGCGGCTTTAGATGCATGATAATGTATGAACTGAGAATGCATGAAGATGTATGATCTCGAGATGCGCAACAACGCACGGCTTTTGAGGCACATGACAATGTGATCAAGCGGGTTTATGGTCTTGCCATACCGCACGTGTTTTTGGTCCCGCCGGACCGTGGCGTGTTTTCGGTCCCGCCGGACCCACTTTGGGGCAATGCATGAATTTGAGATACAGTGCACAAGACAGTGCGATGCGCAAGATCGCGCGATGGAATACATGCCAAATGCAATGAGATGCGCAAAACAGCGCGATGGAATGCATGCCAAATGCAATAAGATGCGCGAAATAGCACGAAGGAATGCATGCCAAATGCAATGAGATGCGCAAAACAGCGCGATGCGTTAGACAACGCGAGTGAAGGTCTTGCACCTCCCAAGGATTTTAGGTCTCCTAGACCGTGCGTGTTTAAGGTCTCGCCAGACCGGGATGAATGAAACAATGCGATTGAAATGCAATACACAAGACAGTGCGATTGAAATGCGATGCACAAAACAGTGCGATTGAAATGCGATGCACATGGGGCAACTTTTAAGTCTTGTAAAAGCCAAAAGGATACGAGAAGGATACACCTTGCACGAATTCAAGTGCCACGCATAGAAGACACGATCCGAGGCCAAAACGGAAGCCGGTTGAGCGTCGGAAATGCACTGTTTTGCACTGTTTTAAGCAATGAAGACTCTGCATCACTCATATAACCCAAGAAAAGGTGTAGGAGGCTCAAAACCCACTGTAGGAGACCACCGGATGTCCACCGGCCATCAGAATGCATCACCGGCCGTCTATCGGCCATCAGAAAATCCCATCGGCACAATATATTGCCGACCGGCAAAGAATGTGGCCGACCGGCAAACAATTCCTGTTCAGGGCAGTTTTGACATTTCGGCCGTACGTCTTTTAAAATAGGGTTTCTAACCCTATTTTTTTCACTTGTTCTTGGTCGAAAATCCCCCCTCTCTCTCCCTAGGCTATTTTCATCCTTCGATCTCCTCGTTTTCTTGCATTCTAGCCTTGATTTCGTTGTTCGATTCGCGAATACCTTCGCGTTTCGAGTGTTTTGAACCGAACGGAACTTCGTTTTGGTGTCTCTTTCTTGATTTTTGCCATTCGGGGCATGTTTCCCTCGAGTTTTTCTCGATACCTGTGACTTTTCCGCACTCCGGCTTTCCCGGCCATTTCCGACCCTCTCGGGGTTGACTTTTTGTTGACTCTTCATATTCTCTCCCATTTTTCCTCCTTTCGGCCATTTTCATATTCTCTTCGATATGGCGAATGATCTTTCAGAGGGTGGGGCTCCTTCAGAGCTTGAGATAGACCCCGAGGCCGAGCCCTTGCCACTCCGCATCCGGCCGTTCGATCCGGAGACCTACAGGCCCGTGGTTCACGTGATACTCCTTGACGGACTACGCCAGTTCCGGAGCTTCGAGAGGGGCATAGCACCCGAGCTACTACTCTGTGAGCCAGAGTCACACTTGTCGCATGGCGCCTCTGAGGTACATTCTTTCCCCGGTTTCAATTTTCCACAATGTAGAATACTTAAACTGCTATTAGTTGATTCTGTTCTTTAACTGCTTAGTTCGAATGCACTGATGCACTGTACACTGTAGTTGATTGTGAACACACTTGCAACTGATAACTGCTTGAAACTTATACGCGTACACACACTGCACTAGCCCTGAATTGCTCAAACACATTGACACAACACATACTATACTTCACTGTGGACACACTGGCACCCGGTATCTGTTTGATTTTTGAAAAACATGCACACATGCTGTATCTATACTGAACCACTCAAACACGCTGATACATCACACGTCGTAGTTCACTGTGAGCACACCGGCACCCGGTATCTGTTTGATTTCTGAAAAACATGCACACATGCTGTATACTTGTATGCTTCTTAAAACTGCATTTTGAATATTGCTTCGCAATTGTTGTTTTTTATTACAGGGGGACTCCCATACCATCCGTGGGTATGGGAATGTCGTCGTCCGAGACTGGTATGCGGAGTTGCCAGATGCGGTTCGCCACATCGTCGACGAGGCGGGTTTCGGCATCTTCTGCAGGGGGCTCTCCTAACTTACCACCTGCAGGCCCTTGCTCGCTACTTTAGTGGAGAGGTGGTGGGATACCACCAACTCCTTCCACTTCTCCGTCACAGGGGACATGACGATGACCCCTTATGACTTCTCGATGCTTACTAGCATCGGGGTAGGGAGGATCCGATTCCCTTCGACACTGATATGGGTGAGTGGGACACCGCCCAGCTGTACCTGCTCGGCACTCAGCCTCTCCTTGCTCAGGCAGGGTTTGTCAGATACTCGTGGTTCGAGAGCCAGTTCTGGATTCAGCGAGCCTTGGCGGAGGAGGCGCAGATGACCCCAAAGGAGGTGGATCAGTATGCGCGGGGCTTCATCATGTTTTTGCTCGGGACGACCCTTTTCGCCGACCGGGCGAACACCGTGCCTCTATGTCTGTTGAGCGCACTGGTGGATGTCAGGCGGATCCGCCGCTATGACTGGGGTGGCGCAGGCTTGGCCACATTGTACGGTTACATGAGCTCTTCTTCCCGCCTCAGCGGACAGCTTCTTGGCGGATACTGGCGAGCTTGGGAGGTACATCTTCTTCCCCTTTTACATTTCTGCTTTCTGCTTTACATTTTCTGTATTCTGTACATTGCACACACCACGGCCGCCATCGACTATATACTGCACACGCGGCACACACATATACTCTGCTTTACACTGATTGTACACTCGCAGACAATACACCGTGACAACACACGGCTCTGCCATTTTGCTTTTATTCTCAGATTCTCGCTTTATCCGATAGTCATCTTGATATCTGTTTCGCGGTGGGTCTACGCCTACTTTCCTGTGCTTGCCCCAAAGACCGATGTGGAGATCCCGCTCGACGTCCCCTTTTCTCATCGCTTTGACATGCGGTGTGTGCGGAGACCCCGGGAGTCTTTTATCTTCTTCCGCCGCTACTTCGACACCATCACCGTCGCGGAGGTATGTTCAACTTTAGAGTTTGTTTAAGCTTCGCTTTAGCACTGTATTTTCGATGATAAACATATAACAAACTGCATTTGTACCTGCAAATCACACCGGCGATTTAGCTCCGTTGCCGTGGTGAGGACCACTATGAGAGTCTTGAGGAGACTACCCGCCTCTCGGATTCTTGGAGGGCCCGGTCTGCTTGGTACTGGGAGCGCTTACGTCGGGACTGGGTTTACCGGAGCAGATAGTTCCGGGTCCGCCTCCTATACATATGAGGCATACAGAGAGGCTTTCCTTCGCACATCTGAGGGAGTATACCGCTGGCTGGGGCGCGGAGCGTCACAGAGATGAGGGCGACTATGCCGAGTATGTCCGGACCTACATCATGCGACCCTTGGGCGGTGATCGCCGAGCTGGGAGGGAGAGGCCAGCAGCGCCGGTAGCTGGAGCGGGAGCTTCGAAGAGGGCTCAAGTCCGTAGTAGGGGCGGAGTTCATAGAGGACGGGGGACTAGCTGGCCTGCTCTGCCCACTTCACTGACATGTAGAGGGCAAGGTGGGGTGACCTACCAGATCCCCTTTGCTCCTCCCCCGGCTGATCACGAGTTGGTCGGTGTCCCTGACTTGCCTCCGGTATGTATTACTTCATTTCGCATCTTGTACTGTTATTTCGTTTCAGTTTATTTGACATTCCGCAGAATACTGATGCATCTGATATATTATTATTTTACAGGCTTCCTCCGAGTATACCCGGCAGTCATTGGAGCTGAATGCCTCCATGATGGGGATACTTCAGCGGACCTTCGACCTCCTGGCCCTCTACAGTATTCCGGTATGTTCTTTCTGACCACAGTCTCGAACCATACGTAAACTGCTTCACATAATTTGATACACAACACAACACCTGATAAACTGTTCATAGCATTCATACACTATACTTATACACTGCATTCTGCATTGATACATTGCTCACAGATTCACACATGCTTTCATACACCGTGTATTCTCAGCGATATATCGCTTCACGGCATTCACACACTGTACTCATACATCAGATTCGCGACCGATTCACCGCTCACAAGATATCGATACATTTGCCTTTTATGCTTTTCACCTCCTTTTTCCAGATCCTCCGGTGGGTGGTGTTCAGTGGGCCCTCTATTCCTGCCGAGGAGGCGTGGAGACCGGACATCCCGTGCGGGCGGGCGTGCTTATGTCGGGAGTAGCTCTCGGGCACCCATTCTTGATGATGAGGATGATGAGTCCGAGTCCGAGGTAGAGACAGAGACAAAGGCAGAGACGGGATCATCTGAGGAGGAGACCGGAGACGGTTCAGACTCAGGTTCAGATGATGGTGCCGACGACGATGCTCCTGGACCTTTGTCCAGGAAGAGGGCGAGGACAGATCCCCAGGCCCGAGACTACTGATGACGACCCAGACTTTTGCTGCTTTCTGCGCTTTTTGTACTTTTTCTTTTCTTCTTCTTTTTTTTTAGTTGGTAGCCCCAGTATCCTGTACCGCCGCAGGCGGGTTTTTGTTTTCTTCAAAACTTAGTACTTGAACGAGATTATATGAAATGAAACAAACTCTTTTTGTCTAAAAAAGTGTTATATCTGTACATTCCATACTTTGCACTGCATTGTATCATGCTGCATCACATCACAATGGAATTGATTTGTTGTCTGAAAGTCAAATATTTGCATTGTAGTAACCAGGTAATGAACCAGTTAATAGCAAACCATTCATGCAAACCACTATTTAACCTGAACACACAGCCCACAACATAATACTTGGTTTATTCTGCACACAGCAAACCCTGATCAAACAGCCCAATCTGACAAGACGGACTACGAAAGCTGAAACGGTTGAAGTTGAAACACACTCAGAGGCCCCAAATTTTCCCTTTCCTTCTTTTGCTTCGCATAAAATGTAGAGAATGGCACAGCACTCTGAGCATAAGCGATTGTTTTTTGAAATTAAAAGAAGGTTTTCTAAAATCGGGGTATCGAGCCTGTAACTGAACACAGCAAGGAAGACTCAAACAAAAGGTACACGACCCAAACACAACGAGGCACACCCGGAAAAGACTCAAGACAAGAATTGCGACAAAGCAAAGCAAAAGACACGACTCACGGACGCGTTTACAAGAATGAGAGACCTCAGATCACGAAGAGCCAATTTCCCCAGGTTTTGTTCCCATCCTTTCTGATTTGTGATTCTCACATCGCTCGGCTCTCAGGCTCGGTTTTTCTCTCAAAACCCTCTCGCTCACTTCTCTCTCCACTTACACCTCTCTATTCTTTATTCTCTCATTTTTCATCCCTCTCCAGGGTGATTGATGGATGAATAGGAAGTTGCGGGTTCATGCCCAACACCGTTAGCTCACGGCTATTTCTCCCGGTGGATAGAGTGCCCTTCTGGCAAGTATGTTGACGGTGGGGAAAAGACAGAAGACCTGACTCAATTGCGCCCCTAGTTCGTTACTTTGACCATTTTTTTGTTTTCTTCCTAAAACAGTTTTGACCAAAATGCGAGTTAGATTAACATACTTGTTCGATTTTTGATTTGAAAATCATGCAAGTCAGGCTGTGAGCACTGAAAATTTTTCCTTTTTGGGTCCAAGAAAATGGTCCGGTTTTGGAAAAATAAAATAGTTTTTGAGAAAATAGTCAACTTCAATAAAAAATTTTAAAAACTATCTTTTGCAAACAGTCAATGCTCAACAAGCACGGAGCTTACCCTCGAGATGCGCAACCTCGGATCGGAGGCAATGGAAAATTGCCCCTTGCTTGAAGGGGGTACATGGCAACAGAAAGTTGCCCCTGGTTTGGACGGTAACTTGCGGCAACGAAAAGTTGCCCCTTGTCTGGATGGTGCCGCAGCATGATGTAAACTGCTTTTATCAATGACAACTGAACTCCGAAGACGATGGTCTGAACCAATATATGGACACAGTCACTGTAAGAGCAATGGTGGCTGGACTTCAGGATGAAGTTGCCTACGTATCCCAAACATGGGAATCAAGCCTACGTAGTTCACAGTTGTTACAACCGAATTGTCGAATGTAGAGGAAGCAAGGACGATCAAAACCATTACATGGACTGGGGCGCTATGAAAGCGTCGGGGGCTGGACTTCAAGATGAAGTTGCCTACGTATCCCAAACATGGGAATCAAGCCTTACGTAGTTCTGGTTAAGGTACACTCGAGTATTAACCTTCACTTTTAGGCTCTAACTTTTGCCAAGGTGCCCGATGCGGGTTTTCGACCTTGCGAGCTTCTTTTTCTTCTTTCTTTTTTTTCAATTTTTTTCATTTCTTTTTTTTTTCTTTTTTGTTTCATCTTTTCCTTGATTTTCTTTTCTTTTTTTTTTGCATTTTTTTATTTTTTCTTTTTCTTTTCTTTTCTCTCTTTTTCTTGCTCTAACTTTTGCCTGCGTCACCCTTCCGATTTTTCAGCCCAGCGAGCCTCTCAAAGGGTAAAAGTGTAGCATAGTCCATGCCAAATGGTTTTGAGATCCTGCAGTCATCTGAATCCAAGAGAATGGCTGTTGTACTTTGCGGAAGGATCCATCACGGTCGCTTCACGAGCCTCTGCCGATGAGATCTAATCTTCTTGATCTGAATTTGGTACCTCTTGCTCGAGGGTTGCTTCAAATCGGGCCTCACAGGCCTTTCATGGCAGTTAACTGTTGAACGCTTTGAATGAATTCCAGGTTCGAAATAGATAGGTTGAATCTCGAGGCTGAGAGCGATCCTTGGCTGCACAATCTCAAGAGCAATTCCACACAAGTCTTCACAAGACCGCGCAAAACATTTTGTTTTTGAAAATTTTTAAGAAAGCGACAAATCGCTCGCGCTGAAGATAGTGTGAAACTAATCTGGATCAAGCCAGGGTCCTTCTCAGTACTCACGCTGACAAGCATGATTTCATTCATAAAAAGGCTTAGCATGCCTCTCCTTCTCTCAAAATGATCAAAATTTGCAAAACCCGAGGAATTCCTTCCTCTTCGTTTTTATCACCGCAGTGTTTTAAAAAAGGCTTTTGAAAAACTTAGGTCATTACAATGATGTTCAAGGCACAAGAGAGTAGGTAGAATGTACTGCCGTTCCATTCGCCTCCTCTGGCACAACTAACTCACACTGAAAGTAAGCATGAAAATGAGATAGCCACAGCTGTTTCATTTAGATTTGTTGGTATAACTGGCCCCTCGGCAGAGACAGAATCAAAAACCAAAAACGGGTAATTACAAGACAAAACGGTGTTCGAGGCAACAACCCCAGAATCACCTGGCATTCTATACAAAAAGGGGGGGTTGACTCGCTACAACAAGACAGACCCGTAAGCAAAAGGACTGACTCAAGACAATGAGACAGACTCAAAACAAAGCAAAAGATTGACTCGACACCCAAGCCAGAATTTACAAAATTAATATTCGCAGATGCTCAAAAATGCGTGCCAGACGCCACATCCATAATGCACCAGGCACTGCCCGCAGGCGGTTCACTCTCTAATTACATACTCGCAGTATTTGTGTCCTCAAAATCCAACAGCTGGATAGTAACGGACTTGGTGGAGGTGGGTGGGAGGATAACCTTGTTGTCAATCAAATCCTGTACCTCATGACGGAGGCGGAAGCAATTATCGGTAGCATGACCGGTTTGCTGGTGGTACGCACAGTACAAAGCAGCATCATGTGTAGCAGGGAGATTCTTCGGGAGGGGCCGAGGCTCCAAGGGTTTAAGGTGTCCCCTCTCGGCAAGGATCTGAAGTGCCTTGGACAATGGCATGTAGAGAGCATGGAAGACCTCGCCCTCGCAAGGTGTACTTTGAAGTCTGAGTATTTTGCTAGACGACATCTAGCGTTGCAGACACCGCTTTAACTTTCTCGGGTCCTTCCCAGTGGTTGGGAGGTATGAACTGCTCGACATGACGGGCCGATCCGGCCTCCGATCGACTTGAACTACTCTCAGGTGGGGTGGGGAAAGCATCCTTCACAGCTTTTGTCGCAACTGCAGATATTTGTTGCTTGTGCATCCCCCCGGCTTTCAAAGCCTCGACTGCCCACAGCAGTTGTTTAATAGGATCGGCATCTACCCTCATTTTGTCTTTACCTCTGGCCTCGGCATGATCAAGGGTTTGGGTTGATGTTGACATGTCATTGCCATAGTTTGAGGCCATCTCTGGTTGGCTAAGTTCAATCACAATCCGTCCCAATAGCGGGGGCTCCTGGGGTACAAAACTCCCGGCATATGGTACGGCTGGCGGTGAAGCTGACATTCCGTAGGCGAGATCCACCACGAACCGCTGGAGATCACCTATCATCCCCATTAGTTCAAATGTAGTAGGCTCGCTAGCCTGATATAGTTGAGGGGTCCAAACCGGGTGTGCAGTAGGCGACCTAGGTGGATGCGGCATATCAATATTGGTCTCACTTTGTGGAGTGATTCCTAGACCCAACGCGGCTGTCATAACCACAATCTCTTCTGAATTTTGCATCATCATAGGTCTTGCCTCGGCAAGGGGAAACACTGACTATTCTGGAACTCTCTGAATTGAAAGGAAAAACAAGCAGCATTTCAGCCGAAAACGGATCAAACACAGTGCTTAGAACAAGCATACTCTACTCGATCATCGTTCCCGTAAATCATCGCCCCAAAACATCAATCGAATATCCACAGACATAACTGATTCTTGCAAACTGATACTGATGCCCTCAGGCTTGACACCCAGACTTGCAAACTGGTATATGCACTCCCCTGTAGAGATATACTGTGAAAGCACATAGCAAGTAGAGAGAGCAAAAACACCCCTATGTTGGGGTAGGGTTTCCCTGTCCTATTTTGTCAAGAGCTAGGGTTTCACTACGCACGTAGCGGTTTCAAACAACCTAACATCGGGTGAGCAACCTGTCCTAGTTTGGAATGGTCACTACGGATTCCGAATATGCACTAGGTCGAATGGTCAAAAGGGTGCCCCGGTAAAACCGGGGTTTGTGTTCCCATACTGGCAGAGCCCGCAACCGGTCAGCCTTATGGTCATGCCTTGACAAGACAAGCCTCCAGGAAACCGCTCAGGAATAGCAGATGGCCAACAGGGTGTCCTAGGCGCACCAATGCACATGCAATGCAAAGAGACACATAAATGAAATCAAAACAGAATATCACGAGTTCGAGTAAAGCTCTCTAAACTCCCCAGCAGAGTCGCCAGAAACTGTAACAACGCCCGCGAGGGACCCCGCGCTACACGCTACAGTTCGGACTCGATTTTGTTTGTGGTTCTAAATCTGAACCAAAGAGTCCAAATCCGGCAAATCGTTTTGAGAAAATAGTTTTTTTGAAAAGAAGTACCAAACATGGACTGCTTTGCCAGATACAGAGTCGCCACCTAAATATTTTTTAATAGGGAAATTTAGGAAACCCTGACTCGGTGCCAAAGGCCACGTGTCCGTCATCACCAAAGTTGCCTCGGCTCAGGAGCTTGGGTACGATTGGGGAAGGTCAGCTATGAGCACCCCCTCTCGCCCGGTCCGAAGACCGGCCTCTACTAACCGTGATATCCGATTTTGAAAAATGTTATGTGTTCTTATTCCAGTTATTAGCCTAGAATTACTATATAATGCGCACAGCAAACAAGTATAGATTAGATTGCCTAATTTGGAAAAAAACATTTCATGTTTGTTTTGAAAAGGATTTGCTACTCGCAAGTAGGCTAAAATGCAGATTTTGCCACCCTCAAGTGGGCTTTAGAAAAGATGGTTTTGCCACTAACTAGTGGGCTTAAAACTCTCAGTTTTAATGCATTATTCCAATTTAGGTAATTTGACCTCCATCCACAGGCATTCAAACAGTTTATCACATAAGCATCTAGCCACATGGTAAGCATGCTGTCATGATAGCATTCACACACATGCGATATGCTAAAGCATGAAAATACTTACATCGTACTCCGTACCAAAACAATAAACTAGTTAGCAAACATGCATGGTCCTAGTTCATGTCAAATTGACTGATGCAACACACACAGGATGCAATTAGGCTAGGCTCGGCTAACCTAAACATGACATGTGAAATGCGATCAATTGATGCACGTATTCAATTTGGAATTGAAGTACAGATGCAGTTAGCATGATGCGCCGAGCCCGGTGCATGCAAGACAAATGTATGGATGCACGTATGCATAGTATAAGGTATGCTAATTTAAACATGCCTTAATCTACCATCATAAGCGGGTAAATAAAAGGGAAGAAAGAAGTGGGGATTGGAAGACATGCACACACACGCACCCATACTTATTACAAATTCGCCCTCGCCCGGAGGGACCAAATAAATATTACAGATAATTAACCTACAAGCTAATTAAATATTACAGGCCATCTAATTAGCTAAGGAAATTAACTAATCTAGGGAAAACAGTAAACCGCCTCGGGAAGAGAGCCCAATGCAATGCATGCTTGGTCTGCTTCGGAAGCGCCTTCGCCATGCATAGACTGCCTCTGTTTTCCCTACTCTGCCTCTCTGAAGACTGCCAAAGTCTCTGAATTGCTTCCCTGGACATTAGGAGACACCATCGGCTGAGTAGAATTGCCACCGGCAGTGGGATGTGGTCATCGGTTGTTGATGAATCCATCGGCCACCAATTGATTGCCGGTCGGCACTCTGTGCAGTCAATCGGCAAGAAGTTCCTGCAGAACCTGTTTGATAGCAGCAGAGGACAGAGCCTTGCATGGCAATTAATGCGATTCAAGCCATGTATGCACCAACCAAGCCCCTTATCATGTGTATGACTCAAAGGGACATAGTTCTTGGCTCTCGAACCACCAAACGTGCATTTCCATGCATTATGGCCCAAGAAGCCAAGTTGTGCATTTTTATGTCAAATGAAATGCAAACAAACAAACAAAGGCCCACTCCCTATCACTTGATCAAGGGACAAGGCATGCATGCTAGATAGAATGCAACCTAGGCATGCAAACTAGCATGGAATATGATCATGAGAGCAAGTATGTAAGCATGAACATGGACAATGCACAAACATGCAACAACATGTTAAGTGGCTAAAGGAGAGAATACATGCCAAATGTATTACAACCTAAACATGCAACAACATATCATGCAACTCAAGCAATGCAACAAAATGCAATTACACATGGTATGCAACACAAGGTGAAATGGAGCAAACATGTGATGATATGCGAGGCATATGTGCAATAACATGAGAGGATGATCTTACACTAATTTGGGCAGCCCTATATTAGGTCCAAAACAGTGGCCAAAGCTTAAGAAAATGGGACCAAACACACATACACACATGCACGTGTTAAGGCCTAAACACTTAAGCATCAAAGGACATCTTTTAAGCACACTTAAAAGGGAACAATCATGGACATATGGCATGCATTAAGCTCTGAAAATCATGCAAGAACATGGTGTCAAACCAAGCAAACAAGATAGGCTAAACATTAGCATGCAAATGGTCCAAGTACTTGAAGCAAGTCGAGGGGACTCAAACCATGGCTAAGCCAACCAAGCCTCACAAGGCCAAGAGGGCTTAAAACAGGTCCAAGGCAGACCTAGGCCATGCAAAGGGGACCCCTAGATGGCATCTAAGTGGCTCAAATCCAAAAGCATGCACAATGGCTAAAACATGGAGCATGCAAGACAAGCTTTCAAAGCTTCAAAGAGACATCCAAGGCAAGCATACAAGCATGTCATGAGGACTGAAATAACATGGCAAATGGTCCCAACCCACTAAATTAAGGCAAGGATGCATGCTATACATTCACACACTTAAAGCCAACAAACCAAAAATCCAAAGGGGCTATACTAAGCATGCCAAAGTCGACCCAAACAACTAGGGACAAACCTCAAACATAGAAAAATAAGCACAAAAGCTTCACAAAGCCAAGCCTAAAACATGCTAGAACAAGGGCTTACAACCTAAGGCATGTTAAAGCAACAACAAGGCATTACGTGGCATGTATGCTAAGCAAGCATGGTGTACCAAAACCAACATACGACAATGCTATTTCATGGCAAAATAGGCATGAATAACAGCCAAGGCATGGTCAACATGTGGCTTAGCTAGGTGCTCATTAAAGAGGCAAAAATGCCCCTTTTCAAGGACAATAAGGAGAGGGGGTGGCCCTCTCCTTCTTGGGACTTCAAGGCACCATCCTTACCACTGAAATCCCTCAAGATTTCAGTGGTGAGGAGGCCCAAACACCAAAGTCCCGGAGCTCACTCAAAATAGCACAAAATGGAGCCCCTCAAGGCTTAAGAGGGGTCAAACACCTCCAAACCACAAAACACTCTAAACAAACTATTTAGAGGGCCTAAAAATAAAACTTTTTTGTATTATACACTAAGCTCAAAAATAGTTCTAAGATAAGCAAAAATAGAATGCAAGAATGGGGTAAAAGGGGTAAGATTGTTACCCTTGAAGAACCTCTTCACAAATGGTGGACCAGCCCCTCCTCCAAGCTTAAAACCACCCAAGAACCTCAAGAACAGACCTCTTGTCCTTCACAAACTAAGAGAAGGTGTAACACTATGTGTTTGTGTGCAATAGTAAGCCTAAACACACACAAGGACACACAAGAGGTAGATATAGAGATAGGAAATATGTATAACCCTAACCCTAATCCAGAGCTTCTCTCACAACTTCTCTAACCAAAATCTCCAACCCTAAAGCCAAGAGAGAAGGGCTCCTCTTATAGAGAAGCCAATCTTGTAAAGCTTACCAAGGAAGCTAACAAGAAGGCCATCCCTCCATACACGTGTATGGAGGGAAACAAAATGCAATACAGCTGTATTAAAATATCTGCAAAAGTAGATGAACAGTAGTCGGCTACTAAAAATTGCCATTTTGACAAAATGGACAACCGACCAGCAAGAAAGAATGCCGACCGGCAATATACATTGCCGATGGCAACACAATAACAGCCGGTGGCCTCTAGCCATGGCCGGTGATGTGTGGGGATGCCTCACAAGGTATCCCCTGCCCCTCCAAGGCAAAACACAAGTGTTTGGTGCAAAACCAAACACTAAACAGTCGAGTTCGGAGATCCTGAGGCAAGGCGCGTAGCCGAGACCTCCGGGAACCCCAAACGAACACAAACATGGATGATCACCGGGTGTTCAAACGGTGACGTCCAAGTCTTGAGGACGGTCAAAAATGGGGTGTCTACAATAGGCAATATGTATAACTCAAGGCTCCATTTTCTGAACCTAGAGGAATGAGGAGGAGCCTCCCTCTTATAGAAACCAAAAGGCAAAGCTTCTTGGAGAAGCTAAGCCTCAAACAAATCCCTCTATACTACTTACCTACTTTCAATGGTTAGTTTTAGGTCATGTTTCAATTAACATCCTTATGCTCACATGTTTGCATCATTCATCTGTATTGCATGCACCAGGCTCAGCGCACCATACTAACTGCATTGTATTTCGATTCCAACTTGAATACGTGTATCGAGTTGTCGCATTTCACATGCCATTCTTAGATAGCCGAGCCTATTCTAGTTGCATTTTGCATGTGTTGCATTAGGCATCTTAACATAGCTAGGATCATGCATTGATTACTAACTAGCTATTGTTTTGGCTCGGAGTGCTAGGTAAGCTTTTACGCTTTAGCATCTTGCATGAGTGTGAGTGTTAAAATTACTGCATGCTTGCCATGAGGCTAACTGTTTATATGATATAACTGCCTGAATGCCTGTGGGTGAATGTTAGATTACTTGAATTTGAACAATTCATTGAAATATGAGTTTTAAGCCCACTTGATTATGGCAAAATCATGTTTTCTAAGCCCACTCGAGGGTAGCAAATCCACATCTTAGTCTACTTGCGAGTAGCACCATCAAACCATTTTTCAAATAAACCAACATGAAATGTTTTGTTCCAATTTGGACGATCCGGTCTATACTTGTGTGTTGTGCGCATCACATAGTAATTTTAGGTTAATAACCGGAATAAGAACGCATATGTTTTCAAAAACAAGGTATCATGTTTAGTAGTGGCTGATCTTTGATCGGGCGAGTGGGGGTGCTCATTTCATGACCTTCCCCAATCGTACCCAAGTTCCCGAGCCGAGGCAACTTTGGTGATGACAGACACATGGCCTTAGGCAACGAGTCAGGGTTTCCTAAATTTCCCCAAAATAAAATATTTAGGTGGCGACTCTGTATCTGGCAAAGCAGTCCATGTTTGGCACTTCTTTCTTAAAAATCAGTTTTCCAAAACGATTTGCCGGATTTGGACTCTTTGGTGATTTATCAATCTCACATCGCACATTGTGAGATCAGATTAAGAACCGTGACATTGAGTCTGAACTGTAGCATGAGGCCCAAGGGCACGTCTACAAGCATACTTAGTTCCAGATAGCAGGAAGAATGACATAGAGGCAGCTGAAGAAATAAGAGATCAGGCCTCACGGGCAATGGAAAAAGTATCATCAATCCATAGCTCGTGCCTACAATTAATCTATTCAACACAGAAAATTCAAGAAAGGGGACTTAGTATGGAAAACAGTGGATGCAATCATGTGGGGGCAACCAATTCCAAAGTTCTCACCCAAATGGGAAGGCCCCTACAAAGTTGCTGAGGCAAACAATAGCAGGTACTACAAATTGACAAGAGTAGATAACGGATTCAGAACTGGTCCTGTTAACTCCAAGTATGTCAAAGAATATTTTCCTTAGTTTCTTTTGTTCAGGAAAAAGAGTTGTAAAGTTTCTTTGTTAATGTTTCCAAAGCAAAGTGTAAAGAAGGTATCATACACTTAGTAAGCCTTTTGCTCTCATATTCACTTAGTTTGAGTAAAGTTTTCCATACTTAGTGAAGTGTTTTTTACACTTGTAAAAGCTTAGTCATGATAAAGTTTTGTTCATTTCAAAAGCTTTCCTTATCTTTAGAAGTTATGTAAGAAGCAATGTAAAGAAAAGCGATGAAATGAAACCCAAAAGTACTACCAAACGTCCATACTTTCCATTAAAGTCAAACTTCCAAAACATGATTACAATGTTTGAAAAAGAAGTCATGACAAAAAAAAAAAAAAAAGAAAGAAAGAAAAGAAAAAAAGTGCACACCAAGCGCGATGCAACAACAAAATAACGTAAGGAAAAATGAAAGAAGTCATAACAGAGTCACAAAGTTATATCAAATCAAACCCTTCAAGAGGGAGTTCATCAGAGTCACATCTTGAGGCAACTAGACAACCAATGCAAAGTCCTTCTCTTTGAACCGAGCCAGGTTCTGTCAGTATTTCTCCACGGCACCCTCATATTCCTTAATAGTCTCCTCCAAGGACGCAATCATCGCCACATTGTCAGCATGCTCGAGGAAACCGTCAACCATCTAAAGCCTGGCCCTCATCCATGATAGGTTCAAACCATTCCTTTCAAAGCCGCTTAGATTGGCCTCGACACTCTCCACAAACTTACTAAGAGTTGTCAGGATCTGCTTGGTAGCAAGGTCACAAATAAAGCCAGCAAGTGACTCCAGCAGTGCCGTCTATACTACAGATCCAGGGACATTAAAGGCAGTAAAGGTGTCCGAATGCAGTGCTTGGATACGAGTAAGGGTTGAAGCAGCTTCGGAGGAAACCCAGTAACTTAGAAAGGAAACTTTTTCTGAGGACTGGGGGGACTCTCTCACACCACCGCCAACTTTAATCACTGGAGGGAGACTGATGAAGTGACCAAAGGTCTGAGGGCGGCGTATTTCCCCTGAAGATGACTACCCAGCGGCAATAGAGTGGGTAGACGCTGGCTGGCAACCGGGTGAACTGGTTTCGCGAGAAAGACCAAAACTACCTGCACCATTATGTCGCTCTGAAAAGAGGTCATCCATCTGGTAATCTCCAACGTTCAAATTTGGGACAACAGTGGTATCCATCCCAGTATAAAAATCTCGAGACATCCCAAGGTCAACTGGCACCTCTGGAAAATACGTGGGGTATAAGTCTGCCAACTGTTCAAAGGTTCCTGAAGCAACTGGATCAGAGGTCCTAGCAACAGTAGTAACAGTGTGGGCGGCTAAGGTGATAGCTACCTCTGCAAGTCGGTCCAAATTCAGAGAGGTCACAGCAGGAACAGTGGCAACAGCCGCTACACGTGCACTCTCCTCAGCCACTTGAATGTTTAGAAGTGGAGCCTACTGAATTAACGGAGACTCAGTAGATTGGGAAGAACCGCCAAATGCAACTCCAATGGGAGGTGGTGCAACTTCTAGCGGCTCTCTCATGTCGCGATCTTCTCTAAGGGTCTTAGGTACGAAATCATCTTCGCCAAGAAAGAAATAACCGGAGTGCACAGAGTTAGAAGGATGCAGAGGCTCTAAACCCTCAGTAGCTATATCACCCACTGCAACTTCCATAGCAGGGGAAACTTACACATTGCCTATGGCCTTCACAATTGGCTCAGCCTCGGCAATTGGCTCGGCCTCGGCAGTTAGTTCAACTCTCACACTTGGTTCCTCTTCAACGTCTGGAAGACCTGTCCTGCGAGTCTTTAATCTTGTCACCCTAGTAGCAATGGAGAGGTTGTCATCGTCGTCTAAGTCTGAAGAAATGCCAACGGCAGTAAAAAAACCCCCTGGGCTAAAAAGCAGCATGGTCCGTGGTCCCTAAAAAAAGATGAAGATCATGCGGTTATTACAGTAAACATAATAAGTATAAGGAAATAATACAAAATATTTTCTAAGTATAGATACCTTTCGGAGCCTCTTTCTACGGGGTGAGGCATGTGTCTTAGGAACTGATGTTGCTGTTGCTTGGGCTGCCCGCAGCCTGGAATGGGTCATGCGTACTGTTGCACTCACTTCGGGGGGAGCAATTTGCAAGGGTTGAACAGACATTGCCCCAGACGGGTGAGGCTTCTCCATAACAGGCAAGGATAGAAGCTTAAAGCAGCAGAATAAGCTGGATTGTTTCCCTTGGCCAAAAGGCAGAGGAAAGAATAATTCGGGCTGCGGGATAGGTTCCATTGCGGGGACAACCGGAGCACTATTGCAAAAATTGAAGAAATAATTGAGATTGCGGTGCCAGAATAAGCTATTATCAAAAGTACATGCACCCTCTCTCCCAAGCAAAGAAAGCTCCATGACTCATAAGCCCTCTACAAATAGAGCTGTATAGTCACGGGTAAATCGTTGAAAACTCCAATGGAAATCAGTCTGAGGCGGGGGAGCATATGGAATGCCTTGATCTATCCTGAATTGCATGAGGACCTTGTCCGGCCGGTAGACGACACTGGACATACGTTCTTCATTCCACACAAGTAGAAATCCGGGACAAATCATGGCAACAATAAGGAAAGAATTAGCCTGGACACTATCGAGAGAAAAATAAATGTGACGGGCCTCTGAAAAATAAAAGGGGACAACATAAATGCCTGGGAGAGGTTGAGTGAAAGGGCAAAACACACACTCCTCCATACGGTCAACATAGTCTGAAAAGAGCCTGTTGGTGCCAAGGCCAGGCCATCGAGAGATGCAAGAAAGGGATTGACGCACTTGTCTCGTGACAAGCTGACCCTTTGAATCTAGAACAAGGTAGCCCTCTACATCAAAGACTTCATCAGTAAAGAAGGGCTCATGTTCCTTAGAGATGGGGCCCATGGCAGGAAATCTCTCATAGAAAAAAGCAGTAAGAAACTGGGTATGCACAAAGCTCTACACGTCATAGCGACCCATGGACTGCTCCATGTTCGAATGGATAAGGTCAAGACGGAAATATAAGTTACCCAGAAAAAGGGGAGCCAAAGGAATTTGATTACCACTGCAAAGCCTTACAGCTAAGGAAAATACCAAGAGATTAATGCTTTCGGCAAGGTTACTAGGTAGGACAAAGAATGAAATGAAATAATTGACGAACGCGGCCAAGTACAAGTCATCTCGGTAGCCCGAACCAACTACGGAGTCACAGCTCTCCTCAGTGATGTCCCCTACAACTGGTTGCAAGTCCTTAAAGAAATACTTCAACCAAGAAAGATAAATAGTCTTATTTCTTTTAGGCCTCTCCTGGAGCAGTTCCCCGGTTCTAAGATTATACCAGGAACCAAACTTCCGTGCCTCCCAAAAGGTGGTTTAAAGAGCAGTGACAGTGACTTGCTCTGCAGGGGTCAGAGACACTGGCTCAAAAGGGTGATCTCCACGGGTGCTGAGGCATAAGAGGACGGCAACATCTTCCAGGGTCAGGGTTATCTCCCTCCATGCCAAAATGAAAGTGTGGGTGTCACGACTTCAACAAGAGACAATCATATCATTGTTAGTCTACACCTTACGCACCGATAACTCCCTCGAGATTAAAATGGCATTGAAAAGGCGGACATCACGTAGACGCTGCTTGAAGCCTCCATCTGCAATGACATCATCAACCTAAAGGGACTAATCTGCTGGAGGGCCAGAATGAGTGCGATAGTAGATGTAAGAATGTGGAAAGTCGCCACGCTCCACACGAAACTACAGCACAGAAACCGGGTTCATCATGTCCGCGTCTTCCAAAGTGGCCTCCCCAAAAAGAAGCAGGGACTCCTTTAGAAGAGGGGCGTCAGGAATGAAGGAGTCAACCGCCTTCTAGAAGGGATCAGCCAGCCCTCCGAAGTAGGGGACCCGCCTCCACTCAATGGGGGTGGGGTAGCCCTGTCAGGAAGAAACCTCGTGCTGGCCATGAAAAGGAATAAAGAAAAGAAATGAAGGCTTTGGAAAGTGGGGACAAAGGAGAGAAGAAGACAAATGAGACAAAAAGGTGTGTTGGGAAAAAGTAGGGGACCAGTGGACCCAAGGACATTATTTATAAAGAAAATCAGCAAAGGGCGCTGGCACACTAGCCTTGGTCATTATGACCTGGCAGTCAAAAGGGTACTTTTTCAGAACCGACACAACTTCTTACCCAACTGACGCAACTCTTGGGTTGCTCGTTGAAATCATGCACGCGCGGGAAACAGGGAGCGTGTCTCTCACGCGCACAGGGGGCAAAATGTAGAGGGTTAGAAATTAAGCCCCAAATTAAGTATGGACCCAAGCACTAAGATCGCCCTGATGAGGTGACCAGGGATAAAAAAGGAGCATGCGCAAAAGCCCAAGAGAAGTGGGCCAACAAGTGGGCCGAGGCAAGTCCGACCCACCAGGGCTCCAGATGGACTCAGCGAGGAGAAATGCCCAAGTCAAGTTGTAGAGGCAAAGCCTACAGCGATGAAGTTGCAGAGAGAACATGTGCAGTGGTAGAGTTGCTGAGGTACTTTGCCTCAGTGCCGCCATTCCTATTAACTTCAGTTCCGCCGCCATTTGAAGTTGCCGAGGGAACATATGCAGCGGCAGAATTGCTAAGGCACTTTGTCTCAGTGCCGCCATTCTAAGTATTTCTGTCGCCGCCATTCTAAGTAATGTTAGTGTCACAATTACTTAGAGTTGTCGAGGGAAAGAGAAGACTGAGGCAACTAAGTTGCAGAGGCAGCGTCCAAGTTGCGAAGGCATTTTGTCGGCGCCGCTATCTCTAATATCTTTGGTCATGCCGTCTGAACTCGCCGCGGGAAATGACTACTGCAGCAACTAAGTTGCAGATGGAATATCCCGCCAAGGTGGTAGCAGCCTTTGAGAGAGGCTTCTCTCTGCAAGTAGAGGCTAATGCCAGGCGCTGATAGCAGGCCCCACAGTTCATTTAACTTGGGCGCTGATAGCAGGCCCAAAGATTTACTAGTTAGAGCTGATAGCAGGCCCAGAAATACCAGTTTACCATGGCAACCCTGCGAAGATGGGAGCAGGGTAGCCCGAGTATAAGGGACTCCCTTTTCATTACCCAGGTCATAGACCTGCCTTAGTCGCACAAGCAGGACTAAGAAAGTCCCCTTGGGCTTGGTACTAAGGCATAGCATGGCTGATAGCAGGTTTGGTTGTGACCTTCTCCCTGGGGAGTTGGGGAGTTTGTGATTAGGTGGCTAATGGTGGAGACTTCGCTGAGGTGAGCACGAACATAGTCGATAGCAGACTAATGGAGTCCCGAGAATGCATGTACTGGCTAAATAAAACTGAGAAAGCAAGTGCAGCGGCGAGGTCTACTATTACAAGTGCACTTGTTGAGGTTCAAGTTGAGAAGGCAAATGTAGAGGCAAACACTCCTGCTGCAACTGCACTTGCTAAGGCTCAAAAGGGAGTTGCAACACCAAACAGATAGTGTATAGTACATGCAGAGGGACACGTGGCACCTTTAGCCTAGTGGCTCAAGGCAGACTATTCTATGTGATTCTCTGAGATACATATCTTCTCTCTATTTGGCCACTTGGTGTCCTCTTAGTACCAAGGAAAAACCTATAAATATGACCCATTTCCCAAGGTTCAAGAAGAAGAATTTTGGGGATTTGGGGGAGATGCTGTCTATTTTGGCACTGTTATTGTCTTCTTCTTGAGTTACTTGCTTCACCCTCACCTAGCTACACACTCTCCAACTCCCAGATAGTTGCTACTATTCATTCTCTAGCCACTCCCACCATTATTGGACCATTAACATAGTTTTGCCTCTCTAATCTTGAACCCCCGTACAACGGGTAGGTTCTAACAAGTGAACTTATTGTCTAATAGGTTCTATGGAAAAAAAAATTCATTAAAAAAGTCACTAATTGTAAGTTTTAACGATAATTTACAAAAATCATGGCAAAAAAAGTTACTAATTGTCAATTTTTAGCGATATATATAAAAAATTATTACAAAAAAAATTATTTTAGCAAAAATTTTACCGGGACTTAGTTTCAACAGTACTTGATGAGAATTAAGTTCAACTATTAGGACCCATTAATAATTTATCAAAAAAAAAAAAAAAAAAAAGAAGAACAAGAAAGGGAGAAGCACTTTTTTTTAAATAAAAAAATGGTATGCATTGTTTCCATCAAATGCCATTTCTCCGATGACAGAATGTTATTTTGTTCGAATCGGAAGGAACAAAAAAAAAAAAAAAAGGAGGTTCCTTTTGTTCTTTTTTTTCCCCACTTTTATCAAACTTTTACAATTTAGGTTTGATCGACTCACTGTTTGTTTTCAAATTCAACCCCAAATTTATTATTAGTTTATGCTGAGAGATTGTGTAGAAAACTGAACTAAACATACAATTACAGCTCATTCATTGCTCTAGCTTTCGCTACTGAAATTAGGGATCTTCTTCTCTACTGTTGTTACTGCTTTATCGATTACTGTTGTTGTTGTAATTTATATAATGGAGGAGACTATTCAAGCTCAAGAACATGATGATTCGCCTCAACATTATCATCATCAGGTGATCTTTTCATATTTTCCTCTCTTTCTATTTCTGTGTATATATATGTATTATATAGAAGATATATATTGAAAATTAATTCCATTTATGTTGTTGTTGAAAGTAAATTAGATGATTCAGGTGATCTTTTCATATATATATATATATACAGGGCACACCCTATGTGAAATTTAAAATAATTATGGCAATTATGTGAAGCAGTTAAAATTTGGGGTATTTTTTTGTGGGTTAAAATAGTATAAATATGTGAAATTTAAAATGATTATGTGGTAATTATTTGAAACAGTTAAGATTTCATAATCATATGAAGAATGGGTATTTTTGGTATATAAAAGTCCTGATAAAGCTTGTTCTGAGTTTTGTGCTTTTATTTTTATTTTTGTAATTGTATAAATATTGAAAATTAATTCCATTTATGTTGTTGGTTGCAAGTGAAATTGACTTGAAGCAAAAATTTGTAGGACCCACCAAGTCTATAAAACATCCATTGACTTTATTATTGCTACAAAATTTGACTTTCTGAAAAATTGTTTGGAGGGTTATTTGTTTTGTCTTGAATTATCAAGAGAAATGCTTAAAGGCCTATTGTCTATTTTTTCTCCTTGGCTTGGAGGGAAATTGTTTGTGTTTTACACGATTCTTCAGCTACATTGACGAATCTTACTTTTAGAAATCGGAGTAATTTTGTAATGTTTATTGTTCTCCTCTGAAAGTTATGATCACATTCATGCTTGCGGGGTTTTAATTTATGTATAAAAAAATAAAAATAATAACACATCAATGTTCTCTCATGTTCAGATGTTAGTTTTTGTAATAATGCTAAGACCTATTTGTCTATTTGGCATGGAGGAAAATTGTTTGTTTTACATGATTCTTCAGCTTCATTGACAAATCAAATTTTTAGAAATCAGAGTAATTTTGTAACGTTTATTGTTCACCTCTGAAAGTTTTGATCATATTCATACTTGCAAGTTTTTAATTTCTGTAAGCAACTATATTGTTCTCTAATATTCATTTGTTTGTCCATGCATCGTCAATGGGCGGAGTTATATTTCACATATAAAACAAATGTGGGTTTTGGATTTTAATGGGTCGTAAGCATGTAATAATCAGAAAGAAGAGTGTGAAGAAGAAGAATCATCTTTAGTGCAGCAACAATCGAGAAGGCCGAGCCTCTCCTCTCTGCAAATACCTACAAGGTCCATGGAAAGCACATTGTCCAATTTCACAAGCATTGATACTCCTCAGGTGCCAAGTCCTAGTTCTACCAGATCAGGACTTCCCCCTAGGCCGAGTTCAGTCAAGTTCAAATCGTCCATGAGAAATCTACTTCCTCAGAGAAGCTTCAGGGGTAAAAACTTGTCTCAGGATGGTGAGAAGACAGTTCTCATCATCCCAGAAACACCTCCATCGGATAGGCCCTCTACTTCATTCTCAAGGACATTTTCTCTCAATAAGGTCTTTTTCTCTTCGTCAACCAAATCACCCCATTCTTTACCAGTGACACCAGTTTCAAATTCGTCTATCAAGTCTGCAAATGAAAGGAATCTGGATGACCATTCTGAATTCTCTGTAAGTACCTTTTGTTCGTTCATTCCCTGCTCTCTGTATATTTCGTTATTCTTGTGGGATTGTGTTTTTTTATGCAATTTATTGGGTTATTTGGTCCAAACATAATGCTAGAATCTTTGAGGATTTATTGAGGAGGGCTCTTTATTGGATGAAGTCTGTTACTTGACATCTTTTTGGGTTTCTGTTTCCACTCCCTTTATAGGAATTCCACTTATTTATTGCTTTATTTATTTTTAATTTTTTTTTATCTCAAGAGATATGAGGGCAGTGTGAGATTTTGGTTGTCCTTTTGCTTTTTTCTTTTTGTCTTTTTCTTTTTCTTTGGAGGACTCCGTGTTCTCCCGTTTCTATTGTACTTTTCTTATTTTCTAATAAATTTCTTTTGTTGCCGATCAAAAAATAAAATAAAAGTAAAATTTGTTGTTGTACAGAAACCAGAAAGTCAACATCATATGAGGCGTTCATTTTCAGTTCCAGTAAATATCAAAGCCAGAAGCTTGAGGCGGACGGATTCCACTGGTGGTTTGATCCGTGTAATATCAGTGACACCTCGTCCTGTAACAGTTGTTGGTGCCTCTCCAAGTGAATCCAGAGAAACGGAAATCGGTATACATGTGTTTCCTTGTTTATAAAATTTGAAATCCAAGAAATATGATTTCTACCTTTATTAATGAATGTCATTTGAGAAACTCCCTTGTATTTGTGACAAGTTTCTTGAGCTTAAATTAATGGCATAAAAGCCCTTATTAGTTAACCAAATTGTTTTGTTGTCCTTTCCCAAATATTTTTCACTTTTTTATACTTATTCATTGTCTTGTCAATTACTGGTTTCATTACAGCCAGTGATCGTGCTGGGGAAGATATTCCCGAAGAGGAAGCTGTTTGTAGAATTTGTTTGGTTGAACTTGGTGAAGGTGGTGAAGTTCTGAAGATGGAGTGCAGCTGCAAAGGAGAGCTTGCACTTGCTCACCAAGAGTGTGCTGTGAAGTGGTTTAGCATTAAAGGAAACAAGATCTGTGATGTCTGCAAGCAGGATGTTCAAAACCTTCCAGTAGCATTATTGAAAATACAAAATCCTCGGACTGTTGTAATAAGACAACCGCCAGCTGTTGCGCAACAGAGGGAAGTCACTCGTTACAGGCAAGTTCGATGGACTGTAGGATTTAATTAACAAATCCGTAGCATCTTTCTCAACGTTTACCTTCACAATCTACCAATCTGTTCTGATACCAATTTATTGGTAAAGGAAGGGAAGGGATTTCTTTCTATGAAGGGGAAAGGGAAAGGATATAAGTCACAACAGCCCTTGAAGAATTCTGACTGGAGTGCATCATACTTTAGTTACTGAAAAGTGGATCCTATTCTCAGTCCTTTAAATGGGTTATAACGTGCTACAATGCTAAGTGCCTGCAAGTTGACTGCCGTTGTGTGGAGTTTTATGGAAATCCTTTAAGAATCTTTCATTCCTTGATTTGTAGATGAACCTGAAAATAGGATTGTAGGAGAATAAATTACTTCAAAAAAAAAAAAATGTTTTTTCTTCTGCTACTAACTAACAAAGGAAAATATCCATGTGAAAGTGGCTATCACAAGTTATATTCAGTCCACTGGTCGCCTACTTAAAAGCTCCAAAGGGTATTCTCTTATTTTTGTCGGATTTATAAAAAGCTGTTATGTACATGCTATCTAGTAGTAGACCGTGATACTAACATGAAGTTACCATCGTCAAATATGACTTGAGGATTAGTGTTTGCCTACCTGGAAACAGAAGCTTACTTGAATCTGTTCTGTTAGCAGTTCTGGTTTTGTAATGTGTCCATGATCATTTTATAGCTAAATAGCTTTATAACATGGGCTTCACGTGAATTGATCTGGGGAGTTCACATAGGTGTTTTACTTCTTTTTTTTTCATTCTTGACAGGATCTGGCAAGATGTACCTGTTCTTGTTATGGTCAGCATGCTTGCATATTTTTGCTTTCTGGAGCAACTTCTGGTATTATCTTTCATTCATATTTGTCAATATTTCAAGTTACATTTTGCTTGTCACTATGAATTGCCCAACATGTGGTAGAGTTTTGTTCATTGCACTTGTCTGCACCTACTGGAATTGAGTATGAATATAACATGCCTTTTGATATATATTTCATTTGATAAGTTGATTCTGGTCACAAGGCTGTCCAATGCTTGGAAGGTCATACCCAAGCAAGGGTTTTGTTCATTGCATCTGGTTCTCTTGTAACTTCACATAAAGTGTATGTACCACTTGGAATGTAAGGTTGGTTGTGGGCTTAAGGCTGTCTATCGCTTAGAAGATCAAATCCAAATCAAGAATAAAATGGTAATTGTTGGTAGGTGGCATGGGAGTGCACTGATATGGAGGCTTGTAGATGAGTGGCAAAGCAAGTTAATGAGACCAGAGAGTGAAGGAGCAACTGGGTGAAAAATGAAGCACAGAGAGAGAGAGAGAGAGAGAGAGAGAGTTCTCAGCTTGCTCTGTGTTGCTAAGCTAAGCTTAGCTTGTTAGAGAATGGAGATAATCCTTCTTATTTACAGAAGAGTACTGATACATCCGTAAATCCCATTGTTATTTAGGAGAGTGGGTCCAGCACACTAATTATTTTCCAGGAACTGATCATCTGAAAGGTCTTAGGAGATGTTCACTTGAGTGCCACAGCCACGCCACTGAATGGCATGGTTTGAGTGCTGCAGTTTATGCCAAATGGGAAATCTCTTCCTCAGTTGGACTCGACTGGCCCAAGGCAACTTACCTGCAGCATAACATCCATTTCTAGTCGCTGAGTCCCATGACCCCAGTGTTCCACAGTTTGCACACTGAGTTGTTCAGCATAGTGCTGAATCACTTGTGATGCATAGGCCCTGTCTCATGGCCTAGGTTGGAGATATGGTGCCGTTTGGTAACACTTTTGTTTTTTTTATTTTTACAAAATTTTAAAAAAAAAAAAAAAAAAAAAAAAAAAAAAATTTTGGTTTTTTGATTTAATCGTCTCAGCTTTGATAATTAAAAAAAAAACAAAAAAAAAAAAACAAAAATGTGTTTTTTTTTTTTTTTTTTTTTTTTTTTTCACCACCACCCCACCACCACACCCACATTTTTCACCCGTCTTCCCACCACCACCACCCACCACCCCCACACCTCACCACCACCACCACCACACCACCCCCACCACCACCCCACCCACCACCCACCCACCACCCACCACCCACCACCCACCCACCACCCCACCCACACCACACCCACCACCCACACACCCCACCACCACCCCACCACCACCACACCACACGCCACACACCCCACCCACCACACACACCCACCCCACACCACCCACCACCCACCACACCCCACCCACCCACCACCCACCCACACCACCACCCACCACCCACCACCCACCACCCACCACCACCACCCACTCCCACCACCCGCACCCACCACCACCCACCACCACCACCACCACCACCCACCACCACCACCGCCACCCCATCATCACCCCCCATTACACCGCCCCACCACCACCACACCACACCACACCCCACCCCGCCCCCACCACACCACACCCACCACCCACACCACCCCACACCACCACCACCATCACCACACCACCACCACCACCCACCCCACCACACCACCACCACCACCACACCACACCCACCACCACCCCCGCGCCACCACCACACCACCACCACCCACCACCACCACCCACCACCCCCCACACACCACCCACACCACCCCACAACCACCACCCACACACCACCCGCCACCCACCACCACCCACCACACCCACCACCCACACCACCACCCACCCACACCACCCACCACCCACCACACCACCACCCACCACACACCACCCACCACCACACACCACACACACACCACACCCCACCACCACACCACCACCCACCACCGCCACCCACCCCACCACACTACCACCACACACCCACCACCACACCACCACCACCCACCACCACCACCCACCCACACCCACCCACACCCACCACCACCCCACCCACCCACACCACCACACCACCCACACCACCCACCCACACACCACCCACCACCCACCACCCACCACCCACCACCACCCACCACCCACCACCACCACCACCACCACCACCCCACCCACCACCCACACCCACCACCACCACCACCCACCACACCCACACCCACCCCACCACCACACCCACCACACCACACACCACACCACACCACCACCCACCCCACACACACACACACACACACCACACCACACCACCACCACACACCCACACACCCACCACCACCCACCACCCACCACCCACACACACACCCACCACCACACCCACCACCACCCACCACCACCCACCACCCACCCACACACCACCACCACACCACACCCACCACACACCCACCACCCACACCACCACCACCCACCACCCACCACACACCCACCACCACCACCACCACCCACCACCACCACCACCACCCACCACCACACACCACATCACACACCCACCCAAAATATTGGAAACAAATGTTTAGGAGATAGGAGATAGGAGATTCAATCACCCGTGCTGGGTGCATTGGAGACCAAGTGTAGGAGATAGGAGATTAAATGCTTAGACACCTGCCTTCTGCAGATGACCTACACAGGATGTCAAAAAATCCCTACTCAGCTTCCAGACTGAAGCACACACGAAGTGCTATTGGTCATTGTCAAGCCTGTTTGGTGATGGAGATGCTTTACTTCTGTGAACCAAAGCACACATGAAGTGCTTTTGATATCATGGGAGACATTTGGTGTGTACTGGACATGTGGGAGATTATTCATGTCTGTGACACATGGTAATCATACATGTTCGAGACACGAGGTGAATTGTGATGATGTATGAAGTACACGTCATTACTTATGTGCCAGTGACATGAGAGAGGTATCGAGAGAGAGAGAGGAACAAGGTGGTGTTGGTATCTATGTCTTCAAAATTCAATCTTATGCCATCCACTGATTAAGGGAAGACTGTATAACAAGCTTGGGTTTGGCCCATCTATTTTATATACGGTGATGGATATTATAGTATTTCCTATAAACTTAATTTAATTGCCTTTTATTGTAATGAAAAACAATCTTGTTAAACTCTTTTCGATGATAACCTAGTAATAATGAGTCCTCTAGGAAAAAAAGTTTCATTTTGTTTTAGTTCCCACACACAGTAATGATTTGCATGCTTTTTAATTTGGTCAATCTGTGTGCATCGTATCATCTTTTCATCTCATCATTTATATGGTCTTTTTCAGTCCTTCTCTCATGATGTTCCAGAAATTCTGATTTGAGATTGGCATATTAATTCGAGCAGGTGTCTGATCTTGGTCCTCGAGCTCTTGCTCTTTCTTTACCTTTCTCCTGTATTTTGGGTCTCGTTTCATCACTGATAACTTCTACCATGGGTAAGATTTAGTTAATTCTTTCATATACTCGTATTGTTGTATTACTTGTGGTGTTAGACTGTTAGTTACTAAGCAAACATATTATCAAAAAAAAAAAAAAGAAGAAGAAGAAGAAGAAAGGTTAGTTATTAAGCAAACATGAATCCTACTTCCCATATTTTATTGGTTTATTTGGTGAAATGAGCTGACAGTCATTCCATTAAAGTGCAACACTTACTTTATAAATATATTTTTCTAATAACTTCATTGAAGTTGTCTTCAACTTAAAAACTGCTTCTGGAGAGACAATGGAACTTCGCTGAATACTATTTGAAGCATTATTTCATGGCTGCTTCAATTTTTCTTCGAAGCTGTAGGGTGTACCCAATGTTTTGGGTAGCCTGCCGGTACCTACTAGGGTGAATTTGGGGAAGTTAGTATCCACATTATGATGGGTTTGTGAGAGGGAGTAAAAACCAACCAGGGTTTAGTAAGGGTTCAGTTTAAGGCAGACCTGCTCTGCTGGCCCTGCTTTTTTTCCCCCCAAACTACCCTCACTTTTGTTCAAAATTTCTTGATTGTGTTTCCTATGTGTAATATTTTTATTTCAGTATTCATTTCTCTTCCTTCTCTGTCACTTTTTCACCCACACGAACCACCGTTATCTCCCATCCTCACCACCTGAACTTTTAATGATATTATGTTCTTTTTTGTTTCATATTCTTCCTCCATCCTCGTTTCCTCTCTATTGTTTGTTATGTCTAACAACCTTCTCTTTATCATCAGAGATTACTGTGTATGTGTGTGGTGGGTGGGTAGAACTAATGCTTGGGGATGGCCCAATTACAAGAACCCCCTCCATCCTTAATCCTTTTCATTAAAGCATCACTCAAAAACTTTTTGCGTAGTACTTCATAGTTAAAGGAACAGCCAGAATAAGAATGAGTAATGGTGAGTTCCCTAGGGTCCTGAGGTGATGCAGAATTGATCACAGGAGTACAACATCATTGTAAGGTAGAAAAATAAATCTTGCCATGGCCAGTATCTTTTTAATTGGAGCTGCTATGTATATATAAAACATTTTGTTATAACTTGAGACAATGCAGCAAGTAGACCTAACAACATCTGATGGCAGCAGTGAGCAAGAGTTATATGTGGGCTTATGCTACATTCCAGTATGCAATCGTGATCCTCTTCGCTCATATCTTTTATACTTTAGTAAGCAGCCCACTGTCTTTTTCACAATGCTCATCCTACATGATTCTGATAATTTTGTTTAGCACTTTAAGGCTGTGTTTGGAGTAGGACTGCAAATGATTTGAGCTGAACCGAACATTGTAGGGCTCGAGCTTGGCTCAAAAATTAATCCAACTTGAGCTTAACTCGTCTCGTTTATACTAATCATGCTTGAGCTCGGCTCACAGCTTGATAATCAAGCTTGGTCAGCTCGTTAAATATTATTCTATGTCAAATATGCATATATAAGTTATAACACATTTTTGTATTATTTAATATATAAATAATATGTTTATCCTATTATTTAAATAAATAATAAACAAGTCGATTTTTACAATCCGAGCTTATTCTAGCTCGAGCTCAGCTCGTTTATTAAATGAGCCTAAAAATCTAGATCAGGCTCATTTATATATGTAACAAACCGAGCCAAGCTGAGCTCGCAAGCAACTTGATTCATTTGCAGCCCTAGTTTGGATGATCAAGGATTTGAAGAGGGATTTGTGGAGGGAAAGGAAAACTAAAGAAAATAGTATCTAAAGAAAATATTATTTAAATTTTGTGCACTTTTCCTTATCCTCCACAAATCCCACTCAAATACTTGATCCAAACACATTCTAAATGTTGGAGTGGAAATTTATGCTTGTTATGTGCTTGTCTAAATGTGCAGCTCAATGTAAATCCAATTCTCTCGGTGCTCCTTTCCTCATTCACTGGGTTCGGGATTGCAATCAGCACAAATTCACTTATTGTCGAGTACCTGAGATGGAGATCAAGCCGAAACCCTAACTTTTCACATCAGCATTTTAATGGTGGTGCTCAGCCGCCACAGCAGCAGCAGCCACACCAAAATCAGCAAGAGCAACAGGAGCTGCGGCAGCAACAGCAAAACCGACAACAACAATCAATAGAAAATCTTCCTGTAGGACCTACGGATGATGCTAGGCTGCATGAAATGAGGATCTAGATCACATAAATCGGGGAAGATGAGAAATTTTGGCTATTATTTACTGGTAATTCAAACTATTAGCTCAGTGCATGAAACCTTTCAGCTTTTTAATAGTGGTGATCACAAAATTTAAACTCCATCTGAGCTCTACAGTGTGTTGAATGTCGATTGTTGTAAATTTTACAAAATTAAATTATATTTATGAAGTTTAGAACATTCCACCTCAACTGTGTGGAGGTCACTAGACTTGAACGTCAAATTTGATGAACACCTTTCATGAATTTGAGATTATGCAGTTGTGTACACTTGATTCTATAGGCATACTTCACAATAGATCTTGGACATTCTGGTCTAGAGGCTCTAAATCGAGTCCACTGACAAACCATTGTTAAACAGTGTACATGTTCAGAAAATGTTGGAACAAGTTTCATGCAACAAACTTCTAGGAATGCACAAGTTTGATGATTAAAATTTTGGTGGCCCATCCAAAGAGAAGCGAACCATAGGTTTTTTGTGTTGATTAGCTTGATATATATTGTTGGATTCATTTCCTAATAGCTTAAGCTTTTGAGACAATTAGTGAC
This sequence comes from Camellia lanceoleosa, assembly GCA_025200525.1. Taxonomy (NCBI): domain Eukaryota; kingdom Viridiplantae; phylum Streptophyta; class Magnoliopsida; order Ericales; family Theaceae; genus Camellia; species Camellia lanceoleosa. The sequence goes on along the minus strand of CM045762.1, from coordinate 6,045,626 downwards.
TTGACATGGTATCGGACTTCAAATTAGGGGAGATCTTGGATTCAAGTCTCTTTGTTTGTATTTGGTACCTGTTTGCATTCTTTTTCTCTCTATGTAATTACTCTAGGAAGACAAATCGGTCACAGAATCATACAAAATGTATATTGGTGGGTGTATGACATTTTGGACAGTTAAATTAGTTCACGAATGTCACTTTGATGATTCATAAAGAAGAATGATTACCAAGTGTATTGCGGACTATCATTTGAGATTGTTTCTTAATTACTCGTATGACTGATATGGTCATTTCTTTCTATGCAGATGGAGGTATTATTGTCCAGGACTAATTTCTTGATGTCGAAATTATTCTAATGATTAATCAGTGAAAAGGGAGCAATGTTCACTGGCACACACTGCACTGACGTGGCTACACCAATGGCTCGGATGTGTTTTGTGGCTGTGCAGTCTGTGGCTGTGAATAATTTTTTGGCAAAAAGGGGACACTCAACTGTACTCGTAACCTCTACATACGGTCAATTGATTTACCGGAAAGTGCAACATTGCTGAGCTGTAAAGAGAATGTTATTCATTATGCCCAAACTACTTGTAGAAATTCTCTAATTGGTTTTGTTTTCATAATTTATTTTCTGAATTTTTTTTTTGGCAATTTTATTTGGTTGGCCCATGGTGTGTTGATTACGTCTATATGTACAGAAATTAAACATAAAATGGTATATTGCCTAATCATAAGGCGTGGGGCCTACATGTGTGACCCACTCTTTGTGAGAGGATTATGTCTTATTCTCTATTTAATTTCTATGTTGCTAGCATTATTAATATTGTGTTACAACAGTGTGCTCTGTTACTTTTTGGTTCAATAATGTTGCCTAGAAGCATTATATACTACTCTTTGTGAAATGTGACATTATGTGAAATATTCTTTCTTAAAGTTTGGTGTCAATGGTTGATTAAAGGGCAAATTATACCAACAGTCCTCATAGTTTGGGCTTTTGTCATTTTGATTGTGATACATTTGATCATGAATTTTGAATCTTGTTTCAATTAAAGACAATTGAAGAAACTATTGCTTAATTTTAAGGGTAAAATAGTCAATTTGATAAAATATAAACTAATTTGATAAAAACAAATATCAAAAAAATATTTTAAAATTTTTAAAAATTAATTTTACTCACTAAAGATAAAATTATGTAAAATTGATAAAAATTAATAAAAGTTACATGATTAATTTTTAAAAATTAATTTTACATGATGATCATCAAAACACATAATAAAAATTAATTTGGTAAAAAAAAATAAATGTCTAAAAGATTTATCAATTTAATATAATTTTATCTTTAGTGGGTAGAAATAATTTTTAAAAATTTAAAAATATTTTTTTAACATTTATTTTTGTCAAATTATTTTATATTTTATCAAATTGACGATTTTTTCTTTAAAAAATCTAATGGTATCTTTAATTATTCTTATTTAGAATAAGATTTAAAATTTATGATTAAATATATCATAATTAAAAAATCAATGACTAAAATAACACAAATTCTAAACTATAAGAACCGTCAGTGTAATTCACCTTAATTAGAGGGCTTTGTAGAACGAGTGAAGAGATAGATCAAGTTGGGAGTAACAGATGAAGTCAAGTCACTAATTCTATTATTGAAATAGGTAATATTTAATTATTTTTTGACTTTATTATTACATGTAACATCAATTAATAGGAAAAAAATTATAATTTTTGTTAATTTATGACATTTTTTATAGTTGAAAACTTAAAAGAGGATCAGAAAATAATTTTAAATTTTTGGGTAAATTATAAATACATCCTCTGAGAATTACTTAAAATACGAATTTTTCTTTCTGGTTTGAAAAATTACAAATACCTCCCTATCAAAAAAATTTATTTAACAGAATTAATTGAAAACGTGAAATTTCTAACTATTCATCTATACAATAATAAAATTATCTGAATTATTAATTGAAATAAAATTTTAACATTATTAAAAACTATTAGTTAACTTGATGATTTATTAACAAAATGATCTATTTGTTATGAAATTAGAAACTTTAGGGGACATAATGTAATTTGTAGAACCACAGAGAGTAGTTTGTAATTTAAGTAAATCTTAGGGGGGAGTTTGTAATTTATCCTAAATTTTTAAAATTTAAAAAAGATGTCTACTAGCTTGTAAGGGTGAAATTATCATTTTAACATGGGAGTTGAGCTTGGCAGATGCCTCAATTATTAGCAAATATATTAGTTCTTGTTTTTTATTCTTATTTTTATTTTTATTTTTATTATCAACTTGTACATTTTTTATTTTAAAATTAATTCTAAAAATTATACAAATGCTCCTTTTGTTTTTTTTTATTTTTTATTTTTTATAAACTTGTACATTTTGATTTTTAAATTAATTATAAAATCATACAAACGCTTCTTTTGAAAGGGTATGAGTATTTTTTTTATAATTATAATTAAGCAATTAAAATGTATTTACTCTATATAATACATATATATTTCACAAATTTTTTTTTTTTATTAATGACACTTTACACCCTACCCCTTATAAGAAAATAAAAGTGGCATTTTGCACTGTACATTACTAGTGTTCTGCCCGTGCTATACATTGGTTGTGTTTACAATTATATGTGTGTGTGTGTGAATTGTGATTTTTAATTTTTAATTTTTTTTAATACAGTAAAAAAATATAACAAATGTAGCATATTTTCAATCAATTATTTTATATTTTCTTTTACTCAAAATTTAAAAATAATGTATGTGTAAAATTTATAACTAAATTAAGGAAAAATTTATTCCTAACGGCATTTTTTTATTTCTATATAAATACTTTAAAAAAATAAACCTGAAAAAGGTTGTCAATATAAATATTATACATTAAGTAAAAAAATGTAGTTAGCAATTATGCTTCCATAAATTTACTATAGTTTTAATTTCAAATTTTTATCCAAAAAAAAAACTATTTTAAAAGCATTTTATTTAGCTAGTACCAAATAGAACTTTCTTAGCAAAAATGAAAGTTATAAAATTTTGTTGCAAATTTTCAAATGTCTATTGTTAAGCATTCTATTCTACTTTTTTATTTATTTACTTGTTTGCTTTGGGAGTTTTGATCTTTAATCTTTGCTCCACATTCATCGTATTGTTTTATTTATTTTTTTCTTCTTACTTGATTTTTGTATAATATTTCTTTCATAGTGCATCTTCGAGTGTACTAGTGAAAACATCATACACTTAGAATGTACAAAATTACAATATATAAAAAAAAAAAGAAAAAAAAAAAGTAAGTAATTGCCCAAAACTAAAACTACTTTAAAAAAATAAAAAATAAAAAATAAAAACAAAAATGAATTTGTTTGAAATAGAAAATGATTCATTTATTTATTTATTAATTTTTAAAAATAAACTTTTAAAGAAAATAAAGAAAACTATATAAAAAAAAAGTACAAAAACTAAACATAAAATATAATACAAACAATAAATGAATTATATGATTTTCAAGAAGTGAGACTCACAAATAAATTTTGTAAAATTTTGTCTATTCATATATTTTTTGTGTATGTTTTTTTTACTTTTAATCCCGATAATAACATTAAAATAGTTTGCACTTATTGCATTAAGTCCATCTAATAGCTTTAACAAATACAGATACAATAAATTTTATAACAGAAAGCACAAATAATTGTGAGACAAAATATCTTCAAAAATAAAAGCAACGTTCAATGATGATATAGAAGCACACCTGACATTTTAATCAGAGATATAACCAAACAAATCGACATAGAAGAGGAAACAATATTTATTTTTAATCACAACAATCACATAACTCAATATATAATTTTAATGTCTCTCACTCTTCTATATGTCAAATTCTCTGTCAATATTAGAATGAATGTATGAACCAAAAAAAAGAATATTTGAGAAAACAAAGAGATGTGGTTTGAGACATTTCAATTGTTGAATTATATTAATTAATAGTTATTAGGCTTCAATGGTCGAGCTTCTAATATTTGATAGTTATTCAAACTGGGTTATTTGATTTCATCTATATTCACTTGATAATTTGAGAGTGGACATGTGTCAAGTTTTTACACAAATACTTGGTACATTTTTTTAGCATTATTAATGAAATGCACAGTATATTTTTTCTTTTTCGCAATTGCAACATGTTATTTTTTAATAAGAATTTATATTTGATTTAAATATTTTTTTAATATACAAATTATTTTTTACAATATATTTTTTCCTTTTTTTTTCCCGCAATTGTAACCTATTATTTTTTAATAAGAATTTATATTTGTTTTAAATTTTTTTAAAATAGAAATTATATTTTTTAGATTTTAATGAAATGCATAGTGTAATTTTTTTTTCTCTTTTTTCATAATTATAACATGTTATTTTTTAATTAGAACTTGCATTTGTTTTAGATATTTTTTTAATATACAAATTATTATTATTTTTAGATTTTAATGAAATACACAGTGTAATTTTTTTTTCTTTTTTTCTTTTTTTTTTTGTAATTGCAATCAGCTATTTTTTTATAAAAATTTATTTTTTTTTTAGATATTTTTTAATATACAAATTATTTTTTATAGTGTATTTTTTTTTCTTTTTTTTCGCAATTATAAATTGTTATATTTATTTTAGATAATTTTTTAATATACAAATTAAAAAATAATTTTAAAATCCCATCATTAACCATAGTATATGAAAGACATTGAAAATGATGCGGCAATAGGTATGGAAGAAGTCAAAAAGGCTTATGGGTTGGGAGAAGTCAATAAATACTTTGTTTTTTTTTTAAATCAAAAAATTAAAAAATTAAGATTGAGATATTAGAACTCCCACAAGACTTATGGATTAAAAACCCTCTTTTCCTTACATAATACTAGTGGTAAACTTGTGCAATGCACAAGATTGGTTTAATAGTGTATAAATTTTTTAATAATGTATTAAGTTCTAAGTTTTGTCATAAAATTATAATCATAATGAATAAAGCTCATCTTTTCAAATTTCATAAGTAAAGACAAAAAACTCAAAAAGCAGGTATTCACAAAAACAAAAGACTGATTAACTAGATTTATTTATCTACAGGTCTTAACTAATAAATTTATCACTATAAAAATAAGAGACTAATAAATTTATTACTATAAATTTATTCTTAAAAACAAAAAAATTGATAAATTTATTCATAAAAACAAAAGACTGATAAATTTATCACTTGACAAATTTATTAATAGGACTTAATGGATAATAAGTCTCAAAAGTATGACCTATTAATAATGTTCCTATAATATAATTAACAATAAATAAGATGTTTCTTAATGACCTTAATGTCTAAAACATATATATGCTAAAAAGAATTAATAATAAACTGAATGTCATAAATCTAATCTATTTATATTTGCTATGGGTTTATATATATTTTTAATTTATATATATGGTTATAAATATGGGTAAATTACACTTTGCCCCCTAAAGTTTCACTAATTTCTCATTTTGGCCCTTTAAGTTTGATTTTTCCCACTTTGGCTCTTTATGTTTACAATCATTCCCACTTTGGCCCTCATGTTTGCAATCCTTTCCACTTTAGCCCTTCATATTTGTAATCCTTCCCACTTTAGCCCTTCAAATTTGCAATCCTTCTCACTTTACTCCTAAACTCACTTCCATCCAAAAAAGTAACAAAAAAATTAGAATTTTTTTTTAGTCTTTAGTGATTTATTTTTTTTAATTTATTAATAAGCATTATTATATTGGTGGTGTTTGGGAAGAGTTTTTTTTTTTTTTTGGTTAGTTTTTTGCTAAAAGACAAAATAGGTTAAAAAATCAAAAAAAAAATACAGACAAAATATCATATCTAACCCATTATCATTTTATTTTTTCTCTCACAAATATCACATTCAACTACAAAAATATCTAACTATCTTCCCAAACACAAAAAAAAATTTCCTCAAAAAATAATCAAAAACTAAAAAAACCTACTAAAATAACTTCCCAAACTCCCACATTATTAATGCATCTAGATTAGATGCAGCTAAAAAAATAAAAACAAATTTAACTAAAAAAAGAAAAAAGTTCACTAAAAATGAAAAAAAAAACGATAATAAATTTTTCATTTCAGAATTGACAATACAGGTGTTTGAGTCAATATATTTTCATTTTTTTCGTCTTTAATAAACTTTTTTTCTTTTTTTAGTTAAATTTGTTTTTATTTTTTTAGCTACATCTAATCTAGATGCATCTATAATGTAATAATGTTTATGAATAAATTTGAAAAAAAAAAGTTCACTCAAGACTAAAAAAAAAATCCAATTTTTTGGTTTTCTATTTTTTATTTTTTACATCACATATGGAGCTGATGTGTTAGTGATGTGATAGATTCTGTTAGTTTTTGGATGGAAGTTAGTCTAGGAATAAAGTGGGAAGGATTGCAAACATGAAGGGTCAAAATGAGAAAAATTAAACTTAAAGGGCCAAAGTGAGAAATGGGCGAAACTTTAGGGGGGCAAAGTGTAATTTACCCTTATAAATATTTGTGGGTTTCTAATTTTTTTATCACTTTATGCCAAATATATTTTTTATTTTAAAAAATTTTAAAATTGAAAATTTCTATTTAATGTTTGAAGCTTTTGCAAAAAATAAAAATTCAAATCAAAAAATCAAAATTTCAAATTAGATTTGGTCAGATAGACTTTAAAAAGAATTAAAATTTAAAATTAAATATTGAGAGATAAAAGAAAGATTTTAATTAAATAAATATGATCAAATTTGTTAATTAAGAAAGATTTTAACAAAAGCGATATAGATCAAATTTATTAACTTTATATGTTCGTATATCAAATTTTTTTTGGTTACATTTATTTAAAAAAAATAGAAATTATGAAAATTAGTAAATGAGACTTGAGAAAATACCGGTAGGAAAGAAAGTAATTAAGAATTTAGTATTAAAGGTTAGAAGTTCTTTCATGTTTCACACTACATTCTTATAATATATAAGATGAAAGAAAAGGGAGAGACTGAACATCTTATAAATATTTTATTTTTATTTTTTATATGTACAAAAATCACACATTAATTTTGCCTTTCTTATTTGGCCTTTAGTTTTTTTTTTAAATTATTATTTTTTATTATCTAAGATTAATCTTCTAACCATGTATCTCACACGACCTCAAGCTAAAATTGTAGCAAGAAAGAAAAAACAATGGTGTCCTCATATTTATTGGACTAAGAAAAATTTGTGCCAAAAAAATTAAAGTACAATTAACAATAGTGAACACTCAAATGGAAAAGAGATAGAATAAAAGAGAGAGAGAACACATCGCCAATACTCTCCATCTCATATACACCATTTTGTATTATCCAAGATTCTAGTTATACACACACACAGGATAAAAGAGAGAGAGAACACATCGCCAGTACTCTCCATCTCATATACACCATTTTGTATTATTCAAGATTCTAGTTATACACACACACAAACACACACACACTAAAAAAAGGAAAGCAAGAAAAGGGCAACAAAAACAAAAGTGTCCTCGTTGCATAAGTGTCTTTGATAAGTTTCTTGTTGACATATTGTGTTAAGACTTAAGTTGGCCACATGTGCTTCCAAACTAAAATTTCCTCCTCATGGTAAAACTTTCTAATTCCTCTATAAAAAGTCATATATTTGATCATACCAGTAATTTTCGATTATCCTTCTCATTTATTGTTATTTGTTCTCCTTGTGACTTAGGAGTGTGTTGTTTGCACTTCAACACTATTGCAACTTTTAAAATAAAAATTTTCTCAAATATAAAAAAAAGAAAAACATATACAAAAATACTTGACAAATTGCCTTATTGATATAGAATACAAACACACAAAAATTCTATGTAAAGCAATTGGTTTGTCTATAAAATAAGTGAAACATATATCTTAGAAACTTGGAAAGAGCTTTAAAAATAAATAAAAATAGAGCAATGGCAACCTCTATTGTATCATACATACTAATTTCTAACTTTCTTACAGAATGACCATCTAGGCAATACCAATCTCACTTTCTTATGAAATGACCATGGAGGCGATGGTGACAAATAAGGGTAAGTTTTTTGAGAGAGGGATACATTCGTATTTTTATTTTTTTGTGAGAAGCAGTGTGAGGTTGAAACAAAAATGTAACTATATATAAGGAGGGAAGAGAGACATGTGAGAGAGGAAGTCATGTGAAAGAAAGGTACTTTAGTTGAGATAAGGGAAAGAGGTGATAAGAGAGTTTTAAAATTTTTAATTTATCTAATGTGATAAATATATATTTTTTCTTATATATTTCATGTGGATTTTTTTTTCTCTCCCCTATTTTGGCTAGAAAAAATGAGGTGAGAGAGGAAGTAGTGCCACCTCATTTTTTTATCTCTCAAAATTATGAGAAATTAGGATTAAATGATTGAGAGTCTATGAGCTCCCACTACATTTTCTTATATAGATACTAGCGGTAACTCGTGCGATGCACGGAAAAATAGATTATATACATTTTGTGTGATAAATAAATCATCTTAATCTTGAATTATGTATTAATAGTGGCAAGCCATGATGTTAGGCCATCTGGGTAGACATTGACAATAATTAACCCATAAAATTTGATATGCATAATAAAAAATTATTAATTATAAGGATTGTTAGGAATAATAGTATCACAATCACTTGATAATATAAATAACTTATATCAAACTATAGTATCAGGCAGAAAAAAGAAGAAGAAAAAAAAAAAGGAAATCATTAAAAGAGAGAAATTCTATAAACTCAAAAAAAGTTATTATAAATTTACTTAGACTTTTAAATTAGTGGTGTATATTATTGTGGAACCAAATTATGAGTAAATCTCAACTTTTAATTATAATTTATAAGAAAATTTTAAAATTTTTTAATCTAAGTTTGTTACCTTGCTTATAAAAAGTACTTCTCAAATAAATCATTAATTAATTCTATTAGCAACTCTCTATCTTTGATCTCCTCTATCAATGATACATGCATATCAAAGTATAAATCCTTCTCCATAATCATTTTCTCCATAGTTTGAATAATACTTGCATAGTTTCTACAGCATTTTAAAAAAATAAAAATAATCAAGATAAGAACTTTGTAGGATTATAAAAATTATATAAGAAAATAGTTTTAATCCATTTTATTTACCAAAAAAAAATTGATGAAAAATTATTTGAATTGTATTTGAAGAAATATAACAAATGATAACTTTAATCATTATATACCAACAAAAAAAAAAAAGGATAAATTACACTAACACCCTTGAGGTTTTTGTTTAATATAGATCCCCTTCACATTTGAAAAATTACACTTACCCCCATATCAGATTATAATGACATATTTGCCCATTAGCTTTTATACATATAAAATAATATAGATATTTTGTTCATGTTATTTAAAGGGAATAAAAATCATCTTTTTTGGTTTAACTCACACAAAAAATTGGATTTTTTTTTTTTTTTCATGCTTTTTTTATTGAATTTTTTAAATATTTAAAGCAATTTTTTATTATATTTTTTAGACACACCTAATCTAGATATACTTAACAAATATAATATTTTATGATTTTTTTTAAATTGACCAAATATAAAAATACAAAAATTCAATACATAATCTTTTTTTGTTGTATTTAATGGATTTTTTTAATAATGAAAAGTTGTAAAATGTAATCATGATGATAGGAAAAAGGACATGATGGTCATTTAGAAAATTTTAGGGCATGACATCAGCAATCCAAGGGCAGTTTGTAATGAGATTACAAACCTTAGGGAGAGGAATGTAATTTTTCAAATATGAGGGAGAGATCTATATTAAACAGAAACCTTAGGGGGTGTTAGTGTAATTTATCCAAAAAATTATATAGGTTACTCAATGAAAAAATGGTTGAATGCAACTAAAGTCATAGACATTGAATTAAATCATATGGGCTCTAAATTGATAATATAATCTAGCAAATCAACTAATAATAATAGAGAGATATCCAAAAATATATAGTATTTTTCTACCATCTTTGTATTATATTCATTAATTTCATATATTATAGGAAAATTTTGCTCGTCTCGATCTTTTAATTAAATATGCACAAAGAAAACAAATTTGATAAGAAATTAGTTCTAAACTTTACTATTGAAAAAACAAAAATTTCAAAGAGAGAATTTAGAGATGGGATTGAAGAAATGTTATAACAAATGACAACCTTATAAAAAAAGAAAAAGAAAAAATACATAGCAATGATCTAATACAAACTATTTTTAACAACTAAAAGAAAGAATATCAAATTATTACCTTGGATAAAATAATGATAAAAATTAATTTTGTAAGATTTTTGTGTTGCCTCCTCACATGCGGCCTTCATTATTTAATTATTAATACACTTTTTATTTAAAGCCAACAAAATTTTATTTATTTATTTATTTATTTTTATCTTTATCACTTAGTAGATAATAACGAATAATAAAAATTATTAAGAGAATGTTAAGAATTTAAGAAAAGATAAGAAATTATAGATAAGGACATTTCATAAGATAAAAAATTCAAAATAAAAACGGATAATATGTGATAGATGGGAAAAAAAAAAAGAGTAAATCAAAATAAAGATTTAGATATATATGTTATTGATAGATATATAGTTTAACAAATCATATCTTTATTTAAATTTTTTATTAATCAATTATTTAATCTTTATCTTTATCTATAAGTTATGAAATTAACTTTTTTAAATTAATTATTTAATTTTTATCTTTATCTGTAGAATATAAAATTAATTTTCATAAATTATTTATCAATTTTTATATGTTTATCTATATAGATGAATTTTGAAATTCAAATCTTTATCCATAAGTAATGAAAATAATTTTCATTTTAATTAATCAAACAAATAGAAAATGGAGGAAAATAGAAAACATGAAAGACAATAAAAGAGAAATGTCACGTAGGAAAGAGAGAGTTTTAAAATTATGAGAATTTAGAAATAAATATTTAGAGACTTTTGACAAAACAACTACATTTGGGAAGTTATAGATAAGGACATTTCATATGATAAAAAATTTAAAATAAAAAAGGCTAATATGTGATAGAAGGAAAAAAAAAAAAGAGTAAATCAAAATAAAGATTTAGATATATATATATGTTTTTGATAGATATATAGATCAACAAATCATATCTTTATCTAAATTTTATTATTTTAATTTTTTATTAATCAATTATTTAATCTTTATCTTTATCTATAAGTTATGAAATTAATTTTTTTAAATTAATTATTTAATTTTTATCTTTATCTGTAGAATACAAAATTAATTTTCATAAATTATTTATCAATTTTTATATGTTTATCTATATAGATGAATTTTGAAATTCAAATCTTTATCCATAAGCAATGAAAATAATTTTCATTTTAATTAATCAAACAAATATCATAAATTATTTATCAATTTTTATATGTTTATCTATATAGATGAATTTTGAAATTCAAATCTTTATCCATAAGCAATGAAAATAATTTTCATTTTAATTAATCAAACAAATATCATAAATTATTTATCAATTTTTATATGTTTATCTATATAGATGAATTTTGAAATTCAAATATTTATCCATAGGCAATGAAAATAATTTTCATTTTAATTAATCAAACAAATAGAAAATGGAGGAAAAGAGAAAATATGAAAGACAATCAAAGAGGGTTGCCACATAGGAAAGAGAGAGTTTTAAAATTATGATAATTTAGAAATAAATATTTAGAGACTTTTGACAAAACAATTACATTTGGTTATATAGATAGTATAGATAGATAGATAGATATAGATAGATAGTACTAGCGGTAACTCGTGCGATGTACAGGAAAATAAACTATATATATTTTGTGTGATAAATAAATCATCTTAATCTTAAATTATGTTTATGTATAAAAAATTATTAATTATAAAAATTGTTGAGAATAATGGTATCATAATCATTTGATAACATAAATAACTTGTATCAAACTAAACAAAACATTAAAAGAGAGAAATTCTATAAACTCATAAATTTACTTGGACTTTTAAATCAATGGTGTATATTATTATTGTGTGATCAAATTATGAATAAATATCAACTTTTAATTATAATTTATAAGTAGTTTTTTTTTTTTAAATTTTAATCTAAGTTTGTTGCCTTGCTCATGAAAAGAACTTCCCAAACAAATCATTAATTGATTATATTAGCAACTCTCTATTTTCATTTCCTCTATCAATGACACACACATATCATATCAAAGTATAAATCGTTTTCCATAGTTTGAATAATACTTGCATAGTACCTACATCATTTTTAAAAAATTAATCAAGATAAGAATTTTGTATGATTATAAAAATTATATAAGAAAATAATTTTAATACATTTTATTTATAAAAAAATGATGAAAAATTATTTGAATTGTACTTGGAGAAATATAACAAATGATAGCTTTAATAATTATATAGCAAAAAAAAAAAAAATGATATAAGTTACTCAACGAAAAAATGATCGAATACAAATAAAGTCATGAACATTGAATTAAATCATATGTGCTCTAAATTAATAGTATAATCTAGCAAATCAACTAATAATAATATAGAGATATTGACAAATATGTAGTACTTCCTTATCATCTTTGTATTATATTCATTAATTTCATATATCATATAAAAGTTTTATTCGTTTGGATCCTTCAATAAAATAAGGACCAAGAAAACAAATTTGATAAGAAATTAATTATAAACTTTATTATTGAAAAAAACAAAAATTTCAAATAAAGAATTTAGTGATAGGATTGAAGAAATACTATAACGAATGACAGCTTTATAAAAAAATAAAAAAATCTAATGCAAACTATTTTTAATAACTATTAGAAAGAATATTAAATTATTACCTTGTATAAATATAATGACGAAAATTAATTTTGTGAGATTTTTGTGCTGCCTTCTCCCATGCAGCCTTCATTATTTCATTATTAATACTCTTCTCATTCAGAGCCAACCAATTTCATTATTAATGCTCTACTCATTCAGAGCCAACCAATTTTATTATTAATACTCTTCTCATTCAGAGCTAATAATTTATTTATTTTTAATATATATCACTTGGTAGATAATAACGAATAATAAAAATTATCAAGAGAAGGTTGAGAATTTAATGGGAGATAAGAAGTTATAGATAAGGGCATTTCATTAGATAAAAAATTTAAAATAAAAAAAGATAATATGTGATAGAAGGAGAAAAAATATATGAATAAATTAAAATAAAGATTTAGATATGTATGTTTTTGATAGATATATAGATTAACAATTCATATCTTTATCTAAATTTTATTATTTTAATTTTTTGTAAATCAATTATTTAATCTTTATCTTTATTTGTAGGCCACGAAATTAATCTTTATAAATTATTTATCAACTTCTATATGTTTATTTATCTATAAGTCATGAAATTAATTTTTTCAAATAATTTTTTTTAAATTTTTATCTTTATCTATAGGTCATGAAATAAATTTTCATAAATTATTATGAATTTTTATATGTTTATTTATAATGAAATTAATTAAAGTACAAAATGAAAGGAAAACAAATAATAAAAATTATTAATAGAAGGTTAATAATTTGATAGGAGATAAGAAGTTATAGTTAAGGGCATTGCATAAGATAATTTTTTTAAAAAAAAAAAAAAAAAGATAGTATGTGATAGAAGGAGAAAAAAATATGAGTAAATCAAAATAAAGATTTAGATATATATGTTTTTGATAGATATATAGATGTGAAAGTTCCTTTAGAAATAAATATTGCACTTTGCACTCTTAATTTTTAGGATAATTAGAAAATATAGTGAAAAATAGGTGCAAAGTGGTACTTGTACAAAACTGTAGGGCACAAACTACAAATTTGTATTTGACAGGATTATAAAGTGCAAAGTAAAACTTTTATTTTACAGGGGACAAAGTATAACTTTTTTAAAAGGGTAAATTACAAACACCTCCTCGAGGTTTTGAAAAAAATCTTTCCCCGTTTGAAAAAGAATCCATATCCCACCCGATTTTTTTATATTTTTCATAACCCCTTTTTTTTTTTTTTTTTTTTCCTTTCCTTTTTCCCTTAATTTTTTTATTTAATATGATTTGACTCTCATTTTTTTTTTAATTTTTTCTCAGGGGGGATCTGTATTTTTATATTTTTCAAGTGTTGTTGTTTTGCCTTTTTAAAATTATAGGGTCAAAGTGCAATTAAACTTTTTTTCTTTTACTTTTTCAGTGCTTTAATAAATGTACACTTGTATGATATATGTACACTTGTATAGTCATCATCACCACAGACAAACGCTTTGTAAACTGAGGCGGAAGGAGAAGAAAAAGAGTCGTGTTTGGTTGGGAGGAAAAAGGAAAAGAAAATGTCGAAGAGCGACGTGGAGGAGGAGCAGCATGAGGAACTGCGACGCCGAAAGCTTGAAGAAGCCCTTGAAGTCAAATCTCTTCGACGTATTATCAGCGCATACCTCAAGTATATATATATATATACAGATATTCACACTCTCAATTTATCATAATCTTATTTGTGATCAATTACTAGACGTCTCACTTCAAAGAAGTATTGTATTCTACTAGTGATTTGTGAATGCTTTAATGTCTCAATTATTGATTGCACTTCTGTAATGACCTCAGCTTTTGAGTTGTAGCTTGATTATGGGATTTGGGTATGTTTTTAGTATGTAATGTTTATTCTTTCATTAACCCTACTAGAAGGAGTTTATTTATTTATTTATAGGGCAAAATCCATTTTATCCTCGTGGTTTAATTTCGGAGCAGTTTCCCTTGGCTTTTTTTAGAAAGGCCAAATACCTGTTTTGATCGTTTTGTATTTCCAAATTATTGTTTGAAACACACCAAAATTGAGCGTTGACATGAAAAAAAATTCAATCAAAATCAAAATATAATATAAAAATTTAAATGACAATGTGCCCTTATCTTCATCTTATTTCCAAAAACCCTAACCTGATTATCTTCTCCCTAAAAACCAAACCCTAACCCTAGCCACCCTCCATCCTCCCCCACCTCTCATGCCACCGCCTCCCTCCTCGCTATTGATTTGCACCCGCGGCCACTAATTGCCATCACATTCATGTCCACACCATTAGCAAGACATGGCACTAGTTCAAAGCTTACCATTTGCACACCATTCATTTATATATATATATATATATATGTATGTATCTTCATTTGGTTTGTTTTCTTGTAAATCTTTTTTTGATATGTTTATTGATGATCCAATCGCACATTTTTTTTTGTTCCTCATGAGATGATTTGGGATGCTATTAGGTCTCTTAAAGTTAAAGTTTCTGCATGTTATTTGGTTCACAAGGAGCTCAATACCAGTGTGTGTGTTTGGTTTGAGTTTTTTGGATTAAGTTTTTTGAAAACTGAATTTTTTGTTTTTCGTATTTTTTTGTTTTTAGTGAATATTTTTAAAATTTTAAGCATTTTATTTTTATTTTTTTAGATGTACCTTACTTAAATGTATAAAAAGTAAAAAATTTGTGAAAAAATATTTTAAAAAATTAATAAATACATAAAAATACAAAAAAAATACTAAATTTTAGTATATTTTTGTATTTTTGGTATTTAGTGAATTTTTAAAAGATTTTTTCACAAAAATTATGCTTTTTATGTGTATTTATGTTAGGCGTGTTTAAAAATTTTAAAATATTAAAAAAATTCAGTAAAAACAAAAAAATACGGAAAACAAGAAAGTAGAATTTTCTAAAAAGTGTTTTTGGAAAACCAAGAACAAGCAAAGTGATAATATGCTATTTAGTTATTAATCTATTCCCTGAATTTGATGCCTGATTATGCTAGGCGTTACCACAATTGTTTTGTCACACTTTTTTCAATTTTTGTTTTTGTTTTTGTTTTTGTTGTTGTTGTTGTTGGTGTGTGGGTGGGGGAATAGGGAAGTATGTTGTGTTATGTACACAAAAGAATGATTTACAAGAATTAACTGGGGTTCACACCTCCCTGTACAAGTCAAATAATACAGGACTGAGCGAATCAAACATAGAAAAGCAAACACCCCAAGGCCTTAACACCCAAGAGATCAAGAGGGGTAACCCCCCGAAGCCTAATGCTAGAAGAGACCAAGACAGTAAGGCCACATTTATTTGGGAGATTAGGTTGGATGAGATTGTTAGTGAGGGAATGGTTAGTGAAGAAATTGTTAATGTGTGGATTGTTAGTGAGGAGATTAAGGCCAAGTTTGGCATCCTCAAAATAATCCAAAAAGTCAAAAAGTCACTATCTTATTTAAGTCACATCATCTTATTTAAGTCACATCACCTCTCTAACACATCACTTCAAACCAAAAAAAAAACACATATATATAAAAAAAAAAAAAAAAAAATATATTATTAGTCTTCCCATAAGTAAAAGTGTGTTTGTTTTGATGATATAGTGTGGGAAATGGTTAGTAATGAGATTGTTAATTTTTTTTTTAAAAAAAATCTTTAAAAAATAATTTCTATATTAAAAAAAATATCTAAAATAAATATAAAATTTTCTTTTTTAAAATAACAGGTTGCAATTGCAATAAAAAAAAAAAAAGCACTGTTCAGGACATCCGGCCGGGCGGACGACCGGATAGACTCAATCTGCTCACTATTTTTCTAATCCCACGCTTTACTCAGCCAAGCTAATCCCCTAGTGAGGGGATTACTAAGCCGCTCGCACTATCAAGCCGCCCTCCCAAATCATCACCAAACACGCTCTGGGTGGGACCCACAGCCATCCTAGTCCAATCCGACTGCTAAAGCGGCGAAACAAACATGACCTAAAGTTAGCAAGATCTCATGATGACATGCACCCTAAAATACCTACTTTTGAGACACAAGTCGATCCTATCTAAATTAGATCATCCTCATTTGGACCATAGGAATGGATATGATTCATCTGCAAGAGGCCCTAGCACTATGATAAAGCATAGCAACAACACTAACAGAGCCATGCTCGACATGAATATAGCAACCAATTGCTTCTATGAATGTTGCACCAATATAGCTCTCATAAATCATAATAGACAGGAAACTGAAAAACGCAAAGTATCACTTAATGCCCCTCGTTCATATTCACATTCTGAACTCTGGACAATTAAGATTCTTCTTAGAACCCTGCAAGTTTGGGGAAAAATGAAAATTTCTTCCTCTTAACTATAATTTTTATTAGTAAATTCTCATACTAATCCATTTTGCCATGTGACTTTTTGTATTGTTTGGATTTTCCTTCAATGAATCTCAACTTTCTGAAATTCATTTTTTTTTTTCCTTTCTATCCTCAATGAGCAAGATTATAAGGACAAAATAGTATTGCTGACCCTATCCCCTGATTTTTTGAAAACTTTTCTTACAGTTATCCAGATGCTGCAGAAGATGATGTAAAAAGATATGAAAGATCTTTTGCAAGGCTTCCACCTGCCCACAAGGTATTCTACTTCTCTACTTGTCTAAGAGTACGTCGTTACCATAAATTATAATCAAAATATTTCATATGAAATAAAATTCAATTCTGCCTAACTATTATCAATATAGAGAGGGCTTAATTGACTGGAATTAAATCCAGCTTCTCTGTAGTTGGCCAGATTTCTTTCATCCGTATTGTTACTACTATACTCATTTCATGGCCTTTCAGCCTTTTTTAAAGTCATATTTTGCAAAGTTTTTAAGGGTTTCCACTGTTAACTCTCTGTCTTTAAAAGTTACGTGGCATTCATCTGTTTCTCTCAATGTCATCAATATTGTTTTCCTTTTTCCTTTTTTTTTTTTCTTTTCTTCCAATCCTCTTTTTCTCCAAGAAAGAGTTCCATTCTTGGTTTTTTTTTTCTTCTTTTATTTATGTATTTTTTCCCACTCCACTGCTATACATTAAAGTTGCTATACACAGTTTTTCTTCTTACCTATGTTTTCATGTGGTGTTGCATAATATTATTTCTTCTCTCAAACTATGTATCTAATTCTGAATATTTAATGCAAAAAAAGAAGTGGCTATGGCAAACTACTGTTATATTCCAATTATCAGGCAGGCTTGTTGGCTAAAGAGAAGCTTCTTGCAAAGAATCTCATATAGGGAGTCATTTGTCTCCTTGATGGATAAGTGTGGGCCTATTGTCGTGGTTGGGTGTAGCACTTCTTTTTTCTTGTCTTTTGTTGTTCTTGACATGTATGAAGGCTGTCTTTTTCTTCAATGCTTTGTTGCCCCGTTTTGTTCTATATTATATTCATATTTCTTATCTCCATCCCCACCCTTCCGCCTTTAAAACAACACCCAAATAGTACACATTAATGTGTGTTTTGGGGAGGGGGGGGGGGGGGGAGATTGTCAATGTTATATTTTTGGGAATAAGGATTTTTTTCTTTTAATATATGTTTTGATATCATATGTAATATCACGTTAGTGGCCATAATAGTGTTTCTAATGTGCTAAGTGGCTTGAAGAATCCTATACTTGGGTTTTCTTCCATTGGATACTGATATATTTTACATGCTGTTTTTGCAGGGTCTGCTGTCCCACCTCCCAGTAAAATTTCAAAGACTGAGATGGTATATTTTCCTCAACTTATTTTCTGCTATAAACTGTAGAATATATTGCATACTACATTCACAATAACGCTATGCTAGCCTAATTGGGAGAGAGATTTTCTTTGAATGGTAATAATCATGGGCCATTACCTTTGTGAGATACACATAAATCTTGATAAAAAATTTAAAAAAAAAAGTCTGTTTCCTAGTATTAAAGAAAAATCAGAGTGAATTGTATTTGCCACTAAACAAGCCAAAATAGAAGAAGATAGCCCAAAGTTGAATAGCATTGGATTATATGATGACATGCTTATTATTTCATTGAACATAGAACTTGATCAACAGCATATTTATGTCTTCTTTCACAACCATTCTCATGTAGAACAAATAAGTTTAATATAAGGGAAAAAATAAGCTACGAAATGCTAAAATTCAGACAGAAGATGTCATTTCATTAGGGAAGGCAAAGAGACTGAACTAAGCATGGTGCCATTATACATATGTGGCTAACTTTTTAAGGTGCATGAAACATGGGCAATTCTTTTAAAAGTGCATGTCTTGGCAATGAGGCATCTACTTACCATGCTGACTTAATTACCCTTTCTATTATGGGTTATTGACATGTATTTTATCGCTTTTTTCCGACTTTCTCCCTTACCTTTTGGGGCTTCATTTCTGTACTCCTATCCGTTTGTATCATATGACATATGATACCTACTGCTAATGGTCGATAATATAAAGCTAAGGGGCCCTTAAAAAACATACATCTACGTACATTTAGTTTTTTGGTTAGGATATGGAAAAAAAATGCTTAGTCAATTATATGCTTGGTATTAGAATGTAACTTTAGCACAATAACATCTTGGAAGATTCTAATCACATTGGTGTCCCTATACTGCAGGTGTATTTCAAAAAATTCATTTTTCATATTTAACATGCTTCAGGTGATTTGCAGCTCTATTTTTTATTTCCTGCTTTTTTCCCCTTTCTGTTTATTTTTTATAGAGAATGTTTTCATTCTCCTGTGGAAGAACTGTGCAGAGATTATTGGTTGCAAGTTGCATCTTAGATCTGTATAAATAATTCTAGGACTGTTATTATTGGCAGGCATTTGATCCCCCAATTGATATGAGCCAGGAAATTGATATTTGTCAACACCAAAATCTGGAAAATTTCCCAGACTATAATATTCTCGCTGGTGAAAGAAATGCTTGCTCTTGCCTATCTGCCTCAACAAGTGGAAGAGTAGCTTTATTGAAATCTGATGAAGCTAGTTGTGGAGAAGGAAGCAATTTAACATGCAGGTCACCTGATGAGTCGACCATCAATGCGGTCTGTGTAGTTTTTTTTTTGTTTTGTTTTGTTTTGTTTTTTTTTTTTTTGGGGGGGGGGGGGGGGGGGGACAGAGTGGTATTATCCATGCTGGTCGTATTTTGTGTTGGTTATGTACTTCTATGTTGAAAATTTGACTGCTGTTAACAACAACAGGAGGTGACTGTTGTACACGTCAATGGTTCCGATACTGGGAGCTGTTCTGCACGCTTACAATGTGACCAAAACTTTGATGAAGCCGGTGGCAACAATATGAAGACTGCAAACGATCAGTCAGCAATGAGTTCTGTTGTTGATTCCAATGGAAATGTAAGATTTTATTTTATTCTCTTTAACCTATCTTTTTGTATAGCATGTCTTGTTGTGGATAGAATAGACGAATATTTATTTTTTATTGTATCAGCAACAAAACAAAATATTATTAATGAAAATCAAGACAAAGTACAAAAAGTACAAATGAGGACTAGAAGTCCTCTTTTAAAAAAGAAGAGGGAAAAAAAGAGAGGTAGAAATCACACACTGCTCTCCAATCACTATTGATTAAATATACAAAGGGATCCCCTTAAATGGGGAGGAAACTGAGCCCAGAAGGAAGCCATAAAGTGAATCTTGTCTCAAATCCTATTGCAATCCTTAACCTCATCCTCAAACACCCTTGCAATTCTTTCTGACTATACCATAAACTACACACTTCCAAAGAATGTGAGCCTTCGTGCTTGAACTAAAGCCCCTATAATTAACATTAAGCATTTTAACACAAGAATGTGGAGGCATCCAAACCACTTGAATATGATGAAAGAGCCTCTGCCATAATGCAAAGAAACAGGGCAGTGTAAGAAAAGATGGTTTATGCCCCTTGCATATGAAAATATTCAAAATTTTCATAGAATCTCCTTTTTCAAGTAGTATGTTTATAATTCTTCAACAAGTTCTGCATTGTTTTCATTTGTTATTGGGAAACATGCATTTGGGGCACTGCTTAGTGGGGGAAAGGGGGTTGATGGGAGGAGAGCAAAATGACAGTGATGTTGTGCTACTATCTTCAACCGCGAGGGTATTCGTCACCTTCTATTGTTGGAGCTTACTTTCTTTACCCCACTCATGCCTCTCAGTACTGCATATTTACTGCAAAAAGAGAGTGGGTGATGACCTTTTCTTTTCTTTTTGAACCTTGAAGATGCAAAGGAGTTGGTTGTACAAACATTTTTGAGGCATTTCTCTTTATTCTTTTCTGATCCCATTAGCAATATATTTTGTGTTATTTTATTCAGCCATGGTTATGGATTCCTAACTGATGTTTCAATATGTGTGGTTAGAGGATGATTCGTTCGATCGCTCATTTCCCCATTGTACAAACTTTCTTGCTCTCATAATGTTTCTATTTCTCTTGTGGGTCTTTTTTTATCTCATTAGGTTTGTTGTCTTGTGAGTCTTACTTTGATGAGATTATTGATGATCCTAATGTTTCTTTTTTTCCCTCCTCACTAGTTGATTTGGAAAGCATTTGTGCCCTTTAAAGTTCAAATCTTGGTATGGTCTTTGGCTCACATGAATTTCAGTACCAATGACATTTTTTCAAAATAGGGGATGTAATTGCATAACGTGTAAGAGAATTTCGAGTATGTTGATCATTTATTTCTACATTGTCTTGTGGCCATGGCTTTATGATATCATATATTTCAGTTGGAGGAGGTTGATTGTGTAGTTCTGACTTCTTGTGTCCAAATGCTCATTATTGATTATCGAGGTTTTGTTTCAACTAAGAGAGCCTGATTCCTTTGGAATAGTGTGATTTGTGTCTGTGTTTTTTTGGGTTATTAGATGGAAAGAAATGCGAGAATTTTTTTGTGATAAATGAGAAGAAACTTAAGAACTATGAGGAAAGATTTCTTACTTGTGATTTCTAGAGATTGGAATGTTGTTTGTCACTTGTAATTGTGTTATTTATTTTCCCTTTTCTTTTCTTTTTGGTGGACTTCTTGTGGTGTACTTAGTACTTTCTTTATCTTCTTATTTAATTTTTTTTCTATTGCTGATAAAAAAGTAAGTTGTGAACCATTTAAAAGATTCATAGTTTCCTTCCAATTTTTGGTTTCTACTTTTTGCTTTGGTCCATGCATGCAATTGCTTATGTAATTTTGGCATTTATTTTTGTACTTCCTTTCTGTTATATATTGTTAATTTTTATTCGTACTCTTCTAATTTCAGGTATCCTCATCACCTCCTGATTGGTTAGATCCATCATTTCAGTTACATGTCCCCTTAGTTGATGTGGATAAGGTATATTTGTTCCCTTATGGCTGAAAATCAACCTTAGATTGTTTTAAGTTTGCTAAAACAGAAGAGAATAAATGTGAAATTTATGCAGACACTCCTTCAACAATTAAATTTTTTAATTCATATGAGACACTTAACAAACACTTCGACACTTATTACACTCTCCAAATACGACCAATATGATAAATGTCTTCATAGCAACAATGATTTGCATTCTTCATAATGCAACTTGTGCACTTCAAATATATTTTGGAATAGTTAGAAGATGAATACATCATGTGTATTTCAATATTCTACAATTGTTTTATGCAATTGTTGCATGAATGATATCTTGTGGAATGTATGATTTCCAAATTTTAATTAGTTTTATGTTAATCTCTCTCCTTTTTCCCATTACCTTTGAATAAATTATTAATATATTAGACATATGATATATTTGTAAAAATATAAAATTTTATCTTGTCCCAGGCTTATCGTGTCTTGCATTTTTTGAAAATGGCCGCGTCGACATGTATGTGTCATGCCACCTGTCTGTGTCTATGTTACTTGGGGTATAACAGTATAAAAATGCATTCTAATTCATTTTACTGTTAATAAAAGCATAAGTGAAACACCTTGCTGGAAGAAGTACTTTATCTCTGATTCCATAAATTCTGTTCTCAAGTAAAAGCATGATGTGTTGAAGATCTTAAGGTGTACTTTTTTTCCCTCACACTGCTTATCAGAAGAAAGGTTGTTGGTATATATTACATAGACACTTCTAAATTTGTTAAGTACCTTTGTCAGATGCTTGACACTTGGGTTAGGCTATGAGATGTGTCTGTTATGTATAGTTGGGCACGCACCCAACAAAAATGTTTTAGTAGAGTTTACCATGGAGCTATGAATAAGACTCATTCTATGCATAAAAAGCTCTATGTTAGTTATAAACACCATTTTACCCTAAATAAATGAAAGAAAATTTAGTTGTCATGGATGGTATCCTCGGGCACGAGAATTAATCGAATCTAATACTTCGACACATTCCTGCACCTAACACCTGTACCTGAACCCATGTAACATAGATGTTGGTCAATGGCTTTTATTTTCATTTCTTGTAAAAAATGTGTTAAGTACCATTTTGTGGTAATAATGTAGCTATTGAAGGTGGTGTCCATTTTTATTCTTTTTTTATTGGCAATCTCTATTTTTATTCTGTGGTCAGGTTCGCTGCATTATAAGGAACATTGTAAGAGATTGGGCAGCTGAGGTACTCTCTAATTTACCATAAATTTGACTTTCTATTTTTAAATTTCTACTAAGAGAAACTTGAACTTGAGGTTCAATGTTCACTATTATCATTGATTTATAAACAAATGTTCCTTTTATTGCTTATTTTAATACAGGGGCAGAGGGAACGTGATCAGTGCTACAAGCCTATTCTTGAAGAACTTGAAATTCAATTCTCTGATCGCCAAAAGGATTGGTATCTTAGTTCTGTCATTGTTTTTATTGTTCCAGTGTAGACTATGCTTACTATGCATGTCATAATCACTTTACTGGGAGACCTCTCTTTTCCTTTTTTTCTATTTCTCATTGCTTTGGACTTGTGCACCATCTTGGTGATGGACTAATACCATACTTTTTTAATAGCCCTCCTGCCTGTTTAGTTCCTGGTGCTGGACTTGGTAGGCTGGCTTTGGAAATTTCATGTCTAGGTATGTTTAAGTTGATTTTTTTGCAATCTATATTGAAATGTGTCTTTCTCAAAGTTGTTGACATTTCTTTTCATGTCCCAGGTTTTGTAAGTCAGGGGAATGAATTTTCATACTATATGATGATTTGTTCAAGTTTTATTCTTAACCAGTAAGGATATCATGACAATCTCATTCTAATGTGCTTTTCTTTATCCTTCTTCCTGATAAAGAGGAGAGATTATCATTCTTATGATAAGCTTTTTTTGTTGTATTATTAGGACTCAGACTGTTGGGGAGTGGACAATATATCCTTGGATTCATAGCAATTGCAATTCACTTTCTGACAGTGATCAGCTTCGTCCGGTTTCAATTCCAGATATTTTTCCAGCTAGGTATTTAGTTGGCCATTTGTGTGTGTACTTTTGTTTTTTGGCATCTTTGTTTGATTCTTTGATTTTGTTATTTCTTTCAGTTTTCTAATTTTTTTTTTTAAAAAAAGAAAAAATTTAAGGGAATCTTTTAAGAAACTGCCTTGTTACTTATCTTATTGGATTTCCATTTTACCCAATGATAACCTTTCAAGGCCAAGTGTAGTGTGCATCTAAACTTGATCAGGTTTCTGATTGTTTCCCTGAAAGGAATTGGGATCCGGTTGACCTTTATTCATATTTGATAATTTTTTCTTGTGTATTATGTTTGGGATGTGTGCTTTAGTAGTTCCACATTTTCTGTGAACCCTTTGCATCTTGTTTATTGTGAACCAAAACTTCACTAGGTGATTAATTTTCCGAATTAAGTACATATCAGTGAATTATAGTTGCTACATGGGTTCTGTTTGCTGCCTACTGTTTTCTACATAAAAAGTTGAATACCTTCCATTTTGCTAATCATTTGTCTTATGAAGAACTTTGCTCATTACATTGATGGTAACATACAGATGCGCTCATAGGATAATGTTGGTTTTTTTTGGATTGTTCTTGGTGGTGTGGTTGGTTTGGGGTTTCGATTTGTGTTCCATATAAAAAATATTTAGGTATTATTGTACAAGTTCACATCTGCAATTGTATAACTACCAAGTAATCAGTCGGGCAGTGGTAAAAATTTTATGAAATTCTGTATCGGCCATATATGTTTTTTTTAGGCATTTTCAACATCTACCCGCAGTCATGCACAACTGCACCTGTAATGGCTCAATTTGGTAGAACTGTGGGAAAGTGATTATAGCCTTATTTGGTGCAGCTTAAAAGCTGCTTATTTCAGCTTTCAGCTTAATTTAAGCTATTTTGATGTGTTTGGTTTAGCTTATAGCTTTTTGGAAGTCAGAAATCAACTTATTCTTTGAGTGGGGTAAGAGATGCGTAATTTATAAGTCAGAAATCAGCTTATGTTCATAGTTATAAGCTATAAGCTGTTTAGGTATAAGCTATAAGCACTTTCCCACAGCTCTACCAAACAGGACTTATAGCTTATACCTTAACAGCTTATAACTTATAACTGTGAACATAAGCTGATTTTTGACTTATAAATTAAGCTTCTCCTCCCCCACTCAAAGAATAAGTTGATTTTTGACTTACAAAAAGTTATAAGCTGTATTGTTAAGCTGAACCAAACACATCAAAATAGCTTAAATTAAGCTAAAAGCTGAAATAAGCTGGAAATAAGCCCTACCAAACAGGGCCAATGTTTAACTATCAAGATTATTATTAACTTCCCTTGGAAACAGTGCAGGGATTACTGATGGCTTTTCTATGTGTGGGGGTGACTTTGTTGAAGTGTACAGTGATCCAAGCCAAGTGGGTAGGTGTGATAGTATGACTTGTTTCTTTGTTATTATTATTTTATTATTGAGCATAAAATGGGGGCATCAATGACTGAAAGTATAGAATGCTTGTGAATTCATATACATTCTTCTTCTTCTTCAGTCAATTTTTTTTTTATGTCCTTCCAAATTCGGGGAAGCTAGTATATCATTTAATTGCTCAAAGCTTCCACATGCTATCTATGTATGATATTTTCGTTAAGGATTGAATTATGCAGACCTTATGTTGCAGGAGTTTGGGATGCTGTTGTGACATGCTTCTTTATTGATACAGCACACAACATCGTAGAATATATTGAAATCATTTCAAGAATCCTCAAAGATGGCGGAGTAAGTTGTTTGAATTAGCTTCTTGTTAATTTGTTTCCTTCATTTTGAATGCATACTTAATTTGATTGGCTTGTAGGTATGGATAAACTTGGGTCCTCTCCTTTATCACTTTGCAGATGTGTATGGTCAGGAAGATGTAAGATTCTATTCCTTCTAACCTATTTTACATGGACTCTTCAAAATAAATCAAATACCCATGTTGGATACCCAACACTTGGACAAGGGCATTGGATATGTGTCCAATACGTTCTATCAAATAGTTTTTATGTATTTGTATTTAACACTGTCATTATGTGTATATATTTGTGTACATAATTGCTATAAAATGAGTAAAATGCCTTTCGACGCTATAATGCCAATTTATCTCACATGATAAATTAAAATAATAAAAATATGGCCCTTTTTTACGGAGTCTGCATATCCTTAAATTTGAGGTTTGATGACCGTACCTAAGTCCATGTAACATAGATTCTAGCTGATATTTGCACGGTCATGCTCTGTGGGCTTGATTAATGGGCTGATATGCTTGTTTTTTTGTTGTGAATTTTCTTCACTTCTGTGTAGGAGATGTCCATTGAACTAAGTTTAGAAGATGTAAGAAGGGTCGCTTTCCATTATGGTTTTCAGTTGGAGGTAATGTTATGTTGTCTTTGCATTATCTTGTGACAAAATTCTTATTGCATTCTAAATTATTAATTTTTTGACTACAGAAAGAGAAGACCATTGAGACAACCTATACTACAAACCCTAGGTCAATGATGCAAGTAAGTTTCCCTCACTGTGCATGGATTGTATATCCTTATATTCATTTACTTTTCTATCTTTAAAATTAATCAATTTAATGGGAAGTTATCTCATGACTCACATTCACATACACTCTTCAAATACACAATTGACCTGTCAGAAAATTGAAGGTAAAATTCTCTTATTTGTTTCTTTGAGGGGAGATAATCGTAAATTACATGATTCAAACACATTACGGGTGTGTTTGGTTTGGTTTTGGGAGATAAATTTTCAAAATTTTTTTTGGGAAAAGCGTTTAAAAAAAATTTTGGTTTGTTTGGTTGTATATTTTGGAAATAGTTTTGGAGTATGGGGGTTTGGAATGATTTGATATTTTGTTGTAGTTGAGTAAATGTGTGTGAGAGAAAAAGTGATTGAGAAGAAGAGATGAGAGAGAAAAAGTGATTGATTGATGTGTAAGAGAGAGTGAATGATTTTGGGAAAAATATTTCCACAATCACTAAACCAAACAAAATTTTAGAAATTTTTCTCCAAAATTTGTTTTTCAAAAAAAAAAAAACAAACAAACAATGCCTACATCTCTCATATCCTCACTCCACCAAATCCAATATTGATACTTTTTTCATTATGTACATTGTTACATGGCGCGAGAGAAATAACTGTGTTGAACATATTGTGTTGCATGATCCATATTGCACTTGGGTATAAAAGAAAAAAAGCACTGAATCGGTGTCAGCCTTGATACTTTTTGGTGGATTTAGAGATCAGATGAATTCGATATCCTACGCGCATGCACTCATAATACACATCTTCATGTTCATGTTATATTTGGTTGAAAGATATGCCTATTTATATTATAGACTATTATTCAGCTTTAAATATGCCATTAAACATATGCATATGACTGATCTGTTAGTGACTTTGAAACACTTATTTATTTAAAAAGAAAAAAAGATGGTAAAGATGTTTTGAGGGATGGCTCTTTATTTCTGTCAATGTGTAATAAGCGATAAGGTTGTAGCTCTGAAAAATAATTAGATGAGAGTATGGAACCTTCTTGAACTTCTTAGATTTATCCATTGGTAGCTGAGAGTAGCAAATTTTCTACTTAAATTTTTAAATAAAATTTTCTGTTAGTGTTGGTATAATGATAAATGAGTGATAGCTTGCCTTTGGAAATATAAATAAACTGAGTAAATATTTAGTGAAGGATTTTGATTGAAGATTTGAGAGACAACAATTAGTTTGGGAGGTGGGGTTTTTATCATCTTACTGCTGAGTTTATAGGTATATTTGTGGTTGTGTATTAGAATATTTTATCCTTTTTAAGTTTCTTTTTCAAATTACAGAATCGATATTACACTGCATTTTGGACAATGAGAAAGAAAACAGTGGCAACTGAGCAGCAGCAACAACAGATTACATGAATTCTTTGCCTCCGCCTTGTATTTTATTGCACAATGGAACTGTAGCTTTTTCCCAAAAGAAATGAAAATTGCCTTAAAAATGCACTTGTTATTATTACTGTCATTATTATTATTATTATTATTTATCGCCTCACCATATAATCTTGTTTTAGTATGTCTTAAAGGGGAGCAGCAGATATAATTTTCCAAGTTTTACATCTTATGATATTAAGAGAGAGAGAGAGAGAGAGGGGGGTTGCTTCACCTTTTATCGTTATTTATTATTGTTACTTGATAAATTGCGCATTAAATTGTTTAGATAATTTTGCTATGAAGCTACACTTCATGAATTGAGTAAAATCCCACCTTTTTAGGAAAATGAACGGGTGTATGCGTGGGTGTGGATACCCCCTAGAGATGTTACAGCTGCATTTGTTTTTACACATAAAACGTTTTCAGAATTTCATGAGTATTATAGGTGAAACTAGAAAAAATAGAAGATGTCTGGGCTAAGGATTTTAGGCAGGAAACAGATTTTAGTTACGAGAAGCAAATAGTGGTTATGCTCTCCAACTCTCATTGTAGAAGTTAATAGGTTGGAGCCCCATATGGGCCGTTATGATTTCTTTTCGTTTTTTACCTTAGATAGATTAGAGGAGTGCGAGATCGAACAAGTGAAAAAAAAAATAAAAATAAAAAAACTGCCAACTATTATATTCGTGCTCTATACATTCTTTTGCACTTTAATTTATATGTATTGAGTTGTAACCTAAAATGCATCTTTGCAATTGAACTAGTGTTGCCCATGTGACTTAAAATATTTGACCAAAAAGGCAACTACCATAAATGACATATGAGAGGATAGTCTATGACTATATTACAAAGCACTTTATTGAAATTGATTAAGTGACAGATTATAGGAATTAAACTCCAGGAAAAACAACTAAATATCAATCAAAAGTTTTTAACAGTCCCATTCACCAAGACACTTTCAAACGCAACAACATTTTTATTTTTTTTGAAAAAATGACTTACCCTGGCCACATCTAATGTTCAACACCAAAATGTTCTCCATCGTAGGCCCAGTCAAAAGCTTTCATTAACGAGTTTATATTGAATCCCCATAGCAGGATTTCATATCGGTTCAGCTGAATTATGACAAATACAGTAATTATGTCTTCTTCTTTTTTTCCCCCTAACAAACGAAATACCTCAAATAATAATACTGTGGAGGAGCAAAATCTCCAGGGTGGTAAATTAGCCACTATGTGCCCCATAGTTATGTTGGGGGTATGAATTATATCATGTGACAACCATTATAATTAACAAAAAAAAAAAAAGTTCATTTCACAAAAATCCCAAGGATGGCAAGAAAAGCAGGCCTCCTGAAAAATGGGCTAAGTCTAAAATATTAAAACCGTCCCTCAAAAGTCGAAATTGCTGCCACTGTATCTCCCCTACCCCTATTGTACCCATCGTGCCCGTCTGTCTACCTGAAGAATGGGCTTTACCCTCTATTAATCTTTTCCATATATCACTCACTTCAATCACAATTCATCGTGTGTTTCAGGTGCTTCTGAGTCTACTTTGTCATTGGTTGAGCCATTATCTGTTTGGTCATTTTCAGATGTTGCCTCCTGAGAAGATGAGTAGGAGGAGGTAGTATTCGCATCAGCCTCGCTGCTGCTCTCTGTTTCATTCTTTACAGGCTTCTCAACTTTCGGTTTTGGTTTGGGAATTCTATTGATGCTAGCAACCTGCACATCAATCAAAATTTATCAACAAATAGTTTTTTTTTTTTTTTGAGTGGGGGGACTCTAAAATGTTATAATCAGTTATTTACTCAAGGAAAGGACTGCCATTAGTACCTTGTCTTGAAGATCGAACACCTTCTCATATACTTCTTCAGATGTAAATGCAGGAGTGCTGAATGGCGAAGTCCTGTCAAAGAAATCCAGTCATTTAACATGTTCTACGAATGACTATAGCACTATATATACTATATAGCTCCCAAAAATGATAGCACAAACAAGGCTGGCTATAAGATGGGGGACTTAAGTAGGTGAGTTACTAGTGAAATTGGGTCTTCAACTTAACAACCCTAGTAACAAAAGCTTCACTGACAGGCCATGAACTATAATGTACATTGAGGTAACTCAAAAGTGTATGCACTCTTCTCAACTCGATAACATCTTCTAGAGAAAAACAAAACAAAACAAAACAAAACAAAACATTCAAAAAAATTTAAAAACTGGGAGCATTGCATGAAAGAGCATCTATCCAAAAAACGAGTATAAAATGTGCATGACGATGTTAATATCCAAACATTAAGCAAAGCATGTTCTTAAAATAAATAGGGTGAATGCCAACGGTATTTCTCACCGAAAAGGATGGATCCAATTCAGCTAAACCAAAACAACTTGAAACACATCCCTAAATTATTTGATAGGTGTAATCTATGTTACCAGAAAACGCTAATATCCTAACGAATTACCTATTGGTACGCACGTTACAAAACATGATACACTTTTATTCCAAAATGATAAATTTAGTGATTCAAAGCAATCCCAAAAGTTTTTTCAACATATGTCTTTAAATATTACCTTAGGAGGAAAAAAAATTCAAATATAATAAACTAAAATTTACGGTGAGTCAAGTTTTGACAAGAAAAAAAATCAAAAAACGGGTCATAATGCTCATAGAAAATATTACATTTTATTGGATATCTAATAGTTAAAAAAAATTACTCTAGAAGTACCTTAAATTTTTCAATATAATATATACAAGTCTACCCTTATTATACCACATTTTAGAGCATGTGTTTCCGTTCCACATACCGGAACGATCCACATTCCAGATAACATAGGGTGTAATTTAAGGAGACTCCACCTTGAGCCTCTTTATTGGGGAATGCAGCTTAAGCTGCTTGGATGACACCTAGGGGACCCTTTATCATTAACACTAACTTGAAACACATTCCACTAAACTTGGTCTGAGCACTAAAAGTTATAGAAATGATTGGCCACTGTAGAAATTCAAGAAGAAACCAACTTCAAATTATATCAGAACTTCTAGTTTGTGTTTAGATCTTGAATCTGTGGAGGAAAAAAAAATGGGAAGGTAAAAGTTTAAAAGTCGAGAAATTTGTAAAGGAAAAAGTGAATGAAATAGAAGCTTCTTTGTTTTTTTTAAACTTTACCCTTCCCATTTCTTTTCCCTCCGGAAATCCAAAATCCAAACATAGCATTAATATAAATATGTTAGTGATGTGTCCTAGTTAAAATTTTCAAAAAAAATAACAATATAATATGTTTAGAAATGCCAGAGTGCACAAGCGTGCACACAAGAAGAGAACTTACTTCTTCTGCTCAGCCTCTTTCTCAGCCAACCATTTCTTAAAATTTTCAGCATCCTTTAGAACCTGAATATCCAGGCATTGTAGGTAAGAGATTTGAGTTTTGCCATTGCAAACAGGAAGAAACAATATAATTTTTTTTACAAGAATAAACAGATAGTTCAAACATGATCAAAGCACCTTGTCTATTCTCTCTTTCGGAAGCCATGATTTAGCCTCCCATCCATGTACAATCTGCAGATGCTCAATAGCAAATTAAAAGAAAAGAAAAGGTCAATGCTCTATAAACTGTCCCAAAACTAATGCAAAGCATATAGCACATCAACAATAACAGAACATGCAGTTTTCTTCCCAAAAACAACAAAGCTTTTGCATGTAGGATCCCGTGAAATCAATACACTTTAACATGCCAAGAAAATAAAAATAGTTTAGTGTGCAAGAAATGCGGGTGAAATTTCCAAGTGACAAATATCTTTGACCAGTAAAAAGACAGTACATGTTTTTGCAGAAAAATTCGCAGAGCTCCCTAGGTCACAAGGGTTTCATCTCTTCCAAAATATAAAAATAGTAAGAAATCATTTACGACATTTAAAATATTGAAAAAAGAAGTATGAACAAAAAGCCGTAATATCTATTTTGAAAAATTCTATTCATAAACAAATTGGCAGTCTTTAGAATTCTAGTAAGTAAAAAGTCTAAAGGATTGATATATATATATATATTCACATTATTTTTATTTTATCATAGTATCCCAAGTTATTTTCTTCAAAAAAACATTCGATACGTGTTAGATTCTAATTTATTTTTAAATAATAATAATAATAATAATAAGACACGTTGGATATATGTCCAACAGGTGCCGGACAGGGTCCAACACAGACACAACACACCTTAAATTTGTTTGTGCCCCTTAGAGATCAATAATTAAATTAAGCTCCGAAGTATCTATTAACACCAAAATCTTGGAGAGACAACCATTTAGTTTCTTCACATCATTGGTTTTAATAATCAAATTTCTACTTTATTCATACAGAGGCAACCCACTTGATAGGTTTTAATTCTTTATTGATGTATTTTCTCATTTTGGAACCACTTTCATTTCCATCACACATCCAATATAAATCATCAAAGCTAAATAGAGGTTCAACTACCAAACATCAAAAGGTGTTAAGTTCATTCACAACTATCAACCATCTTATTTACCTGTTGCAGTTCACCAAGGTATTTCTGAGCAAGTTCACATGCTGCTGGTCGTCCAGTAAGCTCATTAAATCTGCATCAACTTTCTGTAATAAGCTATCCAACTTCAAGACTAAAACCTTTCTACAATACAAGAATTGGACATCGGGACAGACCTGAAAAAAATGGGGTCGCCATTAGATTTTAATGAATCTAAACGTTCTTCAAACTTAGTGGCAGAAGCATCTTCACCATCAGTGTACAACCATTCCTGCACCTGAAACAGTGCAAGATTTCCAATTCAAAAACCTAAGTAGGAACAATATGACAAAACCTTGCTGGATAAAATGAAACAAACGATAAGATGAGAGGTGGGGGGGTGGGGGAAGAAAGAGAGCCAACAGAAAAAACCTCATCAAGTTTTTCGATGAATGATTGGTGTTCCTGGCTGGAAGAAATTTTTTCATATTCCTCTGATTCAAGCTGATAAAAAAATAAAAATAAATAGTAATTCACATTACATTGAAAATTAACACAAGCAAGCAATAAGCAATTATAAAATGGGGAAAAAACAGCAAAAGAAAAGGAGCGAAACACAAGAAAGAAATAACGCTTGATAAACATATTTTCACTCTAATCATAGAGACAAAAGCAATAACACCAGATGGCACAGTAAACCAATTCACAAACCAACTTCAAAGCAAAAGCAAAAGCCAAATAAAAAAAAAAAAAAACAGATCCTGCAGAACCACACACACACAGAGAAAGGACAAAACAATGCAATGGACAGTGCCATATATAACAAATAAGAGGTCCTGAGAGGAAATTAAGATAATAAATGGAAACCTCTTAAAGGCTTGAACATTGGATTGAACTACATATGCAGAAAAATGTTCATACAAAAAAGAAAGAAAAGTACTAAAATGTTAGCAGGACTACTCCAGTATAATAGTCACTAAATATTCCAAGTACTCAAAAATAAGTAGGTGAAAACAGAAACAATGATTTGGTAAAATTCATGTTAGCAAATACTAGGTCAGATTATCCAATGCACTTCATACCTTTTCTCTAGTGGCATATATGTATCCTTCGAGATTATTTTTTAACTCTGCAGTTCTTTTTCGCTCTGCATCCTTTATATTCAGTGCTTCCAGCTTTTCTTTAGCTTCGAGAAATGCTTCTTTGGAAAGAGACATTCCAGGTCCCACCACCTTCTCAATAATCTAGAAACAAGTGCGAAATGAATGATTAGGATCGAAAACTGTTTTAAGTAAATCCAATAAAACCTTGAAGTTAGATAGGTTTTGAAGTTATTTAATTAGTTCGCACCTTGAGTGGAACTCTAAAAGTCCTCTTCTTCAGTTTTTTCTCTGTACCAAGATCAGTAGTGCTTTGATCATTTTCACTGGAGTTGGATGCATTATTAGTTCCACCGTCCGTCTTCAAGCTGTCAACGCTGTCTTCTGAAGTGTTCCCGGGACCACCTTCAACTGATATGTTGGGTGAAGCAGAAGTTGAGTTCTCCACGGTAAGATTCTTTTTGGGAACTTCTATCCATTCGGATATTTCAACAACAGCATCTGCTCTATCCAAAGAAAATATCCCACTACTACTGAGAGAGAAATGTAGATTGGCCTTGATGGGTGAAGAAAGATTACGTGATGCATACCTAGAAAACAAAACAAGATAAGAAATATCAAATGAAACAGGAAGAATAGTCCATGACTTTATCAAAGTAAAACACCACAACCAAAATCAACATATGTTTCAGAAATTAGTTACTAGGCCTCACTTTTCACTAGCATCAGTCAGACCAGATACGGCATACTGAGCAAATATGGGCGAAGGAGCACCAGGTGGTAATAGGTCTTCACTCTCATAGGCAAGTGAAACTTCAAAGTCTTTATTGTGTATAATGGATCTAAACATCTGTCAGCCAAGTAAACATGTGATCAGTGAAAAGTAGACCACACAAAATTTCTTAAAATTTTGATTCTATGCTTAATCATCTCCAGTGGAATAGATTTTGATTTCTATGTGATTTACCTTACTGGGTAGTTTTTTCATTCTTTGCACAAGCACCTGTCTAGTGCTTTCATCTTTTAGAAGATCAGGACCATTAAGCTCGATGACAAATCCATATGAAGAACCATCAACCATCCCTAGCTTACGATTCAATTTGATTCCATCACTTAAATTCGCTGCACGTAATGCAGCACCAAGAACAATAGCTTCGTCAGCATCCAAGTGTTTGTCCAGATCTTTCCTCCCAATGAATTCTTGGATCTTAGCCTATAAAAGAGAGGAAGTAAAAATTAATTTCATAACCATCAATCATCAGTTGGGGCTTTAAGAGACAAAAGTGCTGATACATTGATAACGTTCGTATGGCCACATTTGTAAAGCCAGTTGAGGCAGTGATAAAGCAACCTAATATAATGGTATCAGTCACGGTTGCACATAATCAATAACATGCAATCATCAATGGTGAATTGAAAATGCTCTTGTGAAGTCTTGGTACTAATCTTGAAGTCTATAGTACAAACTACAAAACTAACACTCACTAAATGAGGATATTACCAAGCACTTCTAATATTTGCTTCCACACTACAAAATGCAATAATGCAGCTTCTAGATCATGTTAGTTGCAACTTGCAAGGGAAAGAAGGTAGACCTGTAGTTTTGGCACTCGAGTGGCACCTCCAATCAACTCCACCGCGTATATCTCATCAATCTTCAATCCAGAATTTTTAAGCACTTCTTTAAGAGGAAAAAGAGATTTCTCCCAAAGATCATTGCAGAGCTCCTCAAACTTCTCACGAGTAATCGTACTCCTGGTAAGAAACAGTAAGAGAGAAATATCAGATAAGCTGGTTATGTTCATTTAAACAATCAAATGCACACTAGAATACTCAAAATACATTATAGAAATATTGCAAGACTTTGTTTGGATCTTGAAATGTGGGCGGAAAAGAAAATTAAGTACAGGCTAAATTTTTTCTTGTTTTTGGTTGGGTTAGGAAAATGGAGGGGAAAAAAACAAAAAATATATATATATATGCTTGTCAAAAAATCTATTTTTTTTCATTAGTCACCTATTAAAAATAGTATGTTCAAGTAATTCCATTTTCATTTCCCTTTCCCTCAAATGCAGAATCCAAACACAGCAAGCAACCAAGCCATGACCTATATCTGTCAGCAACAGAAACAGCCCATCTCTCACACATGATAATTGATTGAAAGGTCTACTTTCCTAAATAAAAGCCTCTTTCTCTCTCTCTCTCTCTCTCTATATATATATATATATTTGACATCCTAAAACCTTAACCATCTTAGTTCAATCACCACAAAGCCACCCCTGCAGAGACTATCTAACTAAAGCACATTGTAGCAATTGGAAGACCCTGGATATTTCTTGGTTCTCACCATCAAATCGTTGCTATTTGTTAGAATAAACAGCTTTTGAGATACAACATGATGTTAATAAAGATAAATAAACAAAATTTAAAAATAGGGTATTCAGGTGTTCCAAAATGTGAAGTCACACAAATAATAAACGCTCCTAGTTCTTCATAGATTTCAAAACTCAAACACATAAATTGAAAGGGTTAAGTATTGTCTCAAACATTTGATGGTAAAGAATCTAAAGACAAAAATGCAGTGCAACTGTGCAACTACTCATTTGGAGCTTTCGCCTTTCTATCACTGTATGATGTACAAAAATCTAGCTTTTCTCATACTGCATCAAAGTTGTGGACTTCCTGTAGGAACCTTAACCTAAACCTACACCTACCAAAACCACCCATCCCAAATACAGAGTTAAGGCACATTGGGTCAATGACATAGCATGCATTTTCCTATTCCCACAAGAAGTTCTAAGAGGCAGATATAAACAGATACACCATTCTTGCATATGTACCATGGATTCTTCTAATTTCTAAATTAAGGCTACAACATAAACTAAATGCATGATGAAACATTGTACTTTATACTCTAAATTCAGTCCACTTTGTTCCCTAATTCACCTTCTTTTTAACTTTTTCTATCCATGTTAATTTCAAATTTATTGGGTGTCTCTGAGGACACATTTTTTTATTTCAAGGAGACAGAAAGGAATGAAATTATTTTTAGAAGAAGCTTCACTCCAGCACTACAGCCTGGAAATTCCTGAAATTCACATCAAAGGCAGTAAAGAATGAAGAATGCCCATTTAATTAAACATACCTAAAGTCACGATCATCATAAAGAGATTCAACTGAAATTGGAGCCATTGTGTTTGCACTTAGAATTTCTTTTGTGCGTTTAACTTGTTTCTTCAACTTTGCCATCGCCTTAGGGGATGTCCTCACATCTACCCCGTTTCCAAGTTGTTTATTGAACTCATCCGCAAAGTACTCCACCAACCTTAATTCCATATCCTGACCCCCAAGTTGTGGGTCCCATCTAACATCCTTGACCTGCAACAATTTCAAAGGTTAACTAACTAGCTGGCATGTACAAAATTGTAAGCTTAGTCAACTGCCATCAAGCATTTTTACAACTCTGTAGCTTAAACAGAAATGCAGTCTTTTGTATAAAAATGACATGTGGTATGAGGATCCTACCAATCCAAAATTCTTGCTATGAAATGAAACTAATTAAACATACACTGCAACATAAACAAATAGTAACTGATTTAGCCAATACCAAAAGATATAAACCAGTGCAAAGTACCCATTCTAAACTTATACTGAAAAGCATCAATTAACAGATTAAATTTATAACCACCATGCATTACTTACAAATATGAACAATATAGATTTTGTACAACTTACCGAGAATATCAAAAATAAACACAGGTTTGCATTGACATTGGCCAATCAATAAAAAAGCACACCCAATTTAGTCCCATTGGCGAGTCTTCCTGGAACGCCATGTGCCTATCCAATAATATTTTGCAATTTCTCCACCATGTTCTTTGTTTTTCAGGTCATGTAATCATTCAGCCTGCTATTGGGCAGCACACAACTAACATAGAATTCTAGGAAAACAAGATAATTACTCCATTGGATGGGTTTGGTGGGTGTAATTTGTGTAAGACTTAACTTTTGGCATTACTTCAACTGCCCTCAGGTTCAAACCCAAAAGCTCAAGGTTAATTGCTTGAGTTTTACACACTTTTTTTTTTTTGTCAATCGATAGGAGAGTAATTACAAATATAATAAATATTTACATTATCAAACAGACTACTAGCCCACAATAGCTGGAAAGTTCACAAACCTAACACAACTAATAAACCAAGCCCACCAAGCTAAGCCCAACAACTACCATAATGGGCGACAAAAATAAACCACCACAAAGGGTACAAACTCCTCTCCATAGAAGTTGAACCCAAGACCTCATTTGTGTGTTATACAACCACTAGGCCAAATGCCTTGGTTTGAGTTTTAAACACTAAACCATTTGTAAATTGGCCAGTCAATAGTAAAGAATTATAGCTAGCACACCCAATTTTCAGTCAGATAAGCTAAACTACTTATAATTTCCCAAAATTCATATGTGTATCATGTGTATAATTAACTAAATTAGCAGTAACACATTCTCAGAATTACCTGAAATTGGTTGACAGAGACAGTCTTCCCATACTCCTTCGCATTATACGCAGAGAAATACACAAGAGCAGCATAAGTACTACTCGAACCCATATCATAGAATATAACATGCCTTGACTCATTCGAGAAATCCTTATCAATCCCATACTGCAACGCCGCACCCGAGTGCTCATTGATCAGCGAAAGCACATTAATCCCAGCCAACTGAGCCGCCTGAAGCAAACCCTTCCTCTCTACCTGCCCAAAGTATGGTGGCACTGTAATCACGGCGTCCTTAATCGGAACCTTGGAATGAAACTCTGCCAAATGCAAAGCATAACCCAATACCATCGCCACCAATTCCCCCGGTGAATAAATTGCACCACCATCAACCCTAATCCCCGCACCGCCTCTCGGATCTTCCACAATATCAAATGGCAAATACATTGAATCGAGAAATTTCTTCACATAATCATAGGGCTTTCCTATCAAATCTCGAAGATTTGAATATACTTTATCGGGATACCTCGCCACGAGTCCGGCAGCTTCTTCGCCGATCAAGCGGTTGCCGCCTTGAAATGCGACCAATGCCGGCGATTTTCGCTTCGACATTTCGTTAATCGCGACCGAGATTGGACTTTGTCCTGGTTTCAGATTCACCACGGCGACTTTCAACCATTCTGAGCCTAGATCTACACTGAAAACCGCTGATTCGGACGGTTTCGCAACAAAGAAGAGGATCGAGAGTAGTAACCCTAACCTGAAGAAGATCGATGACATTTTTTCTGGATCGGAATCAAATGAATCCAAACCCTACAACCTACTTTTCAGAGCTTCGTCTGAAGAACATCAATGAAGCCCCTGTGTGATCACGAATTATCGCTGACGTGCATTGATCTCTACTTTCCGGGAAAATTTGTTGAGAAAGCAGGGGTTCTCTCAACAAGTGGGAAAATTTGTGTCTGAGAAATGAAAGTCAGGAGGGAGGTTGGGTTTTATGAAAGTGCGGTTGTGGGAGATCTACGTGGACTGAACTGACGAATGAATTGAAGCCACGTATGCAGAATGTACACGTGGCGATTAGTGTAAGGCCTTGTGTGTTGTGTTGTGTGTTGTCGTAGATCTTTATAGAAGCCTCAACTTTGAAGGTTCCAGGTGAAGGTCCCCCAGTCAACACGTCAAGCTCCTCTCGCAGTTGGCTATACCAATCGGAGTGTGCCGTTGGATTTCCGTTCTCTCACCACGGTCGTTCAATATATAAAAAGTTGATCAATTATTTTATTTTTGTAACAAATTATATTAGTTACATTTATATAAATAATTTATTTTAAATATTAGTTACATTTATATAAATAATTTATTTTAAAAATTAAAATTATTATTAACATAAATATAATATAATCGAGTAATTATTAATATTCGATTAACGTAATTTTTATAAAAATAAAATACTTGATGAGTTTTATACATTGGTCCCGTTTGGTAGAGTTGTGAGAAATTGATTATAACTTATAACTGTGAACATAAGTTGATTTTTTACTTATAAATTAAGTTTCTCCTTCCCCACTCAAAGAATAAGTTGATTTTTGACTTACAAAAAGGTATAAGCTGTATTGTTAAGTTGAACCAAACACATCAAAATAACTTAAATTAAGTTAAAAGCTGAAATAAGTTAGAAATAAGCCCTATTAAACAGGGCCATTAAACAGTTTAAATTATCAATATGAATTCTGTGATTAACTCACAAAGAGCCCACAATATCCTCTAATCTAATTGAACAATGCTATATGCACCAATTAGTGTGTTAAGTAGTGTATTAATTGATGATGTGGCATAATTTAAGAAGTTTTTAGTATTTGTAATTTGTATAATGAGTAGGGTTAATAATAATGTCATAACTAGTGTTGATACACTAGTTAATATACTAATTAGTGTATGTTGCACCATCGAATCCAATTTAAACAGGAGAAAAATCGTGACCTCAAAATAAATAAATAAATAGATTGGATTAATTTAAATCGCATGATTTAAGGCCCCGTTTGTTTTCAGAGGTAGAATGGAAATGATTCATAATGAGAGGATTAATAGTGAGGGCATTGATAGTGAAGGGAATAAGTAAAATTGTATTTATTTTGATGATAGTTGTTGATGTAGAGATTGTTAAATTATTTTTATATAAAATAATAAAACAAATAAAAAAATACAAAAACATTAAACATTAATGTTAAAAAAAAATGTCCAACGTGTAATAAAAAAAAATTCTAAAAAAATAAAACAAATAAAACAATGATTTTTACTTACCAAAAAATACAAAAAATTAAACATTAATGTTAAAAAAAAATGCCTAACATGTAAAAAATAAAAAATAATGTCTCCGTTTGGTAAGCCTCTCAAATTATAGTTTCACCAATTGATTTGAGTGTGGTGTTTATTTTGAGCTTTCAAATCATAATTCTACACTCATTTCTCAAAACTCAATTCAAAATATAATCATTACTTTTTAAAACTGATAACCAAACACATAATTCAAAACTCTTTTCAAAACTCAATTCAAATTAATATTTTAATTTTTTAAATATTGTAATTTTGTTAAGATTTTAAATATTTTCTTATTTAAATATGTTACGATCTTTTTAATTTTTTGAATATTTTTAAATATTTTAATTTTTAAATATTACGATTTTAATTTTTTAAATTTTAAAATATTTTATAAAAATAAATTCAAATTCTATTTTATAAAAATATTTTTAAATATTTTAACTTTTTTGTTATGTATTTGGTTACAATTTGAGTATAGATTTGTAAAAGTAGTATGGAGTTTCGAATTTTTTGTTTGGTTATGAGTTTTAAAAATAATTTCTTAATTGAATTTTGTTTTATGTGTTTGGTTACGATTTGAGTGTAGAGTTATTTTTAAATTTAAAATATTAAAAATTTAAATTATTTAAATTTTTGAATATTTTTTTAAATTTTTTAATTATTAAATTTTTTAGGTTATTTAAATTATTTAAATATTTATGATTTAAATTTTTTGAATATTTATTTTGAAAAAAAAATATTTTCTTTGTAGTATTTTCAATTAAAAAATTGATTAATGTTATTTTCTGTTAATAATAAATTTTTTTAATTGAATTTTAAAAAGAGTTTAGTTATGAGTGTTGATCAGAATTTTAAATAGTGTGAAAGTAGTGTGTTTTGTTATGAGTTATAGCAATTTGAATTAAGTTTTGAAAACTCTTTCCATAACTCATAACCAAACAAATTTTCTTACTTCATATGTCAAATCAGATTTTCAAAACTCAATTCCACGCTCAATTCAAAACTCAATTCAACACACTATTCAAAAATCATAACTAAACAAATTTTCTATATTCAAATCATAATTTCAAAACACACAAACTCAAAATACAAATCATATTCTTAAATCATAATTAGAAAGTCTTACCAAATGGAGCCAATAATAAATAAAAAAAATTTAAAAATAGTCTTCCGGACTAAAATTCTAATACCGTCTCAACCTCCTCCATCCTAATCCCCCTTCCAAGGTCTATCCTAATACCAAGAGATTAGGAATCTTCTCTCAATCTCTCAAAACAAACATGACATATAGTCGGTCCCACCTCACTATCAATTTCAATACCCTCTCTATAACCCTAAACAAACGGGGTTAAGCCTTATTTAGAAACAACTAAATAAGTATTTTTTAAACTCAAAATTAAAGAAGATTATTTGGAATGACTTTTCTATAAATATATGTATATATATATATATAATTTTTTTAAGTAATAAATTTGTAGGAAAGTAATTTTATATAGAGCTCGTTTGGGAAGAAAAAGTTTTAGGCTTTTTGGTTAAAATAGTCACAAAAAAACCAAGGAGTTTTCTTAGGTGTGCAACCCACAAAAGGTGTAAGTGGGTTGCACACCATGTGCCACTTACACAAAAGGTGTAAGTGTAAGGTGTAAGTGTAAGTGTAAGGTGTAAATGTAAGGTGTAAATGTAAGGTGTAAGTGAGTTGCACACCATGTGCCACTTACACAAAAGGTGTAAGGTGTAAGGTATAAAAGGTGTAAGTATAAGGTGTAAGGTATAAGTTGCACACCATAACCAAACCCAAAAACCAAATAGGCTTTTTAACACATTAAGATAAAATATTACATCCAACCTATAAATATTATATTTTTTCTCTCATGAAAGTCAAAAAAATAAAATAAAAAAAGCCCATCTTACACGAGGCTTTGTAGCCTTAGACTAAAATAACTAAAAAGTCAAAAAACTAACACACATTCCAAACGAACCCATATAAATAATTTTTTTAAGTAATAAATTTGTAAGAAAGTAATTTTACCATTGAAGTTGTTCAAATTTCACCGCGTATAACAACATTGTAACAGTAATATGTTTAAAAAATTATTTAATTCTCGTTTTAAGAAATCGATAACCATTGATTATAGCAAATCAATAATAGTTCATTATAATTCAAACAAAATTACTTCGTAGCTCGAAGGGGGTGGCTCGAAATAGCCTGAAAAGCACTTTTTTTTCTCTCCTCCCTATCTTTTTACTCTGCTATCCTATCCTTTCCTTTCCTCTCTTCTATTGTCTATAAGCAATACA
Organism: Camellia lanceoleosa; assembly: GCA_025200525.1. Lineage (NCBI taxonomy): Eukaryota > Viridiplantae > Streptophyta > Magnoliopsida > Ericales > Theaceae > Camellia > Camellia lanceoleosa. The sequence continues at coordinate 6,002,717 of CM045762.1, read as the reverse complement.
AAAAACACTCTCTATGTTCCCTCATCCCTCTCATTCCCTAGATCTCTCTTATCCCTCTCGTCTCTATCAAACCTTCTGATCGTTCGCTGATTGCGGGAAGGATGACGAACGACAACGAAGCAGAACGAACCACAATAAATGAGGACGAATGATGGCCTAAGACAATGAATGACAGACAACGATTTACAGATTTCAACAACTCCTCACCTACCGCCGCCAGAAAATCCTCATTATCCACGAAAAGAAAAGGAATTTGAGGTAAACCTAAAATTGCAAAACTAGGGAAAAAGGGGTTGGGGTTCAATTTTTGTAGAAATTAGTTGATTGTGACTGTTTGGGTTTGGATTTTGCTTTCAATTTGTGTTAGGGTTTGGGATTTGCATTCAATTTGTGATGTGTTTGCTGGTGAATATATATCCTTTATGTTAGGGTTTGGGATTTGTCTTCAATTTTGTTTTCACTTTATTCTTTTCTTTTCTTTTTTCTTTTTTTAATTTTTAGTCTCTAAATATGAACGAAATTCAACATAAAACAATTACATTATGAATTACACCACCCTTATTTTCCTGAATTTGTTACTTTTGAACTACTATTTAACTACCAAAATCCTTCGCCAAATTTGAACATGCTCACATATCTTTTGATAAAATGCTCCAAATAGATTTCTAGATAAATTTCTTTTATTATTGCATTCAATTGAAACTTTGTAACTTTCTTTTCAATTTGTTTATTAGATGAAATGTCAGGAATGTTGGGGCTTGCACATGCTTACTAATGCTTCTCTTGTCATCTTCGAAGTATGTATGAAATTGGTAGTTTTCAAACTGATTTTCCACTTCTATATTGTAGACACCCCATTTTTGACCGTCCTCAAGACTTGGACGTCATCGTTTGAACACCCGATGATCTTTCTTGTTTGTGTTTGTTTTGAGTTCCCAAAGGACTCGGCTGCGTGCTGTACCTTGAGATCTCTCAATTTGACTGTTTTGTGCTTGGTTGTGGACCAATGACTTGTGTTTTGTGCTTCTAAGGGTAGGAGGTGGCTTGTCAGCCATCCCTTAAACCCACCGGCCGTGGCATAAGGCCACCGGCCTTTCTTTCTCTCTACCGACCATTTGTTTGGCCGATCAGCTCAAACTTTTGGCCGGTCAACCATTTAGTTGGCCGATGGTCTCCTTTCTGGCTGGTTCCCCCTTTTTGCCTTTTTTTAGGCATTGTACATGCCAGCTGTGCTAGCTGGAGTGCACGGACTTGTCCTACATACACGTATATGGAGGAATTGCACCCTTTGTACCTTTTTGCTCAAGCTTCTTAGAAAAGCTTGCACCCTTTGCTCAAGCTTCTTGAGGAAGCTTGACCCTTTGTCTTAGCTTCCTCAAGAAGCTCAGACCTTTTGCCTTAGCTTCTCTTAGAAGCTTGACCCCCTTGACCCTTTTGTTTAGCTTCCCTTAGAAGCTTCAAGCCTTCATCTTGCTCTATATAAGAAGACTTTCACTCTCCTTTGGGGAGGTTAAGAAAAATCAGAGTTATATAGCATATATACACCACTCTCTCTTTATATCTCCCTCTCTCTCTTCATTTGTGTGTGTTAGAGGGCTCAAAAGTGTGTTTTGTTCTTAGTATTGCACTAAGACACCTAGTGTTACACCATACTTGGATTATTGAGGTCTTGAGGACTTGTTCTTGGAGTTTAGAGCTGGTTTTGATCAGAAGAGGGGGGCTGGACTTGCTGCTCTTCAAGTGTTCTTCAAGGGTGAGACTATTGCTTTATATTCCCTAATCTTGCGCTAGCTTTTAACCTACTTTGCATGCTGTTTTGAGCTTTGTGTATAACTGATAAAAACTCTTTTTTTTTATGCTTAAGATGATTCATTAAGGTCTATTTTGTGTTTGGGGTCGACCTCCCCCTCTAGGGCCTTGTTTGGCCCATTTTGTGCCTTCTTTGGTTGAGCTTTGAATACTTTTATGCATTGGCCTTCTCACCACTGAAATCCAGAGGGTGAACCACTTTTTGGGTAAAGTGCAATTCATAAGACAGTTTATCTCAAAATTAACCTTGACTTATGAACCACTTTTTGGTCTCTTGAAGAAAGGAAAGAAATTTCAATGGGACGGCCAATGCCAAGCTGCTTTTGAATAGATCAAGGAATACTTACAGAACCCACCCGTGTTGTCGCCGCCAGAGTTGGGGAGACCGTTGATTTTGTATCTTTTAATAACTGAGACTACAATGGACTGCATGCTCGTGCAAGAGTCAGAGGACAAAGTGAAGAGAGCCATCTACTACCTGAGCAAGAAGATGTTGGAGTATGAGACTCGCTACACACCGTTGGAAAAGGCTTGCTTAGCCTTGGTATGGGCTACCAGGAAGCTGCGGCACTACCTATTAACTCACTCCGTAATGTTGGTTTCACGACTGGATCTCATCAAATATCTCTTCGAGAAACTGGCACTTACAGGTAGGCTAGCTCGTTGGTTGCTGTTGCTTTCCGAATTCGATCTGAAATATGTGACTCGCAAGTCAGTCAAGGGAAGAGTGGTAACAGAATTCTTGGCCAATCATCCAGTGGAAGGAGGTGAAGCAGTTGAGTACTTATTCCCAGATGAGGCCATTCTACATATCGACGACAAGTTTTGGACAATGTACTTTGACGGAGCGTCAAACCAGTACGGGTATGGGATAGGAGTGTTGCTGATAGCACCCGACAACTCCCGTATCCCTTTAGCATTTAAGCTCCAGTTCAAAGTCTCGAACAACGAAGCAGAATATAAGGCATGCGTTGTCGATCTAGAAGCGGCCTTGAAATTAGGGGCAAAACGGTTGGACTTCATCGAGGACTCGAACCTTGTTGTATCTCAAGCAAAAGGAGATTGGAAAGTCAAAGAAGAAACGATAATTATGTATCACCAGACCTTGGACTTGTTAATTCCTCGGTTTGAGAAGTTAAACTTTGCTCATCTGTTAAGAGAGAACAACAGGTTTGCAGATTCACTAGCAACTTTATCTTCCATGATAGACATCCCGTTTGGAGTCCAGATTCGTCCAGTCATTATTGATCAAAATTTTGTGCCGGCTTACGAGTCGATTGCCGCTATAGATGAGGTTCAAGATGAGAACCCTTGGTATTATGATATTTGGAATTTCTTGGAGAAGGAAGCATATCCACCAGGGGTAAATGCCAAAGATAAAAGGGCATTCAAAAGAATGGCCGTTCAGTTCATCATCTGCAGAGATAAATTATACAAGAGAGGTCATCTGGGAATACATAAGTTGTGCGTTGAAGCTGAAGAATCAAAACGCTTGATGGAGGCCATCCATGGAGAGAAATGCGGTGCGCATATGAACGGGGTAATGCTAGTGTGGAAGATCCTCAGACAAGGTTATTATTGGTCCACCATGGAGGAGGATTGTATTGGCTTTGTTCGGCGATGCCACAAATGTCAGATCCATGCAAACCGCATGAACATCCCGCCGTCGAAGCTATACAACATGACTTGGCCTTGGCCATGGACATTTTCAGTTTGGGGAATCGATGTGATCGGGGCTGTCACTCCAAAGGGGTCTAATGGGCATGAGTTCATCCTGGTCGCGATCGATTATTTCATAAAGTAGGTTGAGGCCCAATCTTATGGGGTATTGAAGGCTTTACATGTCGTGAAGTTCATCAGAAACAACATCATCTATCGCTACGGGGTCCCGAACGAGATCATTTCAGATAATGGTTCCCACTTCAAGAAAGAAGTGATTGACTTGTTGGAAAAATACAACGTGGCTTTTCATAAGTCATCCACATATCGGCCACAGACCAACGGAGCAGTCGAGGCCGCCAACAAGAATATCAAACACATACTGCAGAAGATGGTGGAAACCTACCGAGATTGGCCAGATAAGTTGCCATTTGCTCTGTGGGGCTACCGAATTTCAATTAGAACGTCTACTGGGGCGACTCTGTATTCATTAGTTTATGGGATGGAGGCCGTTCTACCTATCGAGATTGAAGTTCCGTCTTTGAGAGTGCTGGCTGAGTGTTAGATAGCCGAAGTAGATTGGCAGCAGAGCAGATTTGAAGAACTCATGTTCTTTGACGAGCGCAGACTGAAAGCACTGTACCATGTTCAAGGTTATCAGCGCAGAATTGTCAGGGCTTTTAACAAGAAAGTTAAGTCTAGGAATCTAAAAGAAGGAGATTTGGTGCTCAAGGACAACCGAGCTCCCATCCATGACCTTAGGGGCAAGTTTAGATCCAATTGGACGAGTTCCTACATCATTAAGACTATCTGGTCAGGTGGAGCTGTCGTTCTGATGGACCTAGATGGCCTAGAGTTCTCACAGCCGATCAATATGGACAAGTTGAAGAAATATTACCCATGAGAGGCTCGCTAGGCCGAAAACCCGAAATGGTGACTTAGGCAAAAGTTAGAGCACAAAAAATTTGAAATTATAAAAACTGAGCTCGCAAGGTTGAAAACCCGCAAAGGGCGGCCTTGGCAAAAGTTAGAGCGTAAAAGGAGAGTGAAAATACACAAGTGAACTTGAGCCTGAACTACGTAAGGCTTGATTCCCATCTTTGGGATACGTAGGCAACTTCATCTTGAAGTTCAGCCATAAACTTTTCCCCGATCAACTTTGTCCATTTGATCATCTCGGTCATCTTTGTCTATTCAACATTCAAGAGCTTCGGTTATGATCTCCGGTGCAGTGCTATTCAGACTAGGGGCAACTTTCCAGTTGCTGGAGATTCGGGATTGTGCATCTCAGTGACAGATCTCAGGCGTGTCTAATTCTGATCCTTGTCGAAAATGGTTTTGAAAAGTTTTAATAAAAGTTGACTTTGTTCAAATTAATCTTGTTACAACTTAGACCATTTTTGGACCAAAGTGAAAAATTTTCAGTACCCACAACCTTCAATTTCATTGATTTCAATACAAAGTCCTTCTGCTCTTGCATACAAATTGAAGTTGCTTTTGGTTACATTCATAAAGAAAACTTGAAAGTACTAATAAAGCAATAAATCCGGGGCATAGCTAAGTCAGGTGTTCTTGTGCCCCCTCCCAGAGCTGGTCAAAGCCTCTGATGCCAAGCTGGGCCCAATCTGTGCCTCTTCATTGAGCCAATCTATGCACTCATCAGACAAAGTGCAACTGAAAGTAGGAGCAGGGACCAGGAGCTCTTTAGTCCTCCATGCTGTACATACCGAGCAAGCTGTGTGCCTCGGACCGGGAATGCAGCGGGGTACTCTATCCCCTCTGGCGGGCAAGTCTGATCGTAGCCGAATTGGCGCTGGAACCGGAAAGGAGAGTAAAACACGCAGTGTGTCAGGCCTATCAACTGAATCCCAGTCTGCCGGGACATGCTATAGCTCATTGTCGGTAAATTGAGCCAAGGACAGCGCCAAACAATGCGGTTTGCAGATAAATTGCACATCTAGTCAAACCACCATCCCTCATCCAGGGCATCGACCAGACGTTGCCGGAAGAAGTAGCCGTGAGCTGAGTATGCCGGGCAAGAGTCCACAACCTGCAACTTATCCATCAACCACACCTGGAGAGGGATGAAAAATGAGAGAATAAAGAATAGAGAGATGTACGATGAGAGAAAAGTGAGAAAAGGGCTTTGTGAGAAAAACCGAGCTTGAGGGCCAAGTGATGTGAGCAATATATATATGTGAGATTCGGTGGGAAATGGTACCTGCAGCAATAGTGGACTCCCTGCGAATCTGGTCGTCTCCCGATGATGGAAAGTGTCCAAGCCCATCAATGTCTCGGCCAATATCATGGCAATACAGCTCTTGCCCTCCTTCAAACCTTGGGCAACCTCAATCAACCGGACACTAGATCCTCCGGAGCCTGAGGTAAGTAATAAATGAGATAGCATGCACAAACAGAGGGCGTGTCGCTGAAAACCCTGCCAATGATATTCGCCGCGGTCACTAGCATCAAAAAATCGGCAAATCAAACTCGGAATATCCAGCATTCCGTCACCAATCAAAGATCGAGCGTCACGCATCGTGAGCCCACACATTCGCCCTAAAGCTTTGGCGTGGCCGAAGCGAAGTTGGGGCAAGATTTCTTCGTTATGTTCGGACTCTATCAAAACTTGGAAATCCTCGAAGGTAGGACATACCTCTTGCCCGCCAAAGCTAAAGACATGTGTTATCGGATTCCAAAACCTTGCCGCAGTATGGAGGAATGGAGAGTGCAGCGGAGTACAACTCAGAGTGAATAGTGCGTTTATGCCGAAGCCCCGGAAATTCAACCTTTCTGAGCCATCCAAGTTGACAATCCAAGCTATGAGATTTTGGGCAAGGAACTCTTCCATTTGGAGCAAATCAGTGTTGAATTGAGAAAAACTTCGGAGTTGAGGCTTTTTGTAAGGGATAAGGTGTGAGTGGAAAACAACCGTCAGCATTTTGGTGATTCTTGCCATTTATGGCCGACCGGCCAAATATAGTGCCGACTGACCATTATTGTTGGCCGATGGGAATTTATTATGGCCGGTGGCCTTTCCCCATGGCCGATGGCTTTCCCTCTTGTTCCACTAGCTATTTAGAAGTTGAACATGTTGAGGAGTTGTGGTCGGAACCTTCCCCAATGTCTTCCGATGGCGATTTCGTGAGGTCACGTCTATTTGCTTATCGAGTTGTTGTACATTTGCTTATCGAGTTGTATTTCACATTCTTTAAGTTTTTGCTTTGCTTATCGAGTTGTATTTACACTTGGTCAACTTGTCGAGTTCTTTGTTTTGCTTATCGAGTTGTTTTGTCGTTAGTCAGCTCACTACCTGATTATTACGAGGCAAACGCTTACTTTTCAAATAAAGATTCAAACCTCATTTGCGTTGTTGTGTAATGCGATGCATGAAAAGTACAATGTAACACCTTTTTGAACAAAATAGTTGTTTCATTTCCATCATGTCTTTTGAAAAAAAAAAAAAAAATACACAATCTTGAAAAAGTAAAACCTATCTGAGGTAGTGCAATGTGCTTAAAACTAACAGTAAAAAAAGGAAAGTAAAACAAAATGAGGGCAGGGCAGCAGAGTATTAGGATTAATACCAGTAACCTCCCTTTGCGGTCGATGCATCCCGCGCCCTTGTCTGGGTTAATTATATGGTTTGGCACCTTCATTACTCAAGACAGTGCAAGAAAGTGCACTTCTGAACATTAACTGGCCTTCGTGTTGACTTCGAGCCATGTCTTCTGTGTGCGACGCTCGGTGCGCGCAAAGAGTATCCTTTCTCGTATTGCTTTAAACAAGTGGTATTGCATTGTTTTGTTTTGACTGTAATTGTCACGCTCGTTACGCGTCTTGCATTACACAATGCCTCGTCTTGTTCTGAATTTGCATCTCAATATCATGGATAACATGCCTTTACCATGCTTCAGTTGAATATGCCCCCCTTGTTTCTATACACATTGCATGCGTTGTCGCGTTATGCTTTACTTACATGTATTCAAGTTTCTATACACATTGCATGCGTTGTCGCGTTATGCTTTACTTACATGTGTTCAAGCTTCTATACATATTGCATGCGTTGTCACGTTATGCTTTACTTATATGTGTTCAAGTTTCCATATACATTGCATGCGTTGTCGCGTTATACTTTACTTATATGTGTTCAAGTTTCCATACACATTGCATGCGTTGTCGCGTTATGCTTTACTTATATGTGTTCAAGTTTCCATACACATTGCATGCGTTGTCGCGTTATGCTTTACTTATATGTGTTCAAGTTTCCATACACATTGCATGCGTTGTCGCGTTATGCTTTACTTACATGTGTTCAAGTTTCTATACACATTGCATGCGTTGTCGCTTTATGCTTTACTTACATATGTTCAAGTTTCTATACACATTGCATGCGTTGTCGCGTTATGCTTTACTTATATGTGTTCAAGTTTCTATACACACTGCATACGTTGTCGCGTTATGCTTTACTTATATGTGTTCAAGTTCCTATACACATTGCATGCGTTGTCGCATATTGCTTTACTTATATGTGTTCAAGTTTCTATACATATTGTATACGTTGTCACGTTATGCTTTACTTATATGTGTTCAAGTTCCTATACACATTGCATGCGTTGTCGCATATTACTTTACTTACATGTGTTCAAGTTCCTAAACACATTGCATGCGTTGTCGCGTTATGCTTTACTTATATGTGTTCAAGTTCCTTTTATACACATTGTATGCGTTGTCGCGTGTGCTTTACTTACATGTGTCTACATCTTCACACATTGTGCACGTTGTTACGTGTTTTTCACTTACATGTGTTTGTGTCATCATAGCATTGTTATGCTTGCCTCAAATCACATTGTTATGCTTCCCACTCGGTTTGTGTTGTCACGTAGCTCTAGATTGCATTGTTATGCATATTGCTAACAATATTGTACCTGTTGAGTTTCTTCTTCTTTCAGGCACGATATTGTATGTACGGTTCATTTGAAGTTGGAGCGACCAGACGAACCGCATAGGTATTGTATTCTTCGCGTGAAACACAGCGAGAATCACGTAATTCTCTTGCATCTTTTTTGCATTGTAATGTAGTTGGATTTGTGTTTGCTAGCTTAAAACTATTGCATTGTCATGCTTCGTTATAGCTTTCTTTGCATGATCATAAGTTATGTTCGGCTTCTTGCATTGTCAGTTGCATTTTGCCCCCGCCTTCGGGCAGATATCTTTATTATCTTGCATGCTTTGTCTAAGTCTTCGGCCTTGTCAAAAATGGGTCGTCTCTGGGCTTTAACACTCACTCCCGTCATTGTTATGACTTTCGAGTTCTGTCAAAGAGGGGCAACTGTAGACACCCTATTTTTGACCGTCCTCAAGACTTGGACGTCATCGTTTGAACACCCGATGATCTTCCTTGTTTGTGTTTGTTTTGAGTTCCCGAAGGACTCGGCTACACGCTGTGCCTTGAGATCTCTCAACTTGACTGTTTTGTGCTTGGTTGTGGACCAATGACTTGTGTTTTGTGCTTCTAAGGGTAGGAGGTGGCTTGTCAGCCATCCCTTAAACCCACCGGCCGTGGCATGAGGCCACCGGCCTTTCTTTCTCTCTACCAACCATTTGTTTGGCCGGTCGGCTCAAACTTTTGGTCGGTCGGCCATTTAGGTGGTCGATGGTTTCCTTTTCTGGCTGGTGCCCCCTTTTTGCCTTTTTTCAGGCATTGTGCATGCCAGCTGTGTCAGCTGGACTGCACGGACTTGTCCTCCATACACGTGTATGGAGGAATTGCACCTTTTGCACCTTTTTGCTCAAGCTTCTTAGAAAAGCTTGCACCCTTTGCTCAAGCTTATTGAGGAAGCTTGACCCTTTGTCTTAGCTTCCTCAAGAAGCTCAGACCCTTTGCCTTAGTTTCTCTTAGAAGCTTGACCCCCTTGACCCTTTTGTTTAGCTTCCCTTAAAAGCTTCAAGCCTTCATCTTGCTCTATATAAGGAGACCTTCCCTCGCCTTTGGGGAGGTTAAGCAAAATCAGAGTTATATAGCATATATACACCACTCTCTTTCTATATCTCCCTCTCTCTCTTCATTTGTATATGTTAGAGGGCTCAAAAGTGTGTTTTGTTCTTAGTATTGCACTAAGACACCTAGTGTTACACCATACTTGGATTATTGAGGTCTTGAGGACTTGTTCTTGGAGTTTAGAGCTGGTTTTGATCAGAAGAGGGGGGCTGGACTTGCTGCTCTTCAAGTGTTCTTCAAGGGTGAGACTATTGCTTTATATTCCCCAATCTTGTGCTAGCTTTTAACCTACTTTGCATGCTGTTTTGAGCTTTGTGTATAACTGATAAAAACTCTATTTTTTCATGATTAAGATGTTTCATTAAGGTCTATTTTGTGTTTGGGGTCGACCTCCCCCTCTAGGGCCTTGTTTGGCCCCTTTTGTGCCTTCTTTGGTTGAGCTTTGAATACTTTTATGCATTGGCCTTCTCACCACTGAAATCCAAAGGATTTTCAGTGGTGAAGAAGAGGTTTTGAGGTCTTGCATAGTGGAGGGACACCCCTCTCCCTTTGTGTCTCATTTGTTCATGTTTTTGGCTCGTAAGGGTAGCATGCATGCTTAGTTGTTTTTGGCTCCATTTCAGAGGTTTTTGGGTGTTATTTGGTCATATTATACCTCTTTTTTTGGTCGGATTAATGGCCCCTTGCATGTATAATATACTTGCCTTGTATTCCTCTATTTTGCCTAGAAATGCGTCTTGCCATTAGACCATCATGCTTGCATGTTTTTGCCTTGCTTTGTGAAGCTTTTGGTCATATTTCATCATGCTTGAGGTATGTTGGGTACTGATTTAATCATGTTTACCATGTTTGATATAGCCTCTTTGTATTTTAGCTTGTGAGCCTTGAGTGTGTGAGTCATGAGCATGCTTTAGTGGGGTTGTTTCAGTGATTTGAAATCACTTCTCATGCTATTTCAGTCTCTAATCCATGCTTGTATGCTTGCATTCATCATCCCTTTCATACCTTGAAGAGTTGTTCTTTTATGCCTTGAAATGGGTCATAGTGTATGCCTTTTGTTTTAAGCATTTGGGTTGCCATACCAGTGGGTTTTGGGGCATATTTTGATGCATTGAAACTCTGTTTTCAGTTGCTTAGTCCATGCCATGAGTGGTTGGGATGGTTGTAGTAGAATGCCCTCTTTGTTGCCTTAAATCCCCTTTGTTTTGCATCCATTTCTTGGGCATGTTTTGACTATGATCTTTGCATGCTTTGGACTTGTTTTGGAGTCCCCTAGGACTGTTTTAAGTCATTTTAGTCCTTTGGGGTTTGGTTGACATAATCATGGTTTGAACCTCTTTGTTAAGCCTCAAGGTTTTGAGCCCTATTGCATGCCTTGCTTGCATGTTTTGCTTGATTTGGCATTATTCTTCATGTGATTTCAGAGCCTATTGTAATGCCATGTCCTCATGTTTACTCCATTTTGCTCATGCTTGAATGTTGTGCATAGCGGTCTAGCTTATGGACCAATATTATGTGTGTATTTGTCTCCCCTTTTGGCCCCTTAATTTGGGTGTTTTGGCCACTGTTTTAGGATATGGCCAAGGCCTCCCATCTCAATGTAAGTCCATCCTTGTACATAGTTGCATATTTGACATGTTACCTCTCGTTACATGCTTGCATTATACCATGTTTGCATTACATGTTAGGTTGCATTGCATTGCATCTTGCATGCTTAACACATTGTACATTTGCATGCTTAGTTTGCATTGCATTTGGCATGCCTTGTTAACTTAGCCTCATGTTGCATATTTGACCCATGTTGCATGCTTGAGCCACATTGCATACATGCATTACATTTTGCTTAGTTTGGGGTGTCAAACCAAGCATGAGGAATGAGGTGTGTTCATACTCAAAGTGACGAAACACGTTTCAATCCTCGGTCGCCAATGACCTTGATCTCAACATGATAGGGCGTAAGGCACTCATTTGTTTGTTACATGCATTTACATTGATTTGCAAACTTGGTGCCTTTGGCCATCATGCATCGAGATGCGTGGTTGGTGGCCCGAGGATCAAGGGCCACACTCCCTTGAGTCTATAGCATGATTAGGAGAGTGGCCATGCACACAATGCTTTGAATTTCCATGCCAAGCACTGTCTGTTCTCTGTTGCTGTCAAAACAGGGCTCTGCAAGAAGAGATGGCCAACCGGCTACTTTTTGTGCCGACCAACCATCAATTTCCAGCCGGTGGTTCAACATTTGGCCAATAAGAATATTATCATGGCTGGCGGATTTGAATTGTGGCCGGTGGCACTCCACAACACTCATGGAGTGACTCGGAAGGATTTTGCAAACTTTCATAAAATTCAGAGGGACAAGGCAGCGTTTGACATGGCAGTGAGTTTCCGAGCAAGGCGAGTCAAGCATGCATCATCCACGCATTCCGAGGCAGGGCTACGGTCATTTTCTTTTTGTAATTAATTTGTTAATTAATTAGAAGTTTTGTAATATTTAAATTAGCTAGAGTAGTTAGTTATTTATTCAGACTGTATAATTTATTCGGACCCTCCGAGCGAGGACAATTGTGTAATAAGTGTGTGCGCGTGTGTACATGTCTTCCAACCCCACGTCTTTCTCCTTTTTATTTACTAGCTTACGATGGTTAGATTAGGGCATGATTCAATTAGCATACTTATGCTCGCATGTTTGCATCCATTCATTTGTCTTGCATGCACCGGGCTCGGCGCATCATACTAACTACATCGTATTTCAATTCCAAGTGAATACGTGTTATCTGTAGCATTTCACATGCCATCTTAGAATAGCCGAGCCTATCTTAGTTACATTTTTGCATGTGATGCATTAGTCATCTTAACATGAGCTAGGATCATGCATTTGATTACTAACTAGCTTCTGTTTTGGCTTGGAGTACTAGGTAAGCTTTTATGCTTTAGCATTCTTGCATGTGTGTGAGTGACTGCCATGATAACATGCTTACCATGCGGCTAAGTGCTTATGTGATATAACTGCCTGAATGCTTGTGGGTGAAGGTTGGATTGCTTGAGTTGGAACAACTCGTTGAAATTCGTGTTTTAGCCTACTTGCGAGTAGCGAATTTCAAGCTATTTTTCAAACAAGCGGATATGCAATGCTTTGTTTCAAATTAGGCAATTTAGTCTATACTTTTGTGTTGTGCACATCACATAGTAAGATTAGCTAAACGGAATAAGAACGCATATGTTTTCAAAATAAGATATCATGGTTAGTAGAGGCCGATCTTTGATCTGGCGAACGGGGGTGCTCATAGCTGACCTTTCCCAATCGTACCCAAGTTCCCGAGCCGAGGCAACTTTGGTGATGACGGACATGTGGCCTTAGGCAAATGAGTCAGGGTTTCCTAAATTTCCCCATAAAAAATATTTAGGTGGCAACTCTATATCTGGCAAAGCAGTCCATGTTTGGCACTTCTTTCAGAAAATTTGTTTTCAAAAACGATTTTTCAAATTTGGACTCTTTGGTGATTTATCAATCTCGCATTGCACTTTGCGAGATCATATTAAGAACCGTGACAATTTGAGTCCGAACTGTAGCATGAGGCTTGTGGGCACGTCTACATATACCATAAACTTTTCTATGGTTTGGACTCCTAAAATCCCATGAAAAAGGGCATTATGGATTGGAATTATTAGCTTGTTGGGTTCATTATTTTTAAAAGATTGATTCTAGAATAATTATTGATGCAACATACTATAAGAACTCAGAGAGGGTATATATGAATCCCTTTCCAAGTCCTTACAAACATTTTGTGTACTTCAAAGAAGGTGCACTTCAGTGGTTTGAAATTTGTGTTGACATTTGGATTTTTGGATTTTCAGTTCATACATTTGTAAAATTATAAATCTGTGTTGAAATCTTGAAATCTGATATAGGCTTATGCATTTTATGGCTTAGAAAGCGTAACAATTTAGACGAAATTATGGTTTTGAAATGGCTTTCGTATTATGTATGCAAATTAGAGAACTATGGACTTTTCTTCTACTAATAATAGCAACATAAGATTAAAACCAAAATTAAGTGATTGTAGGAGAACTGGGGCGATGTATATTGTACGTACGAATGAGAATGGAAACCAATGACGTTTGTTCTTTGTTTGCCCATCGAAATATGTAAGTATCTATTATACAATTAGATCTTTTATAGCTATTTCAGTGATTTGATTAACTAATTCTTGTGCATTGTAGAGTCATAAGGAACACTGTAATAATTCAAATTCACAGATGAGGATGATGACGACACTAGCTTGACAATCTGTTCCAATGTTGGACCTCAAAAAGCTTTAAGAACAAAATAATTAAACGATCTAAGAACAAGGCTTTGTGAGATGGACAATGAAATTCATGAGCATAGACAAAACACTGATGGCCTCCACCAACATTCTCATCACACAACAACCAACATATAAGGAAGCAAACCAGAACAATACAAATTGTTCAAAACAACAAGAACAACACAAAGAAACTCAATTTAAGTTTAATAGTTTTTCTACAATTCTTCATCCCTTTACAAGTTTATTTTTACACTTCTATTTCAAAACTAGAAAAAAAAAAAAAAAATAGTGTTTCTAAGCACAAACATGATCAAATAGCCACAATTAATGGCCTGGAACCCTCCACCTACAGTGGATTTTATAAGATATATGGGACAGTGTTCTCCTTGTTTTCAATTTATAAAAGACATATCAAATGGAAAACCTATAAGATCCTATATCACACCTTTGCTTCAATAATAAACATCATATGTTTAAAAGAAAACTATTATTTCAATTATTCCTGCAACAAATAAACACCTCTAAAAGCATGGAAAGACCTTAGAGGAAGAATTCCCTCCCTCTCCATACCTCAATTGTCTAAAAAGTGTCCATATTGTTCCTTAGAAACTATAAAATAAAATATTACAAAACATAAACAGTGCATAACCAAAGAGGAACAGGTTCTCTTCAATTAAAAGGTAAACAACTTTAAACAAGCAAAATTAGCACTATAGCAATCAAAAATTATCATAGTCAGCGTTTTTGCAACAAGAAGTTTAGCATACTTAGCCCTATAGCAATAGATGACACAGGCAACTGAACCAATTAAAGTGTCGAAACACAGATGAACAATCAAAATTAGATCTGATTAACCAAAAATAAATATATATAAATAATAAAAAAAAGAACAAGCAGATGCATGAAAAGAGATGCAAAAGAAGATAGAGAAAAAGTTCTTTTTTTTTTTTTTTCTGAGCAAACAGAAAGAGTTAATCAAATCAAAACACTAATTCTTAATCACCCAATGCAAAACCCTAAATTAAAAACAAAACCAACTAATTTCAAATCATACAGAGCTTGTTAACTAAAAATCAATCCATTACTTGCAATCACACCCATTTGTAAGAGTAGTAACAGCACCTCTCGGCAAACACAGCAGCAGCGACAGCACCCTTCGACACACATAGCAGCAGCAACAGTACCCGTCGGCACACATAGAAGCAGCAGCAGTCTCGTCAATGGCACACAAGTCGGCTCCTCTCTTTACTCTCTAAATAGTTCAATCGGTGCTAATGGGTCTTCTCTCTCTCTCTCTCTCTCTCTCTCTACTCTGTTCTTTTCTTTCTTTTCTTTTTTTTATATTTGAAATGAAATGTAAAGGTGAAAGCAGAGATGGGATGTACAAAGAAATGGAGGTGTACAAAGAACTCGGGCCATTCGAGCCTTATTATTTTCTACCAATCGCTACTGTAATTCAGATAATATAAAGGGATCAAATGAAATTGTAACACCCGTCTTTCTTCTTAGTTGTTGTTTTTACGATTACTTTTATGCTTAATCTGGATCATGCATTTATTCGAGCTTTATATGTATATTTGTAAGCATTGTGTCTGTTAACAGATATGTTCCTTGGTGGAAAGACCTATCTGATTCGTTAAATCGCTAGAGTTATAAAATTAGTTAATGAACTAAGTGGGGATTGTACCTTAAATTAAAATAGGTGATAGTGAACTTAATTAATAATTTAAACTAAAGTGACTCTTATGTAGTTAATCTAAGTTAAAGACTTGGAATGTTTTATATATAAATATCTTGAACTCAATAGGAGTGAGAGAATATGAGAGCTAGAGTTTGAGAGGAGGCTAAAAAAGAAGAAGAAAGAAGGAGAAGGGAAGAGAGCTTGAAACAACTTCATTAGACCAACTCATCAAGGTAAGGATTCTCCCTAATTTCTTGCATGAAGATGAAATTCTAGTTTGAACTCATAAGGTTGAGGATGAGAGTGAGGAGTTGGGTAGTATAAGTCATGTTGTAAACCTAACAAGAGGAACTCTTCCACTTCCTTGTCCACATACCATTACTTAAGCTCATTTACATGATCTTGCATGGTTTTAACATAGACATAAATCCTTGTTTCTTTTACTTATGAAGGTGTTAATGAAATTGAGGAATTCAAAGCTAAATTCAATCCTTAATTTGAGTTTGAATCTTGTTTATACACTATGTTCATTAATTTTTGGCCTTCATCTAGTTGGATTTGGGTTTTATTTTTGGGGATTTAGAGTTCCAAAAACAGGGCAAAATTCGATTTTGGAACACCTAGAACTGCACGTGCGGCAAGGGAGCCCACACGTGTAGGAGTGCACTGGCGTACGTGCAATACGTGGGCCCGCTGTAGACACCCCAATTTTGACCGCTTGTAAGACGTAGGCGCTTTATTCCGAACACCCGATGATGAAAGTTACACTATACAATCTTTTGAATTCTCAGCAAAGAAATTTGGATTCAAGCTCTAACCCCATTTTGGCCAAAATATTTTAAACCAGAACCCTCTTTGAAAATATTTTTCCAAATGCTTCTATGATGTTCCAAGGCTCACAATCTTGGTTAAAGGTTTGGAGTTGAAGAAAATTGGAGGAAAGGGAAGAAAACTAGTTGGGGAGAAGTTGGGTATAAAACCGTTAAGAGAAAACTGAGCAGCCTTCATTAAATCAGGCTTATCTTTTTCTGCACTTAGATCTTAGCTGTGAAATCAAGTTTGATTTACAACAAGAACACTTCTTTATAAGAGGTAAAGCTTCCTTACTTTCATTTCAATCTTTGTTCATATTTTTCTTGTGTTTTCATATTATTTTGGTACTGTTTTGGGACTGTTTTGAGGGCTGAAACTTGTGATTAAAAGCTACCCAAAGGTGGAGGGGTTAATCACCCTTCTTTAAACCTTATTCCAAGCTTGAATCCTTGTGTTTCCCACTTGTTTTCGCTAATTTTTCCCACTATTTTGGGGCTGATTTGGGATTGTTTTGGGGCTGTTTTCATCATCTAAACTATATGATTTGAAGTTGTAAAAGTGGAGGGGTTAGCCATCCTTCCTTCTACTTATTTACTAACTTGATCCTATTTAATTTTGCTCGCTTTCTATAGCTTAATTTCAGCACTATTGTATGCTATTTAGGGGGCTGTTTAATTTATTTCAATGATTTATGTTTTAAATATCAAGTTTGTTTGTACTAACCAATTAATCAACTTCGCATAATCATCTCTGCAACCTCCTTCAATTCTTTGCTTATTTCGATTAAAAAGTTGTGAAAAATTAATATTGTGGTTCAAGTATAAGAAATGAACTCTTCCATACTTAATGGTTTAATCTCTTCGGAAGTTCATTACCAAAGGTATAAAACGCTCTATACTTAATGGTTTAATCTCTTTGGAGATTCACTACCAAAGGCATAAAACGTTTTATGTTTAGGAGGTTCATTACCAAATGTATAAAACGTTCTATGCTTAATAGTTTAATCTCTTTGGAGATTCACTACCAAAGGCATAAAATGTTTCATGCTTAGGAGGTTCATTTCCAAAAGTATACAACGTTCTATGCGTACTGATTTAATCTCTTAAGGGATTTACTACCAAAGACATAAAACGCTCTATACTTAACGGTTTAAATTCTTTGGAGGTTCACTACCCCAAATGTATACATGTTCTTATACTAAAGCACAATCTTTTATTTTTCATTTCTCTTTATTCATCAGTGTGTTTATTTTTAAGGGACTAATTGACCATTGGAAATCACTAAGAAAAATGTCATTATCACTTATTATCAAGTTTGGATTTCAAGTCATTATCACTCAAGTTTGGGTTTTTCTAAGTCATTATCACTCTTTTGAGTTTGACTAGTCCTTGTTGCATATTTTGAGTTTGACTTGGAATCCCTTATCGCTTGTAAATAAGTTTGACTCTTCCTTTGTAATTTCCCCTGAAGAAAATAAGATTTGTTTCTTGGGTTAAGTTGATGCTTGTTTCTCTTTATTGCGTTTTGGACTTCGTGGACGTAAATATCACTTTTGCACAAACAGGAGAAAAGATAAAGAAATGGAAAGGTAATAGAAAAGGCTAATAAAATTAGTTAAAATTGGATTATAACCGACATCAAGAATTAACAATATTGATTGGACTCAGTCGGACGTTATACCGAGTCTATTGTGTCAAGGCTTGTCTTACATCAATTCATGATATTTTGATGAACTTTGAAGCGTCTCTACTTCCCTTCTTGAATTTACTTCATCATAGGAGAGAGGGGTGGTTGTTTATTCATTGCATTTATTGATCATTGTCCAAATTGTATCCGAGATCATCAAGGAATCAACTTGCTAATTGATGATTTTGGAGATAATTCCAACCCTCTCTTGAGTATTTTTGTGATAGAGAAGGGTAAAAAAGAAAGACAAACATGGCTAGGAATACCCTGTCTGCACTGTTTCACCTCAGATACAAAAAATAGATTTCCACAAGAAAACAAAGTATTGAATTTATTTGGGGCTCGACTAAGTCATGTTTTGGGGTCGGCAAGGCTCCAATAAATTGCAAAACAATACACTTTTAGTTGAAAGCAGTAACTAGGGGTGAAACAGAACAAATCCTAACAAGGCAGACAGAATAATTCTTGAGGAGCATCGAGCAATCATTGCATATTATTATTGTAATAAATTAGACAGCCCCTTTCATTTATTAGTCATTCGGCTTTGTAATAATTATTTATTCGGACATTTGGACATTCGAATGCTCCTTCGCGAGAACAAATATGTAATAAGTTGTATGTCTTCCAACCCCCATTCTTTCTCCCTTTCATTTCACTGCTTATGATGGTTAGATTAGGGACATCATGTTTAATTAGCATTTTCCATGATTTGCATCCATTCATTTACATGCATAAAAGTTTGGCTCATCATATTATTCAAATGTCAAATTCAAACTCCTTACTTGCATGCATGCGTTATCACAAGCCTTGAATTGACTCACATGCCATACTAGTAGCCGAACCTTAATTGCACGTTGCATGTGTTATATTAGTCATTAAATTAGGATCATGCATTTTTTTTTTCTAACTATTTGCTTTCTTTTTGGACTCGCCTTCGGACATTAAGGTAAGCATTTTTGCTTTAGCATATTGCAAAGTGTGAATGTTGTCATATCAAACATACTACCATGAGGCTAATTGCTTATTTGATATACATGTTTGAATGCCTGTGGATGAAGGCTAATCACTTGAATTGGGATACTTTGATTCATGTATATATGAGATCACCATTTTCAGTGATATATATTCAAAACACTTTTTTTTCAAAACAAACATGAAATCAAACATTCCAATTTTTTGTGAAATTAGTCTATACTTGTATGTTACATATAGAACAAGAGTATATACTGTACATAAAAACCACATCATAATTAGTAGAGGCCGATCTTTGATCATATGAGTGGGGTGTTCAATTATTGACATTCCCCTCTCATACCTAAAATTCCCGAACCAAGACATTTTTGTAACGACGGACTAATGGCCTTTGGCACGAGTCATGGGTTTCCTAAATTTCCTAGAAATAAATATTTAGGTGGCGACTTTGATATCTAGCAAAGCAGTCCATTTTTGGCATTTGATTCAAACATCGATTTTTCAAAAGAAATTGTTGGATTTGGACTCTTTTTGTGTTTTCGCTGTTTCACATTACACTTGTGAAATCAAAATCAGAACCAACACAAGTGGAGTTCGAACTATAAGGGCTATTCATTCTTCTGAAAGGGAGCGCGAAAAGCTGAGCTATACCTGTACGTGCGGATTACAGGGGAAGGCTGGAAAGCATTCTGTCTAAAAAGCACGTCGGGGCGCACGTATGGAGAGAGTCCCGTATGTGCGGCCAGGGAGCTCCGCACGTGCAGCTGTTTGGCTGCCCCGGGTTCACTTTTCTAGGTCGTTTACTCCACTCTCGGGCCTCTGTTAGCGTGTTTTACGCTCATAAATGATGTCCAATTACATTGCATAAACATTTAACAAGAGTGATTTACATTTTAACCCATGAATCCCTAAGTTGTGAAAATAATTCGTCGAGTGTTCAATGCTTTAAATGAACGATGCTTATATCTATTTGTGTAGGTCAAACGCCTCATTCCAATTGTCTGCAACACGAAACGGACCGTGAGCAACACTGTTGAAAAAATATATATGATTTAAAATTATCTTTTCTTTGCTTCAATTTATATGTTAGTCTGATATGTCTCTCATGTGAATGAATGTGTTATTCTGATGTGTTTCTCACGTAAATGAATGATTGTCCTATTTCTGAAATGTATCGTGGCATCTTTAACATCATGTGTATCTGCTATCTGTCATTCCAATAGCTACTACGATAACTTTGGCACCTCTTTATATGAATACAGTTATGTTAGTTCCATTTCATGAAACTCTTGTTTAACATGGAAATAGCTACCATATCTAATCTTCGGTCTTTATGACCGTCTGTTCAATCTCCCTGACCACCTGTCCGGTCTTTATGACCGCCCGTTCGGTCTTCTAGACCGCCTGTATTACTACTTTTGAATATACTACGCGAATATTCTACGTGAAATGTTATGCTTCTCAACTCTCATATGAACCTGCTTAGCTTATGTTTCATTTTGTATTATAATTATCAATCATAATCTCTTGATTCAGTTATTATTTACTGGGCCCTAGCTCACATTTTGGTATACCATATAGGTGATCCAACACAAGAAAAGGCGTAGTGGCGTTGGTCTTACTCTAGTTTTTGTCGAGCTAACCATTGTGCCTCACCGTGAGGTTTTCATCTACCCAAGTTTTGATGTGGCCAATGTTCACCCTTCTGTTGTGCGCCCATGTGTTTGGTCAGGAATTATTGTCCATGGGCGTATCTTTTCTCTCGTTTGATTGCTTTTATTTTACACAAACTTGTAAGGGCATGTTGTACCTCTGTATATATGTATGTGTGTATATTTATATAGCATTGTCTTTGTCTCATGTAAATTCACGGCTCATTGGACGTTTTGTTTTCTTGCATAATAGCTTTCGCTAGCCTCGCTTATTTGCTTTATTCAGTTAGGTCTTCGATAATCACGGATTACTAGCCGGTTACGGCCCCAAACCTGTAGGGGTGGGTTTGGGTCATGACAGAAATGGAATCACACTATTCTTAAAATGGATAATGGATTGGCTTAATAATTTGGTTTTGTTTTTTTTTGTTTTTTTTTGTTTTTTTAAAATGGTGTGGTGAATACTTGCACAAATGTTGTTTTTATCTATATTAATATATAGCATGGCACATTTTTGTACTATTTTCGTACCACTATCCAAAACAAATTTTGATATATGGCCTTATTTGGGAAGATGGTAGGGTTAAAATAACTCACTAAAGGATAAAATAGGCTAAAATAGTTAATAGAGCAAATTACACTAACGGTCCCTGTAGATTGGGCCTTGTGTCACTTTGGTCAATGACTTTTCAATTATGATATATTTGACTATAAATTTTAAATCTTGTTTCAAATAAGGACAATTAAAGATATTATTGCTCCATTCAAGGGCAAAGTCATCAATTTGATAAAATATAAACTAGCATGACAAAAATAAATGTCAATTTTTTTTAATTTTTTTAAAATTATTTATACTCACCAAAGATAAAATTGTATAAAAATGATAAATCTTTTACATTTTTATTTTTTGTTTATTTACCAAATTAATTTTTAATATGTGTTTTGATGGTGATCATATAATGGGTGGTTATTTTTGTTGATAGTTTTGGATGGTTATCATGTAATAGATGATTGTATTTGTTGTTAACAGATATTTTTGCATGGTTATTATGTAATTGATGGTTATTAGATTTTTAATATATAATCGATATGTTTAATATATAAATATTTTAGTTTTAAATTTTATGATTTAATGAATTGGTTTAATAATGATATTAAAGTTGTCGTCATATTTGACTTTTGAAAAAATAAAAACTAATTTAACAAAAATAAATATCAAAAATATTATTTTACAAAATTATTTATACCATCCCAAAAGATAAATTATACAAAAATTATGTGTTTTTTTAATTTTTGTTACCAATTTAATTTTTAGTTTCTTAGAAAAAAAATTCTCAAAATAGATTCTAAAAACCAAACCAAATAGAACTTTATAACCAAAAAAGTTCTAATATTATTCATTTAAAAAAAAAAGTCATTATATTTCAAACAACACATAAGTTAACCAACATCAAACAAGTTGTATGACGATTTTACCTTTCAAATGAAGCAACAATGTCTTTAATTGTTCTTATTTGGAACGAGATTCAAAATTCATAATCAAATGTATTACAATTAAAAGGTCAGGGAACAAAGTAACTCAAGTATCAAATTATAGGGATTATTAGTATAATTCGCCTTAGTTAATAAGAGAAAATGTTACATTTAACACATAATCATTTCACTTTTTATCTCATAACTATCAAATCAACTACAAAAAAAAATAATAATAAATAAATAAAATAAATAATCAACTTTCCAAACACAACTTTTTTAACTAAGCTAAAATAACTAAAAAAAATAGTCAAATAAATAGCCAACTTCCCAAATAAGGCTATAGTCTAATTTGAGTTAAATTTTTATAGGGTAAATTACACTTACGTCTCCTAAGATTTCTGATAGTTACAGGAACCTTCCATGTGGTTTTAATAATTATACTAATCTTTCTTACTTTTGAAATTATTATCAAAATTCTTCACTATTAGGCTTTTTAACAAAATTAGCTAGCATCATGTTGATATCATACCAAAAATGAAGAAATTATCTATTAGTTATTTTATTTATTCAAATGAAAATTTTCACTCGCCTCACATGAGGTTTTGCATATATATTATCAAAAATTCATACATATTTTACTATTATTTAATAAAATTCTTAAATTTCATACAATATTTACATTATTAAATCATTTAATGAAAAAAAAAAAACTTAATTTTTATTGATAAAATACTTAAAATAAATAATCTCTCTAAAATTAATATTAGATAACATCCAAATAATTTAATATCAGACTTATTTCACACCACATAAATAATCTAAAATTTATTATTTAAATAATGCATTTATTATTTGATTTTTTTTAAAGTTAAAAAAATAGATTTATTTTTTTTCCCGGCAATTTGCATTACTTATTTATTCATATGTAAAAAAAAATCAATTATTATTTTATCTTTTCTCAATCATATTTTATTCTCAAATTTTAATTTTTATCTTTAAGTTATTAAACTTCTAGTCGATACATATTTAAAAAAACGCATGTCAATATTTCATACATGATTAAAAAAATAAAAATAGAAGTAAAAAAAAAATTAATCATCTCACAATAAATTAAAATTAGTTAATATGGAATGAAAGATCAAGAAATCATTTGAGAATAATAAAAAATTCAAAAAAATTTGTCATTTCTTACACCTAAAATTAAAATTAATTTTTACTTAAATGGAGAAATTATTTGAGAATAATAAAATACTCAAATAATTTGTTATGTATGATACTCAAAATCTATTTCTCCGTCATTATTCATCAAATTTAAATTATTTTTATTAAATTAAATCTTAAAATTTATTTCTTACCTTCTTTAATGGTTTGAATTTTTATTTTATTTTTTTGTTTATAAAAGTGCAAAAACTTGATGTGAATAAAAATAGGGTCAAGAAATTATATTTATACTTTAAAAAATTATAAAAAATAGATAATAATTTCATATATATATATATATATTTTATAGGGTAGATTAAATTACATTTATATATTTTTTTTAGAAAATATTTTATTTCATTATGTGTTTAAATTAGAATTAAAGTATGATTTTTCAGTCTTATCAATAAAATTATATGAGTATTATATATACGGAAGAAGTACATTAGATAATTAAATAATGACACTTCGCTATAAATAATAATAGAACAAAATAACGGTGAGAAATTAAAAAAGAAAATAAAAATTTAATCATTTACGAAGGTGAGACATTAATTTTAAGATTTAATTTGATAAAAATAGTTTAAATGAGAAAAATAAAGATGGAGAAATATATTTTAAGTATTATACAACAAATTATTGAGTACTTTAGTATTCTAAAATAATTTCTCCATCCAAGAAAAGATTAATTTTATTTTAGGTGTAAGAAATGAGAAATTATTTGAATTGTTTATTATTCTCAAATGATTTCTTAATCTTTCATTCCCTATTAGCTAATTTTAATTGATTGTGAGGCGATTAGATTTTTTTACTTGTACATTTATTTTTTAATTTTTTAATAATGTAAGAATAAGCTCTCTTTTTTGAATATGTATCGATTAGAAATTTAACGACTCAAAAATAAAAATAAAAATTTGTTAATAATATCTTAAAAATTTATGGATAAATAATTTTCTTTCATATGAATAAATAAGTGGGACAAATTATTGAAAAAAAAAAATTAATCCATTTGTTTCAACTTAAAAAAAGAAAAGAAAAGAAAATTTTAATTTAAATAATAAATTTATTAATTAAAATTGATAAATATTTCATTATTTATTACTATGAAATAAGACTTATAAGTATTGCATTAATTATTAGGCCTTATATTAAACTATTAGGGTGTTAAATTAAAATATGTGTGGATTTTTAATAATATATATGCAAACTTCAGGGAAGGTGAATGAAAAATTTCATTTAAATGGCTTATTAATTCAAAGGGGCAATATAGTCATTTTGAATAAAAAAGTAATGACATTTGTGTTAAATTGACGGATTGAGAGAATATTTATATTATCAGTGAAAGTAAGGACATGTGCTTTTTGCATTTTTAGATGATTCACAATAACTAATTCAATTTATGAACATTTCACTTATTTGAGAAATTTCCCTAACTCATTATGGATCAATGACGAACCAAAGCTCTCTCTTTACCCTTCTATTTTTATTTATTTATTTATTATTATTACTATGATTCTCAAGTGTAAATGGGGTGGACAAAGCAATGTCTCGCGAAAAATAACTTCTGCTGGTGAAATTTGGAGTCAAAAAAATTACATCAATATATACATTTCATGTATTTAGATAATTACGCACACATTATTTGTTACTTTTTAATAACACTGAAGAGTAGAAATAACAAATAGTCATCCTTGACTATGAAATGAAAATTGTTTTGATGAATATCTTTTTGAAAATGGTTTAATGTTCTTGAAGTGAGAGTTACTTTTAATGTAATGACCCCAAAATACGTATAAGAAATTATTTTTATTTCTCTATGAAATGATGTGGTTTAATTTAATTATATCTATTAGAATTGAAGCATTATCAGTTGAGTTACGGATTTAAAATAGAAATTACCGACCTTTATGGGTTCAAAAATCAAAATTGAGTACTTGGATATGTTAATGGAAATTTTTGGAATTATTTGGAAAAATTAATTCGAAATCTAATTTGTCTGATTCGTTAATGGATGTTTGGGTGATTAACTTTATACTGCAAAATTAAAGGCCTTAAAGACTTCAGATATCGGAACAGGGGACATATTTATGATCAGCATAATTTTTAGAGTTATCTGGAAAGTTTAATTGAAATGTGATTTTGTGCAATTCGTAAGGGCGTGTTTGGCCCTTCCTATTTGTGGGAAGCTTTTATATATACATATATGCCTTATGAGTTGTTGAACTAATCTATTTGAACCAAACAAAAAAAAAAAATATCTAGAGAAAGGGGAAGGAGAACCGTGAGAGAGAGAAGGAGAGAGAGAAGAGGCAAAGCTTCTCCCTAAGGAATTCAACATCCATGGAAGCTTGAAGATGGTTGAAGAAGATAGAAGAGAGAGGAAAGATCAACCAAAAGCTTGGGAAAATCGAAGAGACTAAGGGAAGAACAAAGGTTTGGATAAGGTATGTGGCTTTAATTACTAACCTTGTATAGAATCCATCTACTACTTGAAATCATGGATTGATATAGAAGATGTGAGCTTTGAACCCATGAACCTTGATTTTCTAAGAATTTCTTGATTGAAGAAGTAAAATCATTAAATTTGTTTATTTTGAGATTATGGTGTTTGATGAAGAATACTAATGTGAAATTGGTCATGTATTAAAGGGTTTTGGGCTTTGAATTACATGTAATTAAGGTTTGATTTTTGAAAATGAGAAGTCCCAAAAATTCTGTCATTTTCGGATCACATCGTCGAGGCACGCACGTCGACCATTTGTTCATCCAAGACGTCTTGGGGACAGCTCTGTCCAGCCAACTTTGAATAGGCATATCTTTTGCATCCGGACTCCGTTTTAGTGATTCTTGAGCCTAAAATCAAGCCCCGGAAGTCTAGTTCCAATGGCGCTAGTCTCACTCCCAAATTCTAAATACAGAAAAATTTATACCCAAATTAGTGACTACTGTTCACGTTATGTCAATTAGTTTTGTACCATTTCTTCACCTAAACCATTTCCCATCGATTTCTCGTGTTTTCTAAGACATGGATTACAACTTATTAAAGAATAATGAGTTTGGTACCACCATGACTAATTGATTGAACGATCAAAGAGAATAAGTAAATGATCAAGTATAACCTCATATTATGTGTTGTGCACTGTAATTGTAGGTCGAGACGAGGACATTGTACCATTACCACCGGGAACCGATCACTGTGAGTAGTAGTACTGTTATAATATGTTTTCTTGTGACTAATAAGTTCGATTAGCGCTATATAACGCATGTGAAGTATGGAAATATGTGCATGATTAAGGAATGTGAATGCATAATGGTAAGGATGCAGGTACCTTTTCATGACTCTGAAACTTTATAAAATTCTATAGCAAGTCTGCTTTAATAATTATTAAGAATGTCCTGTTGAACTTAAATCTATGCTAACTCATGTGAATGAGGTAATGGTTACCAATAGTACTTAGTTAGTTACGAATCAACCATGTTAACACATATGAACGATTAGACAAATATTAATACTTGTTAAGCATTATGAAGAACAATGGATTGACTTACGGATGACTCAACCTGAAGACAGAATTAAATATCCATGACCTTGTTTTGTAACTCACATTATAATGTAAATTGTTCCGTCTTTACTAAGTGTATTGTAATGGCATGATATAACAAGAAATGCCCTATGTCCTGATGTGATATGTCACGTTTGAAATTAAAGAACAGTTGTCCATAAATGTAAAGTATTCGTAACATCCGTAGCACACGGCCCTCACCCGGGGATAATAATGCCGTGGTTCAAGTAATCATGTTACAAGTTTAAGCCTGTTACAAGTTTATATATATATTATAAGTTTAAGTCTGTTACAAGTTCACGTATGTTATAAGTTCTAGGACATTACAAGTCCTTAATACCGAGGAACGAGAATGCTGTATATGGACTTGTTAGCACTGTTGAAGTGCCAGGTATAATTAATTTTGAATTCTGATTTCTGTTTATGAATTAAGCATAATACATATGTATGAATTTGTTTCCGTTATGATATGACATGATATATATGGTTGGTCTGTAAAACCTGTTAATGACTGGTATGGAACAAAGTGCTACACTGTGAGCCACCTCTTGAGTCCATACATATATGAATGAGGCTATTAGCCATTCTATATGATCTATGAGGCCAGAGGCCATTCTATATATTTGGTATGGAGCAAAGTGCTGTACGGAACTAAGTGCTGCAATGCGAGTCATCTCTAGAATCCGTATGAGCCATCTCTTGAGTCCATACATATGTGCAAGTTATGAGGCCTATGGCCATTCCGGACAAGTTATTATAATATGAAACAAAGTGCTACACAGAACTAAGTGCTACGAAGTGAGTCACCTCTAGAGTCTGTGTGAGACACCTCTTGAATTCATATACACATGTTTCAAGGGCCTCATGCCACATGTTCAAGGGTTTCATGCCATATGTACAAAGGTTATATGCCAACATAGGTAAAAGTTTAATGCTACTATATTCAAGGGCTATCGCCACTTTATTCAAGGGTTTAAGGCCATTATGTTTCATAATATTACGTTTCAAGTCAATATGTTTCGAGACTGGGCCTTAGGCCGTTCCAAAAGTAATACAGGATCAATTGACCTCATGCTTCATTATTTACGTATGCATTGATAGTATTTTAAATTCTAGTTGAGCATTGAATTGTTTATGTACTATTATTCACTGAGCTTCGCTCACTTTGTATTATGTCTATTCTGTAGGTAACCACTTTGGGAGTCCATCTTAACCCTTGAAGCTCACCCTTCAGTCGTCAACCTCAGTTTGCCCAGGTCCCTAGACCAAGTCTATGCATTTATGTTAAGTTTTGTTAAGATTTTGGCTTACACTTTAATTATTTATCTAAGGTTAAAAAGTATATATATGACCCCTTTCTATACTAATGTTCATTTATGCAGTCATGTATGTGCATGAGTATGTCTAAACATAATGACTTTCACGAATGTGATCCTGGCATGTTAGGTTTAGCTCAATGGATGTTTTTCTGTGTTATTTTATTATATTAAATGCTTCCGTTCAGGCCCCATGTGATATATTTATCAGGATAAGTGTCCGTTTCTGTATGGGTCATGCCCGTACTTTTAGGGGCCAGTTTGAGATGTGACATTTAATTTGTTTTTATGGAAGGTAGAAAGGTTCTGTTTGGTAGAGTTTTGGAATTTTAGTTCCACTTCTTACTTTGAGTGTCGTGTTTGGTTAGCGCTTTTAAAAATTGATTTCACACCTACTTTCAAAATACCTTTACCTGGTCATCCCCCCAGACATCCCCCGGACGTCCAACCGGTTGATCAGAACAGTGTTTGGTTTTTTTTTTTTATATATTTTAAATAAAAAATATTTTCAATTTTTTTTTAAAATTTTTTTTATGAGTTTTGAATAGAATTTTGGGTTATGTGTTTGGTTATGAGTTGTAAGTTTTTGAATCAAATGTCACATATTCATTTCAAACTCAATTCAAAACTCTTTTCTAACCAAACAAATTTTTCACACTCAAATCATAATTCTAAAACTCACAAACTCAAAATACAACTTTATTATCAAATCATAATTTTAAAACTCTACCAAACGCTACCAAAGATTCTCCACAGGGACTGCAAAACGAAATGACCCTTCATTTACTTTACAAAGAGAAATCAATTGGTCAGTGATCGCTCCTGACCAGATATAGTCGGGACGACCATCTGACGATCAAGTCAAAAATTTGATCAGCTATATAATATTCATTTATGAAGATAGATTTTCTATTTTCCCTTTTGTTACATCTTGCTTCTCCTTATTCTTCATTTTATAGTGCTATTGTCCTGGCCTTGATCATTGGATGGCCATCTTCATCTAAGGGCTCTGGTTACTTCCAGACTTTAGTCGAGCAAGTAGCCAGGTTAGTTTGATCTTTTGTCGTTGGATTACTTTACTGTGTGCGGCTTAGATTATATCAGGCTTCTAAGGGCCAACTTGTGCATTACCTCATCCGTCCGATCAGGTTCATCAGATGGTCATTATGTTTGTGTGGGCTACGCCTATGCATCTATCTCTGACAATTGTGATCCTTATCGTTGATTGTACATGAATCTAACGACATCCCTGCATTCTGCAGATCTCCTTCTAGAAGGCAATTTTACTCAGGCTGTAGTCACGTGACATTGTCCCCTCTTATGTCGGACCTATTAATGATTTGGGCCTTTCTCTTAATTTGGGTTGTTGGGTTGAACTTAAATTTTGAACCTTAGGCTAACACATCTTAACTTTGGGCCAATGTTTTTACCTCTCAACAGTTTTGATTGATATTATTTTTAGTACTTTCCTTAGTTGTAAGTATATGATGAAAAGGGAAGAGGATTCCCTTGAGCACTTCTTTTTATTCCACCATCATCTAATACTTTATCCAAAAGGTCACAATTAATAACCATGGCCCTATTTGGTGGAACTTTTTTTAAGTTACAAGTTGATAATCAGAAAGTAAAAACAAAAAACACCTCTACCTCAGCTTTTAAATAAATTTTTTTTTTTCAACTTATTTAAGTTATTTCTGCCTAATAAGCTATAAGTAGAAGCTGCACCAAATAATCTGGTACAGACTCTCAAATCAAAATAATTTATAATCATCTCCAAAAAAGCTGTAATAAACAATCCCAATAACTAGTTATTGAATTGTGATTTTTAGATCAAAAGTTGAATCTATAGCGTATATAAAAGAATGAAAGGTGCTTGAATCTAACACAAAACACCAAAATAATGTCCAATTGCAAAATTGCCCTCCATTTTGTATTTTTTTAATAATATACTATAAATTGTATTAAAACATATATTTATTGCATCTTATCAAGTGTATCGGGGCACTTGTTAGCATGAGTATTTATTTATTTTTTAATTTGGATAAAATCAAATTTAATTTATTGTCCACAGTTTAAAAAAATTGTAATCAAATTAAATCATAAAAATTATTGAACAAATCTGACCCAAATCATTTAAATATAATTCGGTTCGATTTGGAACTATGTTTTTAGATAATCTGTTACTAAAAAAAATCATATAACATTATCAAAAAAATTTAACTTATCATAAATTTGAAAGATAATAATATGCCCATCACATAAACTACTCTTATAGTATTCAACAATTAAGCAAAAACATAACATTAAGCAAACATTGTTTAACATTAAGAAAAACTTAATATTTAGCAAATAAACATACTATGTTTTGAGTTAATAGTAATATTACAAATCCAGAAATTACCTAGAATTATTATCTTGTTATTCAAATTTATTCTATATATGAACTCCACACTATACAAATTTAATCTTCACTACACAACCATTAATCCAGAAAAATCTAGGTTTCCAGACTTATTGTCAAATCCAATATTTGTTGGAATTAATCTTTCATATTCAGATAGATCATTATCTTGGAAATTTTTTATTTTTTGTCAATCGGCCCTTCTTTTTCATCATTTTCCTTTGCGTTCATTAATGACCAAATAATTGAATCTCTTATAGCGGTGACTATCTCATATCAGTTTTCTGTTTGGTTTTGCCATTCTTTTTTTATCATTAATTTTATAAAAGTTAATTTTACTAACTTTTGCTTTTATGAGTACTTCATCATGTATAAGATGATTTCTAATTATAATAATCCCCTAATTTCGCTCATCCAATTTCACTCTCAATGATGTGGAATTATGGATGCTAAATATAAGAGAGAGAGAGAAGGGTGTGGAATCGCTTAACATGGGGGGTGGGCCATGTCATTGAGGGTGGAATTAGGAGGGCAAAATTAGGGAGATATAACACCACTCATCAAATTATTTCATATTCCAGTCAATACCATCAATCTTATTGAGTATTTTATTAACACAAGAGGTATGTGTCATTTTTTTTTAATTTGAAAAATTCAATATTATGTATATTTTTTGAAAAATTCAAAAATATTTAGTAGATTAATTTATTATTCCCATAAAATAATTTTTCCACAATATTTATAAAAGAAATTATATTCAATTATTAATGTACTCAAATTAATTCAGTATTTCTTATACACATACTTTGATTGTATTAATTCTATAACTATTATATAAAAGAATGTAAGTTAGCAGATGAAATGAATCTAACACTGTGTAATTATCTAATTGATCCTTATTGTGCTAATACAATTTCATTTGAACTAAACAATCTTCCTTGCACCGTTTCTTACACACTATTTGAAGAAAAGTTCAAATAAATACATACATGTGCTAGAAAAAGAGGTTGCAGCTCACAATCGATGATGTGGTGAAAGTTGTTTTTTATCGTGATTGTCCAAAAACTTGTAGAATTCATCAATAAAATCATTAAAAAAGTTCAATTAATTGGATATTGATAATTATATGATTGAGTATTAATTATGTGAAAAAAAAGTCTATTATCAAATTTATACTAATTATTTAATTTTAAAAAACTCAATAACATCTGATTATGTGATTATGAAGGCTCAATTAATTTAATTTTTTTTATTAATGATATACTCAAAAAATCTTACAAGATTAACTATTTATATCGTAATTAAACTTCCCAAACAGAGCTATTATTGACCTTTTATTGTAACAATTATGTGGCTATTTCTCGCTTGCTCTATTTAGGAGTGCCTAATGTGTCTTTCTATAGTCCCTCCAAGTGGTTAACATAAGACACTACTGTTGGCTCAACCAATCAACAGTTAGCATGTGTTTGTACCAAATGCTACCATTATTCGGATCACCGTTTCATAGAAGAATAATGAAGGCAACATTTTTTGGAAGCTACAATTCCACTTCTCACTCAACAAAAAGAATTTTGGGTGAGCCTTTACCTTGCTAAAAATTTTAAATTGTTTTCTATTTGATTTTATGTATTCTGATTTGAATGGAAAACTAATGTATTTTGTTTTCTTTCGTTTTTGCAGTGTTTAACTGTTCTTGCTTTTGATAAATCATGGATTATAGTGATCTTGATTTTGACCCAACTATTGTTGTATCCCGGACTCAGGTTTCATGGTTTAGTATTGTTATTCATGTCTTTTCTTCTTTTCATTCTTTGAGTTTGAGTATTGGGATGTTTTGGGCGTGTTTGGAACAGGTTGGTTACTAGTTGGTTTAGAATATTGTTGCCCAGATTTTAGCTTCTTGCGCTCGAGCGAGCTATGTGATCTCCCAACATTTGTTCAGTCCTGTAGAGTTTCTGGGAGGGTGTTGGTGTTCGCTCCAGCGACGGTCTTCTGTCTGCAAAACTTCTGGGAATTTGTATTCTACGCTCAAGCGAAGCTTCTTGCGTTCGAGCGAGGACACTTATTATGTCTGGTCGCTCGAGCGATAACTCCTTCGCTCGAGTGAGCCTCGCGTATATCAGTTCGCAGTAGCTCATTTTTACATCACCTTTTGGTACCCTTTCACTCAAAAACCCTTGATCAGCTCTCTCTCTCTCTCTAAAATCTGACTTCTCTCCAGAAATACACCTAGATTTAGGGATCTCTCTACTCTACTATCTTTGGTAAAAAGATAGAACATCCCATGGGCTTTTAGTTGATCCGAATAAAGTCGAGTTTAGGCATCTTTGAGGTTTCTCCACTTCTCCTTTGGGCTTCTACACTTGAGGTAGGGATGTTCTACACTTTGATATGATCTTTAACCTAGTTATTTGTTGTTATGTACAAATTGTGAGATTTTGGGAGTATTTGAGTAAACCTAGGGTTTGGATTCAAATTGAAAAGAGAGGTTTCTATGTTGTATTACGTAAATGATTATGGGGTTTTGGATATGAAGTCACCATATGTTAGAATGGTGGATTTTAGCCTTTGGGTTAATATTTGAAAAGTGGGAAATTTTCCCTAATATGTCTTGAATGATTATTTTGCATAAATAATAAAATTGGCATGGAAAATGTGAAATTAGGGGAAAGTATAAATGAATGGTGTTGTTGGATTTGTTTTTATCACTCACCTATGAAAATGTGATGAATTATTTGTTATAAAGATTGAATATTTGTTTAGAAATATCTATATTGGACTATCGATGAAGGATAACTATGATTGTTGTAGAAATTGCATGAGGATTAGGTGAATTGAAACTAATTATTTAATTGTGTCATTGAATATGACGATATGTTGAGGCATTGAATATGTATAACTGATAGTCATTGAATATGACGGTACCTTTAAATACATTGTATATGTATAATCTTTAGGGAGAAGAAAAAGGATGTACTCCATGTTTTGGGAGGAGATAAAGGACGGATTCAATTGAAATTAAGTTGGTTGGAGTGCCCAGGGTGAAAGTCCCGAAATCATATATATACATAGGTGCCAATTCCCCAGACGAAATTTCTGTAAAATGGTAAGATTGAAGTGCTTGTATGATGGTTATGTTGATTGAGAATCACTGAGTTGTAGTCTTAGTTGGGTTATTTGGAAATTCTAAACTTGGCTTACGCATAGAAATAAAATGAAATAACTTGGAATGAATAAATGGAAATGGATTGAGATGTGAACTTTGGTACCGTGTGGTCATGTGAAGAATGTGCGTTTGTCATAAATATTGAATATGTCTCTGACACTTATAACTTAGTTAAACCTCATATACTGTGATAGACTGTTTC
Source organism: Camellia lanceoleosa (assembly GCA_025200525.1). Classification (NCBI taxonomy): domain Eukaryota; kingdom Viridiplantae; phylum Streptophyta; class Magnoliopsida; order Ericales; family Theaceae; genus Camellia; species Camellia lanceoleosa. The sequence continues at coordinate 5,968,810 of CM045762.1, read as the reverse complement.
TACTAGGCTTTAACTCACCCTATTTGGGAAACTATTTTTAGGTACCGGTGACATACTCTTCTAAGGACGTAGCTTAGGAGGACTTCGGAGCTGGAGGCTTTATTTTGTGTTTTGTGTTTAAATGTTTAATCAAGCCAAGGGCTTTATATATATACAGAGTTTATGACTCTCTTTTGTTGTAATCAAGTAATGTCTTGGAAAGATGTAAGCCCACATGACATTTATTTTGTGTTATTAACTGGTGTTACATGTTATAGATTCAGGATGAATATTTATGAATGTATATTTCATGTATCATTTTTTGTAATATGAACTCTGATGAATGAAAGTATATCAATTCTATTATGCTCATTTCTCTTATGAGTTGGATTATTTGTTTGTTTGTTTGTTTTTTTTTTGGGGGGGCGTTACATGGATATAGTGTGCCAGCCATGTGATAAAATTATCCAAAGAACACATTTACTATTTCCGAACAAGGCAAAGTAAGTTATTGTAGTAATAGTAAATTAAACTTGAGAATAGAATGATCATTTTATTTCAATTATATTTTATTGAACCAAAAACTACTTAGGAGTTGGATCCCACTAAATTTTTATTTCTTAATATATTTTTTTATTTTCCCCTTATGATAATATTTTCTTATTAGCTTTGTTCACTTGATTTTTTTAAACATGCATTCTATGCGGTTTGTGACAACCTTTTTCACTCATGTTATATCCGAACTTAGAAGTAACATTACTGATAAAGTTATCCAATATTTGATTGCATATTTCATGTTTGATGAAAGCTATATGATTTTTCTTCATTTTCATACTTGCTTTTTAATTGAAAATAAAAATGGTCCATATACTATGATCTTCCAAACTACAAATGATTATTATTATTACTTTTGAACATATTAGGATATTCCCTAATTGAATTGTGAAAATTTAAATTATTATATGATATTTTTTTAAAAAATTGTCCCAATATGACAATTTTAGTCATATTACATCATTTACCTATAATTTTAGAAACTAAATTTTTAAAAGAAGATATATAAATAGATGAAATAAGAATACTGTAATTGACATAATATATTATATGAAAAGATTATATTATTTTTTAAGAGGAACAATACCTTTAATAGTTGTTATATATATAAATTTGATTAATTGACAAATTTAATACTTTGAACACCTTGATATGTAGAATAATATCAACAATTATATAACTAAAAATGTAACGTTATATTTTTACGTATAAAGTTAACTAAAAAAAAACTAATAACAATGCGACTCACGTAGCGCGTGGGGCCGAACTAGTGATATTGGTTTGTTTGAGATGACCTAAATAAGTGTATTTTTTATTTTTTTATAAAAATATATATATAAAAATAAAGAAATAATGTGATAAAAATAAAATAAAGAGATAGACTATTTTTAGGTTGTCAAACTTTGCGTTAAATAAAGGAAGTTGCATGGGGGATTTGAATGTGATAAAAGAGTAAAAGGAGTGGAGTACAAAAGGTTCTAGTACAAAATCACTTTTTGAGAATTTAATATAAAGGTCTTGCAAACAGAAACATAAAAAATATATGACATTTTTTATTATTTTTAAAACATTTTCATTATTGTATTCAACTTTTGTGGGGTTACTTTTTTACAATTTTCAACATAGATTATTTTATTAAAACTAATGACCCAAAAAATTCATTCTGTTTGATTTTAATTTTTAAAATTCACTTTTTAAAAATTTTTATTTTTACTAAATTTTTTTAATATTTTAAGCTTTTTTATTTTTATTTTTAGACACACCTATCATAAATACACTTAAAAAGTCTAATATTCATGAAAAAATCTTTAAAAAATTTACTAAATACCAAAAATATATAAAAAATAAATAAAAATTTAATATATTTTTCGTATTTTTGTGTATTTATTAAAATTTTAAAATATTTTTTCACAAATATTTTACTATTTAGATAAATCTAAGTAAAGTGTATCTAAAAAATTTTAAAAAAAGTACTTAAAAATTTTAAAATATTTATTAAAAACAAAAAAAATTAAAAAACTCGATTTAAAAAAAATTAAATTCAAAAAATTAAAACCAAACACACTGATTATTATTATTTGCCTTAAAATGATAGAGCAATTCAATAGAGAAATTAGTTGGTTAACGAAAACAATGACTAATATTATAAAAGTAAAATGGAGAAGAAAAGATTACGTATGTGTGCCACCCAGGGTTCTAGCTTATTTAATTCCTCATAAGATAATTATTTAAACTTTGAGGATCTTAGGACAATTAGTCTTGTTACATCTCTTTATAAATTTTTAAAAGATTGAAATTAGAATTTAGGAACAAAATTAAAGAACATAATAATTATCTCTTGAGTATAACATAAAAGAAGAAGAGCAATACAATACAGAAAGGATAAAAGAAGAAAAAAATAAATATAAAAAATAGTTTTGAAAAGATAGTACCATATGTTAGTGTACTAGTGCAATAAAAAATAGGTGAGTAAATCATAAATGAAGTAAAAGGAAAGTGATTCAACTTGTTTCTAATTGGAGATTAAGTATGCATAGTTCAGTTTGCGACGTGAGTTTACTTTTGAGCTTTATTTTGATAATCTGAACAATGGGTTTAGTTATGGTGTGTAACTTACACCTTATACTTTACACCTTACATTTACATCTTACACTTACACCTTTTGTGAAAAATTAAACCTTACACTTACACATTTTTTGAGGTTGCACACCATATGCAACCCACTTACACCTTACACCTTACACTTACACCTTATACTTATACTTACACCTTATACTTACACTTTTTGTGTAAGTGGCACATGGTGTGCAATTGCACACTTAAGAAAAGTCCCTGAACAATTTATATTTTATGATTTGTCAAGTATATCATTCATGTAAAAAATCAAGTTGATCAAATAATGACAATTACGTGTTCTAATCAATTTTGTATGAATTGTTTATTTTTTCACTGTTCATTTTTTTCATACAAAATTGATTCGAACAAGTGGTTGTCATTATCCGATCGATTTAATTTTTTGCATGGATAATGTACTTGATGAACTCTAAAATGTAAATGATTCAAATTATTAAAACAAGACTACCAACGTCGCGAACTGAATGGTTCAATCTTGATTTTTAACTGGAAATAAACTGGACCCAAAAGAAAGAAGCATCTAAACCAAAACAAAGAAAATCAAACAGTTCAACACATCATGGGCTACTTTGTAAATAGAAAAAGGATAAACCAAAAAAATAATTGTTGAATAATCTACTTATGTAGGGAGAGAGAAAGAAAGAGAACAAAACATAGTTGGCAATGAAATAAGTTAGGGTAATTCTATTTCCAAATACCAAAACCTCTCACTCCCCATCCTTTCTCAATACACACACTAACTAATTTTGAATTTTGTAATTTTACTCAATGCACAATTTTTTTTTGCCAAAAAATCTCTCTCTTTAACATTGAAACCCTAAACCAACACCCATTGCCACTCATCGCCTGTCACCGTCCATGACCACGCATTGGCGATGGCGGTGGCTGAGTCACCCCTTTCCAGTCCCCTTCCACTGTAAGATTTGGGCTATACTTTCCAGCGAGTTCCTAAACCCGCTTGATTGCAATGATGAAGGAGTTGTCAAGATTGTCGATCACCACTACCTTATATCTATCCAAAAGCAACTGAAGCACCATGTGGGTTCCAATATACCCAGCAACACTAGTCACATACACAACTCAATTCGCATATAGTTCTATATATCTCTGTGTCTATATAAAGAGAGAGTAATTGAAGACTTTAGACATTTTGGATCTAATAACAATTGTGACTTTGATCAGACTTTAACAATTTGTAAAGTAACCCAGAAACTTTATTGAAAAAAAATTTGGGAAAAAGATGAACAATGTAGGTTGGGTTAGGTTTTGGACTATTCTAGAATTTGGTTCTCAAATGCTCCTCCTAGATGAAGAAGAAGAAGAAGAAGAAGAAGACCAGAGAGAGAGAGAGAGAGAGGGATGGTGGTTTTGCGACAAAGAAGTTATGGCGGAGTTGATGGTGGCGGCGACAATAACGGTGGACGGTGGCTAGGGTTAGGGTTAAGAAACAAGAGTTTTGGTGAAGAAGATAGGGACACTCTAGTAATTTTATTTTAGGACAAAATTATAATAAAAAAGTAAATCATTAAGTGTGTGCACAAAGATAAGTAAGTGTGTAAAAATAGAATTTTCCAATAAGTTGGTTTGTTTTTACTAGATAATTTTGTTAAATTACTGTAACATTGGAATGTTTATTTTTCTAAATTATTTTTCATAGTATATTTTAATTTAATATGACTTATTTTTATTAATTTGAGACACATAAAATTTATATTTAGATAGCAAATTTAAAATTTACAATAAAATAGTTCATACAATACAAAATAATTGTTAAAATTCGTATGATCGAATTTGAATTGAAATTTCACAATCATATAAGATCAATCTATTAGATTAGAAATACCATACCTACAAAAAAATAAAAATAAAAATTATACACATTGAAATAAATTTTGTGCAAATGAATTGTATGATAAAAAATTCCAATCAAATTTATGACAACAATGAGAATAGGGAGAGAAATCATTTTAAAGGCTGATTTTAAAAAGGCATAAGATTACATAGAATGAGGATTTTGGAATATTGTATTTAAAAAATAAATAAATTCGTAGATTGTTTATTTGCAAAATAGTCACCATCATTAAACTTTTTTTATTTTTATTTTTAAACGCAGTCATCATCATTATTTGGTTATGAGTATAAAATGCAATATTTTTTAGTTAAAACAGATAAAATGGTTTTAAAATAAAATATAATTAACCTTTAATCAAATAAATCACATCACCAAAAAAGGACTTGTAGTCAAACTAATTACTTACAATCATAAAAATAATAAAATTCTAATAAATATTTTAAAAAATAAAATGATAATGATATTAATAAGACATTAAATTTTTGCAAGATAAGACAAAGTTGGAAGTCTTTAAATTTTCCCCAAACAAGTTAGGGAGAATCCAAAGGACCAAAAAGGTGATGTAAGTGGGAGGGAATAATTAACATGTAATGTCTAATTAATATTAATGCTTTATTAAACTAATAATACATTTTCCTTCCCCAAACACTCAACACAACAAGCAAACAAACAGAATTCGACGGACAGACATATGGAGAGAGAAATTAAAATCCACTCACATTGATACCTTCTCCAATAAAAATCATGACAAATGATGATAAAAATAAAAAATTTATACAAAAAATTAAATTTCATTTGTCAATTATATATTTGAACTAAAAAATTAACAATTATTATAAACTATCATATCATTTTTTTAATTTTTCTGAATATTTTTTTTGTAAAAAAATCAAAAAATTACTAAAGTAATACGTTCCCAAACGTAATATAAATAAAATGATAAATATGTATCTATTAATTTTAAATCAAAAAAATTCATTAAAGTGACTTACAATTATTATTTTTTTTTTAAGAATTCTTGTGAATAAAACACATATTATCCTCTATAGTTTTTATATTTACTATATATAACTTTACTCATAAATATTTTATAAAAGTTTGTACAAAATGATGTGAAAATTCTATAAGCATTTATTTTAAATCTAAAAACTTATAGGTAGCTTATTATCATAAAATGGTATTTTCCTAATATTCTTATGAATTATTTTAAATAACATTTTATTTACAAATCATTTTTCTAAATTCACTCAAACCATGACACATTTTTTTCACCGTCTTTAATACATTTCACAAAATTATGTCTTCAAAGTTTATATTTTAAATAATTATTAATAATTCTTAAATATAATATGACATTGTTCAATGATTGAATAAAAAACAAATAGTACAATGCTATTCACATTTATAGTTAAAAATAATAAATAACTCATCTAATTAATGACACCAAATAAACAATATAAATAATGTCATATAATTCTAAATAATTATAAGTATACATAATCTTATCACCAAAAAAAAAAAAAAAAGAGTTAGATATAACTTTTTTGTAATGCATGTAGATAAACTCTATGAAATTACCTAATAATTTTTAGTTTGGTCATTTTTTTGATAATTCCTCTTTCTAAGTGTTTTACTCCACTTAATCCATATTCTTTTTGAGTATTCATCAAGTCTTGTATAATATAATATGATCAAATCATAATTTCTAATTTTTTTGTATATAAATATTTTGAAACTAATACATAACAATAATTCCTCATTTTATAGAGAAAATCTCTCCCTCATTCTAAAGAGAAAATCTCTCTCTCATTCCATAGAGAAAATCTCTCCCGCATTCTATAAAGAAAATCTCGAATTATGAACTTTGAACCTTTTTATAATTTGAAAATTTTAAAAATAACCCAACAAAAAATCTTAATGACAAGCAAAATATAATGTGAATGTTCATAGTAAATAACAAACATACAACTAACTTTTAAAAAACAAAACACATACTAAAATATAATGTGAATGTTCACAATAAACAACAAACATACAATTAACTTTCGAAAAAATAAAATTCATACCAAAATACAATATGAATGTTCACAATTTATAATTAACATACAACTAGTTTTAAAAATAATAATTCATACCAATGTAAATATTTATACTGCAACGTGAAAACATAAAACAAAATTGAAAAAAGTAAAAATTGACTATTTCAATTGTTTAATGGTAACAAAAATGATTGTTCAACTAATAAACATAGTAACAAAAACAATAAATATACAATTAACTTTCGAAAAACAAAACTTATACTAAAATATAATGTGAATATTCGTAATTTACAATTAATATATAACTAGTTAAAAAAAAATACCAATCTGAACATTCACACTACAACATGAAAACATAAAATAAAATTGAAAAAAGTAAAAATCAATTATTTCGATTGTTCAACAGTAACAAAAATAATTGTTCAACCAACAAACATAGTAAAGAAAATAACAAAATACAACTAACTTTTGAAAAGATTTCAAAAAAAACTCATACAAAAATACAATGTGAATGTTTACAATTTACAACTAACATACAATTAACCTTAGAAAAACTAGATTCATACCAATGTAAACATTCACACTGTAACATGAAATAAAATTGAAAGAAAAAAAATGATTATTTCAATTGTTTAATGGTAACAAAAAATGATTGTTCAAACAACAAGTATAGTAACAAGTAACAAATAACCAATAGACTTTCAAATAATGTGAAACGTGAACATTCACACGAATTGACAAAAAAATAGAAAATAACGGCAACGATAAAATTAGAAATCCAACAAAAAACTCAATCACTTTAAAAATAAAAAAAATATCACTTACATCCACATCTTCATATTTATCATTATCACTATCATTAACAATCTATGCAATTTTATCATTTTACCAATCCAAATCAAACCAAACCCATCTTTGAAGAATATGTTTGTAACAAAATTAACTGGATATAAATATAAGGAAAATGAAAAAATTCCCTAAAAATAATCCCCCTAATTTCCATTTTTGGAAACTGTTTTCTTTTTTCTTTTTTTTTTTTCTTTTTTTACTTGAAATGACATTTCGGGGGATTCGGGAGCCCCCATTTCGGGAAATGAATCACTGCCGTAAATATAATTTCGATTTACAATAATGGAGAAACATAGAGTTTCGAACACAGAGTAACAATGAACGAACACAAAACTTCGAACATAGAGTAATAATGGAGGAACACAAAACTTCACACAACAATGGAGGAATATAATATTATTTCACTACCATGTGTAAATTAGAGTTTTTAAACCCTACCAAATAGGGAGTTTCGAAACCCTGACACAATGAAATAATACCACAAATATGAATGAAACGGATCAAAAAGAAAAATATAAATAATGGTAACTACCAAAATAGAGGTAACAACAAAAAGAAAATATATACATTATTTTTTTATGTAATACATATCAACATAGACATAAGGATATAATAGTCTAACAAATAATATATATAAAAAAAGGACCTCATGGAATGAAAGTATAAACTCGGTTATAATTTTTCTTACTGGACTTATTAGGTTAGAACACCTCTAAATTAGATTTATCAATAAAAAAAACCCTTTTTGGTTCTGCCCTCTCTCTTTGCCACTTGAGGTGTTTTGTATTTGATTTTGTGATTGATGTATTTAATATTATATTTGATTCTGTAATCAAATTTTGTGTTTTTGATAAAAAAAAATTCATACTGTTTTTTGGGGCCTATTTTAGGAAGCGATTTTTTTTTTGGATTATTAATATAGTTTTTGAAAAATATATATAAAAAAGTAGAGAAATAATATAATCTAAATAAGTTAATAAATTAAAAAATTGACATGTTTTTTTAATGGTTAACATAGGCCTTGAATTGAAAAAAACGCATACTTGTATTGTTTGATTAAATCATGTGTTCAATATTTATTTGTCTCAAAATATTAGTTCATTTTAAAAATTTAATAATTAAAATAATATAAAATTTTTATTTTGTATTTCTTTTAAATTAATTAATAATAAAAAAGTATAATTACGACAGTTAATAATATTATTTTTTTTAAAATATAATAATTATATTACTAAAAAAAAATTAAATTCTCTAAAAGAAAACTTTTATTTTAGAATGAAGGAGTATTCACTTTTGTTTGGTTTTACTTTTTTGAAAATACTTTTAAAAAAATTTTACTTTATTATTTTCTGTATATTTTTTTATTTTTACTGAATTTTTTAATATTTTAAACAATTTTTTCTTTTAATTTTTAGACACACATAATATAAATTCATTTTAAAAGTATAATTTTTGTAAAAACAGTCTTTAAAAAATTCACTAAATACCAAAAATATAAAAAATATAAAAATTCAGAGTATATTTTTTTATACTGTTATGTATTTATTAATTTTTTAAAATATTTTTTTACAAATATTTTATTTTTGGAAAAATTATATATAAGTCTTATTAGAAAGACTTATGCTACATTTGGTCTTACTAAAAAACTTATGTTCCCATAAGTCCTGTGAGAAGTTTGTTGACACATTTACCTTCAATATTAGTTGTTAATATCATAAATAATAATAAAACCATATATAGGAAATTGAATGTTACTATTGATCATATCTATATAAACGAAACGTAACGTGACACCTATAATCTATGGTAATATTATTTATATAAAACGTAACGTGACACCAACATAAACTAGTAACATTTTCACATTCAATTTAAAAAAATAACAACTCATTAAGTTTGCGAAACGTAATGTGACATGTTACGTTACGTTTATATAGGTGTCACGTTACGTTTATATATGTGTCACGTTACGTATAGGTGTCACGTTATGTTTATATAGGTGTCACGTTACGTTACGTTTATGTAAGTGTCATGTCATGTTACGTTTATGTAGAATCTTAAGGAATACATTTTTATCTAAATAGGACTTGAGACTCTATAAGAAATTACACAGGACTTAGCCTAGCATAAGTGCCTGAAAAAGGATTTATAAATAAGTCTCATTTTATTTTTTAAATATATCTAAATAAAGTACATCTAAAAAAATAAAAAAAAATGTTTAAAATTTTAAAAATATTCATTAAAAATAAAAAAAATACGAAAACTAAAAATTTTAATTCAAAAAACTGAAATAAAAAAACACTATTCAGCATGCTTGGTTGTGGTTTTTTGAAATTTTTTTTGAAAAATTGATTTGAAAACTGTTTTTTGAAAAAAAATAGTTGTTTGGTTTTTCAAAAAATATATCATTACAATTTCAAATTTTCCTCCAAATTAATGATTGAAATAATTAAAAAAACACAAAAAAAATCACATCAAAACATTCTCTTAAATTTTTTAAATATATATATATATACATACATATATGTACCTATATATACTTATTCTACTAAAGTCTATCTATCTCATTTTTAAAACCTACCTATATATACTTATTCTATTAAAGTCTACTTATCTCATTTATTTTTTTAAAAACATAACTCATTCTTTAGAATAACCAAACAAATTATATAAAATTTTTAAAAAATCATATTCAAAAAAATCAAAACTAAACACAGTGATTATTTTTAATTTTGTGATCTAATTTTATATTTGTAAAAAAAAACTCCATCACGATATAAACTACAATAATTTGCCATTGCATCCTCTCTCTTTCTCTGACAATTTCAGGGTCCTATCCATCTATCTTTTCTCTATCTCTCTGCAACTCTCTGCACAAACTTTCCTTGTCATCTTCCCCTAGATTTGTCAATTTTCACTCAAACCCTTTCTCTAAAGAATTTCACCTTTCGACTCTCTCTCTCTGTCTCTCGCGATCATGCTTCAAAGTCTAGTACCCCAAACCCCCCTCAACCCCAATCCCAGCCCCAATTCCACCAACTCCGCCATGCGAACCAAGCGCAGCCTCGACCTCGCCGCCTCCGCCGCTGCCGGTGGCGAGTCCTCCTGTGAACAGGACGAGGATTCTTCAAGGAAGCGCCGGAATTACTCCGTCGACGAAGCCACAATTTCCGGCGAGAAGACCACCGGAGAACACGAGGAACGAGGCGAAGAAGCGGTGGTGATCGAAGCAGAGTCGTCAGGGTTGCGACTGTTGGGGCTGTTGCTACAGTGCGCCGAGTGCGTCGCCATGGACAACCTGGACGACGCGAGCGACCTCTTGCCGGAAATCTCGGAGCTCTCGTCGCCGTTCGGTTCTTCACCTGAGCGAGTGGCGGCGTACTTCGCCGAAGCATTGCAGGCTCGGATCATAAGCTCGTGCCTCGGAACCTACTCGCCTCTCACCATCAAAGCCCTAACCCTAGCTCGTAGCCAGAAGATCTGCAACGCTCTTCAATCCTACAATTCAATCAGTCCTCTCATCAAGTTCTCTCACTTCACAGCCAATCAAGCTATCTTCCAAGCCCTAGACGGTGAAGATCGCGTCCACGTCATCGACCTCGACATAATGCAAGGCCTTCAATGGCCAGGATTGTTCCACATCTTAGCTTCCCGATCAAGAAAAATCCGATCGATGCGAATCACCGGAGTCGGATCGTCGATCGAGCTCCTCGAAGCCACCGGTCGCCGACTCGCCGACTTCGCGAGTTCACTCGGTCTCCCCTTCGAGTTCCAACCACTAGAAGGCAAAGTAGGAAACATAACCGATCTGAGTCAACTAGGAGCCAGATCGGGAGAGACTACAGTAGTTCACTGGATGCACCACTGCCTCTACGACATCACTGGGAGCGATTTAGGGACGTTGAGATTGTTGACTTTGTTGAGACCCAAACTCATCACCATGGTCGAACAAGATCTGAGCCACGGAGGTAATTTCCTAGGTAGGTTTGTCGAAGCTTTGCATTATTACTCTGCTTTGTTCGATGCTTTGGCCGGAATGGACGACGGCGGCGGCGGAGGCAGTGGCGGTGGCGGAGCCGCCGTAGACGGCGGCGAGAGGCACTTGGTGGAGCAGCAGTTGTTTGGATGCGAGATCAGGAACATCGTGGCCGTTGGTGGGCCGAAGAGAACGGGTGAGGTGAAAGTAGAGAGATGGTCCGATGAGTTGCGGGCAAACGGGTTTCGACCCGTTTCGTTGGCGGGTAACCCGGCCGCCCAGGCCAGCTTGTTGCTAGGGATGTTTCCTTGGAAAGGTTACACATTAGTGGAAGAGAACAATGGGTGTTTGAAGTTGGGTTGGAAGGATCTATCTTTGTTGACCGCCTCTGCTTGGCAACCGTCTGATTAGATGATTTCTATAATCACCCCGATCTGATCGATGGCTGTCGCGGTTGCTATCGCTGTTTGGGTGGGTGCTGTTTTATTGGATCATAATCATAAAAATCAAAAAACAAAAAAAAATTTGTAGTAAAAAAATTGAGAAATGTTTGTGTGGCCACCAAAGTTCTCTTTCTTTTTTCTTTTTTCTTAATAATTGGGGGTCTGTTTGGTTACATTAGTTAGAACGAGGGCAATTTTTTCATAAACTAAAGGTATCATATTATTATTTATTAATTAATTTATTAGTGAAGCTGTCCAGTTCACTTCATTGTAATTCCTTTTTAAGGACATGTATTTGCTTATGTTCCAAAACTATCATCTCTTTGGTTTTGCCCAAAAAAAGAAAAAGAAAAAGAAAAAAAAGGGGTAAAAGAGGAAGAAAATATATATATATATATATCTGAAGATCAATTGTAATAGGATGTATTTTTTTGGGGGTGAATAATTGTAATAGGATGTTGGTAATTGTAGTAGGAATTTTTTTGATACCTGTTTGTGTATATACATAAATTTGAATGGTAAAATCAAAGGTGGCAAACGGACTGTTTTGAGTGGTTTAAAATTGATTATACATTAAAAATAATACGATTCAAATTTGTTCATTTAATAAATGGAATGAGTTGGATTATCTATGTATTTGTCTTTACCATTCCTTTAAAAAAAAAAAGGAAAAAAAGAAGGAATGAATGGGGTTAAATTGATCTTGTTTGTCATAACTTAAAAAAATTAAAAAGTTACTAATTTATTTAAGTCACATTACCTTATTTAAGTTATATTACTTCTTTATCATATCACTTTAAATCCAACTCGTATTTCATAAAAAAAATTAAAAAAATACACTTATTTAGATCATCTCAAACCACTTAGAGGAATGTGACCAACTTATTTTTGTTATTATTATTTTTCCGGTGGAGATGGTGGTAGTGGCTATGGCATAGTCGAGTGGCAAAAGTTATAGTAGAGGTGGTCTGGTGCTGGTGATGATGGTGGTGTTGGCAATAATGGGGTGGTGGTAGCAGTGGCGGAGGTGGTGAACTGGCAAGACAGTGATGGTAGTGGTGGCAATAGTAATAGAGAAAGTGATACTTGTTTAAACAAGTATTCATGTACAATTTATTTAACCACAGGGTTGTTGGCTTAGTAGGTAACAACTGGAGTCTAAAGGTTTGCTTTCTCCTAGATTTCAAGTTCGAATTCCCTAATTAGTACATGCATATCTTGTAAGTCTTATTTCAGAAGACTTATTTGGGCTATAGGGATTTAGTTTGGTCTGCGTAAACAGGTTCGGAATACCCTACATAACCAAAAAAAATAAAATAAAAATGTCCAATTCATTTAAATCCAATTCTAATTGAGTTTTCAAGATGCAATCTATTTAAATTTATTTATAAATTTAGACAAAGAGATGAGTTTGCACGTGTTCAGACTAACTTTTTATCTCCTCTACGTTGGTTAATCTTTTGGCAATTAAGGCCTTGTTTGAAAAATTAATTATTTTAATTTTTAACTATTTTAGTAGATTAAAATATTTGTACTTAAAAAGATGGTTATTTTTTTTATAATTAGTTGTGATATTTATGTGAAAAAAAATAAAATTATTATGAATTTAATGTGATATTTTGTTTTATTGATTATTTTAATATATTTTATTTTTTTTGTAAAGTTTAACCCAAAAAGCAAAGAAAAGCTTTTGCCAAACAAGCCCTACGTCTCGCCTAGGTAAGATATGAAGTTCTATTAAGCAGAATGAGGACAAAACTTAAATGGTTGTAAAGCGAGGACCACCGGTATTAAATTTAATACTTAATCACCCGATAAAACAAAAACAAAAACAAAAACAAAAACAAAAATAAATAAATAAAGAGAAGAAGATGAATGAAAAATGACTTTTCTTCGGGATTACCAAGCTGAGTCTCTATCAACTTTGTTTGCCGGGTATGCTGCATATTTGGGGTGATTTGGCTCAATATTGCTTTTTTAATAACATATTATAAAAATATTGCAGATCCCAAATGATTTGTCACTAAGTTTAACCAATGATTTCTTCTTTAGTATGAATAGTTGAACGGAGACAAAATCACGTGATAAACTTACGATTTCCCTTTTTTTTTTTTTTGGGATTAGCGTGTTAAAATTATAATTTCACCTCAAAATCATATATATTCAACATGTGATTTTAACTTTGCTATGCTGGCAAAGTTGCGAAGTTGCTATTTAGTCAACTCAGCATAAATTTAAAATTTGAAGATGCAATTAAATTTCCCATTTCCAATATGAATGTGAGCTAAGTTAAGCTAAGCTAACCTAAACGAGTCCTCTAAATCCTCAACTTTTCAAATTAAATCGTGATTTAAAATTACAATTTAAAAAAAGTGTAGTATTTTGCCAAAACAATTGGAAATTACAGCATCTTTTTGCAATTTGTTATTAAAAAATCAATTTTGAGCCGAATCACTGTGTATATACATACCCATTGCCGATTTGGTAGCATGGATCAAAATCAGACCCTAGCTCAGTGACCCAACCTGGCAAATAAAGGTCGTGCTAATGACAACCCAATTGGCTCTGTCAATAACAAGAAAAAAATGCAAAAAAAAAAAAAAGAATATAAATACAATTTTCACACATTCCAAAACATTTTTTTAAATATATTTGTCAAGAAGCTGAACTGTGTCAATCAATTCATACCTTCTAGGCACAAAGCAAAGCTATATCTGAAACCATTGCAAAACAATAAATCGAACACTAGGTACAAACTCGAATGGCATATGAATCAATCCCCTCTCCCCCCCCACCCCACCCCCACACAAAACCAAAAAAACGGAGAGAAAAAAAAAACCGAAAAAGAAAAGAGAGAGCATACAGTTAATAGAGGTAAAACCCATTACTTGGGAAGTGATAAACTAATACAGTTTTCCAAGAATTATGCCAATGATGATAGACACTAGGGCCACACCTAAAACGAACTTAATGCTAGTGATAGGAGACGAAACCTCGGTGGTTTGAGTAGGGGTCTCCGAGGATGGAGTTTGTGCAGACATCGCTTCTTGTTTTTTCTTACTCTTCCGTCTTGATGGAGTAGAAATTGTTGCTCCAATGTCTCTAGATTTCACCTCCACTCCATCCTTCGATTGAATTGCACTGCTTCCATCATCACCCTGCAACACAAAATATTGTCATTGTCAACAGCAGCAGCAGCAGTAGCTGGTTAGATTTTGACTGAAAAAATAATCTCAAATGAAAATGATTAGAATTTAAAAATAACATCATTTAAATTTGTTTCACATCATAAATGGTAAAAGGCAGATCCAACTAGGTTTGTCTCATCACTAATTCTCAAAAAATTGGGAAAATTCCGATCTTCTTCACCAAAACCCAACACATCAATGCATGTTCCTGTGAATGGCATAGAAGTGAACATGTTATCAGCCGAAACTACTGCTTATATCCAAGCTATGCTCTTTCTTACTACTAATTCATTATAGGCCTGTGACAAGAGTCTGCTCGCACAATTGGAGTCCCCAACACTAAAACTTGAATAGAGATTATATATAATGTAAACCATGGTGCAAAGCAGCATAAAATTGGATTTGGCCTTTTGAATAACAATCAAATGCCAAAATTGATGGAAATGTCATCATGTACGCATGATGCATGAGTGATTAGTGAATGTGTGTGTGTCATAAATATTTAGGAGGTGTCTCAACCAATTTAATAAGTTGTAATATCCTATGACGTGGATGGCATATGACGAGCCAAAATGATATACAGAGCAATAGAGAGAGAGAGAGGGAGATGGCTGGGGTGGGTAGGTGAATTTTTGAAGAGAGGGAGAAACATGGATGAAAAATAAGAAAGAGAGATGACCTCAGAATTTCATCAAAAAGAAAAAAGAAAAAAAAGGGCTGCCTGGAATATCAATATCCAGGCCGTCCATGGGAGCATTTAGCTATGTGACATTGTTAAATGAATAGAAATGGAGGTCATCCAGTTCCATGAGAACTGGAGAAGAATCAAACCCGGATTCAACTCTTGTGTGATCAGTGATGCATAATAGAGTAGTATGTTTTGCTAATTCAAAGCAATATGCACGAATGCAACAAAATTTAGTTTGTAATGTACCGCCATCCACCTACTTTTCTTTGAACAATATGAATGCTATATACAAACCAAATAAGGCATACATATATATGTGTTTGTGTGCGTGTGCGTGTGCGCACTCAAGAATGAAAGTACATATATGTATGTTCATGTGCTAACACGCGCACACATTTTGGGGACAACATACCTTTTCTTTTGATTTAGCATCAGCTAGCTGTAATTTCTGCTCAAGCTCTTTCACTTGCTTTTCTAGAACTAAGATCACTTTGTTCTTAGCTTCAAGATCTTCCAAGGAACACTTCTTCAGAGCAGCCACTTGTTCCAAGTCTTTTTGAGAATCTGCTTCTTTCTGTTCAATTGGAAATCCAAATCCAGAACCAGTTAATGACACCCAAAAAGAAAAATAAAATAAAGGCACAGTAATATATTATTCACAAGGCACTGACATGAGATTGTAGTTTCTGCCCTTCAAGCGTAAGCTGCTCTGTCAAATCTTCTATCAATTTCTTCGACGAGTGATGCTGTTCCAGTATTCCGTCCTTCTCAGAAACTGTTGCAGACAACTTTGCTTGTAGATCATTTAGTTTGGACTCATACGTAGCCAGATCCTGAGTAAGCTTTGAATTCACCTCAGCCAGCTGTTCCCTCTCTTTTTCAAATTGGCCTGACTTGTTTTGCAGCTCTTCAACAATGCCTTCCAGACCATTCAATTTCAAGAGGGTCTGTTCGAGCTCAACTTTTTGATTTTCTGTGACACCAGATGTTTCATGAGCTTGTTCTTCATACATTTTTATCTGTCCTTGAAGTTCATTGAGCTTTGCGGTTAAGTCCTTAGCTTCTAGATCTCTTTGACTAAATTTCTGAATGGTTTCATGTAACTGTCTTTCATTTTCTGAAACCCGTGCTTCAGCTGCTAAATGAAGTTCAGATGCTTTCGAGTGCCGATCAGTTAATTCAGTAATAGTATTCATGTGATACATCAGTTGCTCAGAAGTGGCTTCCTTTTCAGTATGAGCTGAGTTCAGTGATTGTTGAAGTTCATTAACCTTGTTTTTCAGCTGTGTATTTGTCTCAACCAACAGTTCATTCTCTGAGAAAAACTGTGCAGCTTTCTCTTCTGCCTCCAAAATCTTTCTTTTGAGTTCTTCATTCAATGTCTCGAAAGAAACGAGTTTCATTGTAAAATGATCCAATTCTTCCTTCGCAGATGCAGATCTTTCAGCTGCTTCAGCTATCTGCTCTTCGTAAACCTTCACTTGATCTTCAAGAAACTTAAGTTTCTCAGACATTGACTTTGCCTCTGAATCTCGGTTGGTGAAGATTGCCATTGCTTCTTGGAGTTTCAGCTCTTTATCTCTTGATAGAGACTCGTGTAGTGATTCAAGCTCTGCGTTTCTTGCAGTAGCTTGCTCTAACATGCTACCGTGATGCTCTAGTTGTTCCTCGGCAGACTTGAGCTTCTCCGTAACTTCACTTTCTCTCATCCCAGCAGCTTTGAGATCATTTTCAGTGCTTTCTAATTTCTGTTGAGTCAGATTCAATTCATTCTGTAAGACTTCAAGGAGAGTTTCTGTTTCAGCGAGCTTCTTGCTGAAATTTCCCAATGCATCTTCTAAATTTTTCTTCTCGTCTGTTGTGCCATTCAAGACATCAGTTAATTCTCTTTCTTTTTCAGTGGCCATTTGCAGTGCAACCTCAAGGCTCGATGCTTTTAATTGGAGTGCCTCTAGTTCAGCTTCAAGTTCAGATATCTTATCAAAGTGTTTGTTGGATTCAACTTCTACATCCCCATGTTTCTTTTCTAACGTGCTTATTTGATCTTCAAGTTCCTGGATTCTGTATTTCTCCGCTTCAAGCAACAGCTCCAACTCTTTCACCTTTTTGTCAGCATCCTCTGCTTTCGAATGAGATACTTGGAATAAACCTTCTAGGTCACGGCTGCGTTCATGTGTCACATTGGCTCGTCCCTCTAGTTCAGCACATTTCTCAGTAACATTCTTTAATTCCAACTCAAGCTCAGAATTGCGTGAAGATGACTGGTTCAAGGACGACTCCATCTGAGTTATGTTAACCTCATATTCTTGCATTTGGGCGCTCAGCTGTTTCTTCTCTTCCTCTACTTCTCTCAATGTGCTGCTGAGTTCAGAAATTTTTTCAGCAAACTCTCTCAGGTCTCTTTCAGCATCATTTCTTTTCAGTTCTAGAAGATTTAGCAGTTGCTCTAGCTCTACATTTCTCTGTTCTGAAGCTATGCAACGCGTCTCGAGCTCTCTCTGTTGCAATTTAGATTCTTCTGCTGCCGCATATGAAGCTCGTACTATGTCTTCCAGCTCAAGATTCTTTTGTTGGGCAGTTGTTGCTGCATATCCAGATTCATGATGGAGCTCTTCCAGAGATTTTAACTTTTGTTCTAGTTCAGTACTATTCGCCAAAGCTTGAGACAAGAGAAAATCAGCTTTACAGAAGTTCTCATCTGATGATTGCAACTTCATCTCAAGATCACTGCATAGCTCCTTCATTTCAGCTGCATTACTTGTTAAATCAGCCACAGCAGCTTCGAGAGCTTCTTTGTCTTTGGTTACTTTGGAGAGCTCCTCCTGTATCATTGCAACCTGTGATTCCTGGTTTCTCAACCCAGATTCTAGCAATTCCTTTGAATGCAGTTCCTCCTCCAGCCTGAGTTTGACTTCTTCCAACATGGACACCTTCGCTTGAAGATCTTCTTTTGTTGAAGCCAGCAAATTATCAAGTGCTGATATATCTTCCTTTACCTGAGATTCTGAAGCCCTTCTCATATCTAATTCTTGGGTCAGTTCGTGTATAAGAGCCTCCTTTGAAACAAACCTCTTTTCCATTTCCAGAACTTGTGATTTTGAAAGCTCTAACTCCTGTTGAACCGTGAACAGCTCAGCTGTGGTACTCTTCAGTGCTTCTTGAACCTTCTGATTTTCAGCGATATTCTTGTACAGGCCCTTGATTTCTTCCTGCAGGGAAGACATCTGATCTTCCATTTCTTTTGCACTCAACTTGGCCAATTCAAGCAACCTTTCAAACTCTATGGCCCTTTTTGTTTCAGATTCGGCATGTGAACCACTTTCCTTATGCAACTCCTCAAACTTATGCACCTCACCAGCAGATGTTTGCAGCTCTTGCTCTAGCTCCCCCATCTTCTTTTTTGAACTCTCAAACTCAAGGCTCATATGGTCAAATGCTTCCTTCACATTGACCAGCTCTTTGTGCTTTGTTTCTTGAGCTTGTAATGCCTCTTGGAAAGCATTAACCTGTAGATTGTATCTCTCCCCAGCTTCCTTGATCTGCTCCTGCAGTTTCTTGTGATTAAGTTCAAGTTTGTCATATTTCTTCCCACTTTCCTCCAGCTTCTCCTTTGTAAGCGAGACTTCATTCTTCAGCTGAGCATTCTCAGATTCAGAATGCTTTAGTGCTCCAGCTACTGTTTCCAATTCGAGTTCAAGTTCTTTCACTGTTTCTTGGGTTTCTAGAAATCTTCTGCTTTCGGATGAATTGCTTAAGCTTCGTTCAATGACAGATGAAGCAGCAGGTGTTTCTGCAGTATGTGAACCATCCTTTACATATAAGGATTCCTTCTCTACTTTTATAAATTCTCCATCCAATGCTGTTTCTTCCTCTTCTTTCTTTTCTTCCTTTTGCACTTGCTTCAAGTCTCCTGTGAACTGCAATAAGAGTTTCTAATCAGCAGAACTTTAAAAACCATATATGCCACAAGTTTTGACAAGGACATTTTCCCTATGGAGATAGTCCAACCCAAAAATGCAATGATAAGTACCTCACTTAAGAGTCCAATAATTTATTATCAAGTGTTATGGAAATACATTCTAAAGATGACATGAATACCATTCAACAAAATTTTTTTGGTGGTATGCCCTAAAATCCAGTCTGGGAGATGTTGGGATACTCTTTTGTAAAACAATTTTATCATTTAATTAATAAGAGGCAATGCTCATGATTATTATGTTACTTTCTATGCTATTGTTTACATGATAAGCCCATAGAATAAAGTTGAGAAAACATGATGTTAAAAATTAAAATGAGACATTTATACTACTCAATACTTTATTTTTAAAGGTTTTTAGCCATAGGACTACTAACTAGGCATTAGTAATCCAGATAGACAACAGAGAAAAAAAAAGTAATCCAGATACACTAGCACAAGTTATACTTGCTGATTTGAAGGGTAGCTATTCTCAATTCAAGTCATTTGTGTGGGAATGCTAAAGAAAATATATAGGTACTTGTTAGAAAACAAATTCACTGAGAGTGACTGCTCATTAACGAAAAGTGACTTCTTCCATTTGTGTGCTGTTTGTCTTTCTACTTCTTTGTCTCTCTACACTATTGACTGTAAAATGGAAGAACTATAAAAACAAAACAAAACAAGAAAGCAAAATCAAAAAAATAGAAAGACACATAGCACATAGCTACCTTAGTGAGATCAGCACTGCTATCTGTGTTCTCAACCACCTTCATGACTGGTATATCTGGACTTGCTTGCAACTCTTCTTCCATATCTGAATGACTTGCACCTTATGGACTTTTCTTCCCAGTCTGAGCTGACATAAGCACATAATTAGATCAAGCAAATAGCATGACTGGGAAATTACTATTAGAGCTGAGCTCAAATACAAGTTCAATTGTTCAAGTTAGTCAACCAAAAAATAAAGTTTACAAAGTCTAAAAAATTACTTTTTTCGTTTTGGCTGAATGGCTATAAAACTAAATCCAACTAAAATTCTGCTGTTAGTGCGCCTTGCGACTAACTTAAAAACAACTATTGGAAATCAACCATTTAAATACATTTCAATCTGTAGATTGGGCTGAATCAAAGAACATGTAATGGGTCATAGTAGACCTTCTAAACAGTGATTCCCATGTACCACAGAAATATGAATTCCCATCCTAGGCAAACCTTCTTTTCATTTCTCCTTTTCTGCAGCAGAAACCTAACTACCTTCATTCAATGCTATAAAACTCAATCTCTATTAATTATGGTCCCCTACTCCATCTCATACTTACTGGCTAGGACATTGATCACAGCCAGAACCTTACACAAGTTACAAGAAAAAGGAAACTTGTAGATTCAGAGAAAACCTGGAAAAATATTAAACTGATAACAACCACCAAATCGATCTCAATATCTATTAATTGTGGTCCCCTACTCCATATCCTACTTACTAGCTAGGCCATTGATCACAGCCAGAACCTTACACAATTAACAAGAAAAAGTAAATTTGTAGATTTAGAGAAAACATGCAAAAAGATCAAACTAGCAGATCTGAATTGCACGACTTGAAATTGGAAGACCACAAGTCATCATCAACATAGTTAGGTATATCTATTCAGAAAAGTAATCAATTGTTCCGAACCTAGATCATAATTAGATGCTTATCATCAAGCAAACAACAACTACAGTAAATCGCAACAAGAAAAAAAAAAAAATGATTAATGATTATTTTAATTGAAATATCAAAATCTTCAACAAATAGTAGCAGTAGGATTGGCATATATGAACCAAAAACAAAAGAGATCACTTACTTGCTTGGACTAGAGAGAGTTTTTTTTGCTTAGAAGAAGTGATTTTTCCCTTAATTATTATTGGAAGTGTGTATATATGTATGATTCTCAGATCATAATTTTAACAACTTCAAATTGAAATACCGCAAGAGATCTTCAACATATCTAGGTATCTATTCAGAAAAAAGTAAATTTGCAGATTCTGATCACATCGATCAGAAAATGAAACAAACAACAACATCTAAAGTAAATAGCAACAAGAAAAAAAAAAAAATATATGATTAATGTTTATTTGAATTGAGATATCAAAATCTTCAACAAATAGTAGCAGTAGGATCGTAATATCATCGGAACACACGTACATAAGTATAATTCTCATCACTAGCAGATCGGAATTTCACACTTCAAATTGAAACACCGCAAGAGAGCTTCTAACATATCTAGGTATGTATTCAGAAAAGTAAATTCGTATAGATTCTGATCACATCGATCAGAAAATGAATCGATCATTCCCGAACCAGAGATCATAGTTCGATGCTCATAATCAAACAACAAGTACAGCAATTATCAACAAGAAAAAGAATACGATTGATGATTATTCTAATTGAAAGAGCAAAATCATCATACATGAACAGAAAACAGAGATCACTTACTAGCTTGGCTGAGAGAGAGAAGAAAAAGAACTGTTTGAGTGATCGGAAGTGACTTTTTTCAACTTAATCACTAGAGAAGTGTTTCTTCTTCCTCTTCTTCTTCCTCAGAATTGAGAACTGACGAGTAGATTTGGATTCAAAAGCACTTTTCAGACCGAAAGAGAGAATATTTCGCTGTAACAAAATGAAGAGGGAATATTTCTTTGTTTCGTATGGAGGCCGTTTCGGGTCCCACGTGTATCCCAAGTAAAGTCAATTTTCACAGTAAATTACGATATATTTCACGATTTATTTAAAATATAAATTATTTTAAAAATTATATTCCTTTATTTAAAATTTTTAATTTTATAATAAATTATTCATTTTATTAATAAGAGACTTATTACATCCTTTAATTGAGTCGTCCCAATTCTATGCTAATGATATGGATGAAAAAATAAAATTTGGGAGTAGAGCCTAGATGTATCTTCATATGGGTCATTATCACGTCATTAAGGATGGAATTGAAAAATCTTAATTAGGGGATGAATTATTTTTTTATTAATAAATCACAAAGTCAATTAATAATTTTTAATAATATTATAATATATTTTAATTAATAATTTAAATAATTTAATTATTTTTTTAGGTGAATAAGTCATAAATTAAAAAGATAAGAAAATATACTAATACAAGAGGCATGCCCCAGGCCTTAACAGAAGCTATACAACAACTGCCGACACAACATACACTAATATTGCCCACCTGTTCAATACTGCCAATACAGCAAAAAACTGCCACTACTAAAAGACTAGACTATGTATTCATCTGTTCATATCCGCTATGGCAATCAATACAAAAATGTGCATCTGTTCAGATTAAACGATTTTAATATGTTCAGGAACCTGTAGAGGGTCAGAAATTAAGCTCTAAATTAAGTATGGGCCTAAGTGCTAAGGTCACCTTAGGAATGAAAAAGGAGCATGGGCTAAAGCCTAAGGGAAGTGGGCCAACAGAAAACTGAAGCAGGTCCGACCCACCAAGGGTCCAATTGGACTCCACGATGGAAAATGCCTAAGTCAAGTTGCAAAGGCAATACATGCAGCGGCAACGCATGCAACGGTTAAGTTGTAGAGGCAACACATGCAACGGTCAAGCTGCGGAGGGAACACTTGCGGCGGTTAAGTTGCTGAGACACTTTGCCTCAGCGTCGCCATTACCCAATAATGTCGGTTCAGCCGCTATCTAAAGTTGCTAAGGGAAAGAGAAAGTCGAAGCAATTAAGTTGCGGAGGCGACACTGACGACGGTCAAGTTGCGGAGGCACTTTGTCTCAGCGCTGCCATTCCAAGTATTGTCGGTTCCGCCGCTACCTGGAGTTGCTGAAGAAAGGAGAGAACCAAAGCAACTAAGTTGCAGAGACATTACTTGCAGTGCCCAAGTTACAGAGTCACTTTGTCGGCGCCATCTCCAATATTGTTGGTTTTGCTATTTGAACTTGCCACAGGAAAAGACTGCCGCAACAACTATAGCGCCGTAACCAACTTGTAGAAGGAACATCCCGCCAAGGTGGTAACAGCCTTTGGGAAAAGCTTCCCTTCTGCAAGTAAAGGCTAATGCTTGGCGCTGATAACATGCCCCAAGGCATTACTAGCCTAGGGCTGATAGCAGGCCCCAAAATTCATTAACTTGGCGCTAATAGTAAGCCCCAAGACTTATTGGTTGGAGTTTATAGCAAGCCCAGAGATACCAGTTTATCGTAGCGATCCTGCAAAGATAGGAGCAGGGTAGCCCGAGTGTAAGGGACTCCTTTTCCATTACCCAGGTCATGGACCTGCCTTAGTCGCATAAACAGGACTAATGAAACCCCATTGGGCTTGGTACTAAGGCAAAACATGGCTGATAGTAGGCTTAGCTGTGGCCTTCGCCCTGGGAAGCTGGGGAGTTTGTGGTTAGATGGCTAAGGGTGGAGGCTTCGCTGAAGTGAGCCCAAACATAGTCGATAGCATTGTCACAACCCAAACCCGCCCCTATGGGTTCAACGACGTAATCGGCCAATAGTCCTTGGATTACCGAAGGCCTCTTAACATAACAACATGTAGTCAGGGGCTGCGGAAGTAAACACATAGAATATACATAGTCCATCGAGCTGTGCAGACGTACATGAGACTGATAATTTTAAACTTTTATAGATGTACGAGTGACGTCATAGGTACAGTATTACACGTCACGAGTAAGTACATACAAAAGGGAAACTTGTTCAAAGAAACAAAAAGATCAATCTTGAACATTGACATTTACATAGCCACAAAACATGACATAATCTGGAACCTCCTCGTGAGGCACGAAGGGTGGCTGACAACACAAAAATACCCCAGGCATCAACTCAGGCTTGATCTCGAACCAGCTCACCTACATACATAATAAATAACTAGTGAGTGGAGGCCCAGTGAATAAAAACAGAGTAAAGGGGTATATGAATGATGTCTCAATATCATGGCTGAAATAAAACAAAACAGTTCACGTTCATATTCTTGTTCTGAGCATGTAGACAAAAGTCAGAGTTCATACTTAATCTTTCACAAACGTTCATCAGTACAAGTAGATCTCACACAGAGTGGCTTAAATTTCACTTGTCAGTTCTATAGAGGAACCTCCAACTAGGTAAAGATAATTTGTCAGTCCCATATAGGGACCTCCGGACTAGGAACTTGCGTATTTGTTAGTCCCACTTAGGAACCTCCAGCCGGGTACAGATAGCTTGTCAGTTCCATAGGAACCTCCAGTCCGGGAACTTACAGCATACTTGAATCATAACATCATGTCACTTATAACGTACTTGAATCATGGCATACATTACTTGCATCATACTTGAATCATAGCATGGCATCATAATTGCCTTTTATGTTGGATAATCATTCATAGTAATAAACTTGGTATTTCCTTCAACAGATCTTATTTAGTATATAGAAAATACATAGATTCGTACATGGCTTTACTAAGTTATTACTCACAGATATTAGGCGTCATAAGTAGGCAATTCAACTTTCCTGTGGCACTTGACCTATATAGTTACAAAACGAACATATCTAGGATTACACACCCGTAAATGATAACTTGGTCCTTTCTTGTTCTGGTGTGTACCTACATCATTATTCTCATTATGGGGTCTTAATCATGGCTTAGGAATGCCTAGGATGAAATGAGGATACAAAAATGCACTTGACAACATTTCTCAAATTTTGTTGAAAATAAGGTTCACGCTCGAGCGTGTCTTTCCCCGCTCGAGCGGACATGCAAGATGTGAAGGTTTGCTCGAGCGTGACTTTCCCCGCTCGAGCGGACTGTAAACTTGGAAAAAGTACTGGTTGCATGTTTTTCACGCTCGACGAACGCCCGATCCCCGTTCGAGCGTGAGACTCAGACCTACACTGGAGCATGAATTACCTCGCTCGAGCAGACTGCAAAACTTATGAACTGTTGGGTATAAGCATTTCATGCTTGAGTGTGAATCACGCCGCTTGAGCGGAAGTGCATGTACTCAAAGTGTCTGCTCGAGTGTGAAGTCCCCCGCTTGAGCGTGGATCAAATTTCTGAAATTTCCAGATTTGATCTTCAAGCTCAAACTCAACTTTAAAAGCATCAAACCTCATTTTTTTGGGCCAAAACTTGAGAAAATACATAAAGATCCTTAAAACAGTACAAATTAAAGATCATTTCAAGAAATCATGGCCCAAAGACATGCCAATTGAACACAATTTCAACTTAATTTTTAGGAATGATTCAAGAACATAACATGCATGGACTTCCTTAATCTTGAGCTTCAAAAAACATGATCAAATGCCATAGAACAATTTGAAACTTGATGATTTCCCTAAATTAAGGTGAATTTCAAACATGCAAGAAGGAATTTCCTAGCAACATGTTCTCAATGCATTGAAATGCACATGCATGCATGAACTCATTCTTAATTCCATCCTTTTAGGTCAATTCTCATGTTAATTTCATGCTTTAATCAACTAAATTACAAAGCTAGAGATTAACATTCTTACCTAAGGCTCTCAATTCCTTATGCTAGAGATGGTCTTGAGTGATTTTCCAAGTTTTTCTAGCAATTTTCTCCAATTTCAAGCTTGATCTCAATTCCTTCCCTCACTCTCCCTCTCTCTCTCTCTCTCTCTCTCTCTCTCTCTCTCTCTCTCTCTCTCTCTCTCTCTCTCTCATATTTTGATGTAAGAAGGGCTCAAAGGTGTATGCATGTGGATGAGAAGATGTGAGTGGGCTCAAAAGAGATGGTGTTTTTATTAGGTAAGGTCATAGGCAATTAAACGAAATTAAATCAATCTTATTTAATCGTTCTGAAACGGATTTTAATTGAACTTGTCATAAAATCCTAAAAATTCTAATTAACACGTAAATCAAAGCAATTTCTGTATCGGATGCCGATAGGGTCTTCAATTCGCAAACCAAAACTAAAACATGAACAGATCTTTCTACGCTAAACAGATAGAGACACATCAATAGTGCAATGCACAAGTCATTAACTCATGATTTCTTCTTAATTACTTGTTAAGCACACTAAAGCATGAATTAATGTTAATTAAGGGTCGGGGTTGTTACAGTCTTCCCTCTTTAAAGAGTTTGGTCCTCCAAACTCGAGTTACTTTCATTCTGGAAGAACACTAGACTTAAAGGAAACAGTTCAGGGTATCTTTTCGTTATGTCTTCTTTTGTCTCCCAAGTTGCATAAGTTCCTCTATGATTCTGCCAATCAACCTTTACCAAAGGGATTTCTTTGTTCCTCAATCTTTTGATTCGGTGGTTCACAATTTGCATTGGTCTTTTTTTATAGGTATAATCATCCTTTAGAAGTACATGAGTTGGTTCTATCACATGAAGTGGATCTCTCAAACACTCCCGAAGCATAGATACGTGAAAAACATTGTGCATATGCTCCATTACCGGAGGTAGAGCCACTCGATAGGTTACTATGTTAATCTTCTCCAGAATTTCATATGGCCCAACGTATCTTGGTGCCAACTTGCCTTTCACCCCAAATCGCGTTTGGCCTTTCATCGGAGTTACTTTGATAAATACGTGATCCCCAACTTCATATTTCCTGTCTCTTCTTCGGACATCAGCATAACTTTTTTGGCGGCTTTGTGCAGTTTTCAAACATTGCTGAATTAGATTCACTTTCTCAGTCGTTTCTTGCACAAGTTCTAGACCCAACAATGGCCTATCCCCAATTTCCACCCAACAAATAGGAGAATGACATTTTCTTCCATAGAGAGCTTTATAAGGAGCCATTTCAATACTTGAATGGTAGCTGTTATTATACACAAACTCAGCTAGAGGAAGGTAGGTCTCCCAACTCCTTTGGAAGTCCAACACACACATTCTAAGCATATCTTCCAAGGTTTGATTGGTTCATTCAGTTTGACCGTCTGTCTGATGATGATAGGCGCTACTCAATCTCAGTTCTATCCTCAAGGCCTGTTGTAAACTCTGCTAGAATCTTGATACAAACTTTGAATCTCTGTCAGATATGATAGATACTGGCACCTCATGCAACCTCACAATCTCAATTATGTAGATATTGGTCAATTTGTCAGCATTGTAAATAGATTTAACAGGTAGAAAATGGGCAGATTTAGTCAAATGATCAACTATAAGCCAGATAGAGTGCCATATACAACTATAACCAGTGGATGAGGCCTACTTAGTCAGCATATGTGTGGAGGGTGCCATATGCAACTACAAAATTTTCTTGGTGAACCATAATCTGCCTACATTTTTAGCCTTGGTTGAGGTAGCTAGGAACCTCAGTACCACTGGCCCTCTGCATAGATCTCGCAACAGTCACCGCTACTCCTACAGTAGCAGAGTTACTACGGTAACCTCTGCAGGAGGGAGCCGCTTGCAAGGGGAGGCATCATCCTCTCAGAAGAGGAAGAGTTATGAGGGCAGAAATCCGTATCCTTGTAGCCTTGAGAATGTTAAGGTTTAAAGAATGGGTAACCGATGGTGAACTTACTCTGCCTTCAATTGATATCTCTTCAACCAAGAAGGACAAAAAAAGTCTAGATTATTGTATCTATCATAGAACCACCAGACACTCTACTAGAGACTGTTGGACTTTGAAAAGTATCTTCAAGAAGAAAGTTGACGCAAATGAGCTGAAGTTCAAAGATGCCGGTAATCATGATGTAAGGAAAGACCTTTATCCTAACCACAAAGAGAAGGGAAAGAATGTACATATGATTGGGTACCTTGGGCCCGTGTGTGATCAAGTGCACATGGCGTCCTACTATGATGAGTTAGAAGAATTCGCTAGTAGCCAGCTCTTTGGGACAGTACCTGTAGAGGCAAAATTCGCAGAGGATACTCATGCTCAGGCCTTGTAAAACTCTGTTAAGTTTCGTACCTTTTTTGACCCGTTGGAGCAGAGCTGAGCTGAGCTAAGCCGCCAGGTTAGAAGTAACAAAGGCCCTCATCAATATTTCTGAAGTGCACCATGACGAAGTTACTAAGGCCAAGGAGTATGTGCCTCGACGTATCTAGGAAGATTATGGGGCCATTACTTTCTCAAAAGTAGATAGAGCATACCCATTTCCTCATAACCGTCCTCTTTTTGTCACAACTTACATCAATGATGTAAAGTTCAAGCATGCTTTCCTCGATGGTGGGGCATCCATAAACATCATCACTACTGATACCTTTGCAAAGGCTGGTATTATAGACGTCCTCGAACGTCCCGGGAGGGAATCCCGTTTTGTTCATTGGGCTCACTACAGTTCGGACTCGATGTCACGGTTTTGAATCTAATCTCGCAAAGTGCAATGCAAGATCGATAAATCACCAAAGAGTCCAAATCCGGCAAATCGTTTTGAAAAATTGATTTTTAGAAAGAAGTGCCAAACATAGACTGCTTTGCCAGATACAGAGTCGCCACCTAAATATTTTATTTTGGGGGAATTTAGGAAACCCTGACTCGTGCCTAAGGCGACGTGTCCGTCATCACCAAAGTTGCCTCGGCTCGGGAACTTGGGTACGATTGGGGAAGGTCACTTCGTGAGCACCCCCGCTCGCCCGATCAATGATCGGCTTCTACTAACTATGATATCGAGTTTTGAAAACTTCATGTGCTCTTATTCTGGTTATTAGCCTAGAATTATTATGTGATGTACACAACATACAAGTATAGACTGGATCGTTTGAGTTGGAACAAAATATTTCATGTTTGTTTATTTGAAAGATGGTTTGATGGTGCTACTCGCAAGTAGGCTAAGACATGGATTTGCCACCTTCAAGTGGGCTTAAGAAAACATGATTTTGCCACTCTTAAGTGGGCTTAAAACTCTCAATTGGTGAATTGTTCCAATTCAAATAACCCAACCTTCACCCACAGACATTTAGGCAATTATATCACATAAACAAATAGTCTCATGGTAAGCATGCTATCATGGCAGTCACTCACACACATGCAAGGATGCTAAAGCATAAATACTTACCGAGTACTCCAAGCCAAAGAAATAAACTAATTAGAAATCATGCATGAATCCTAACTATGCTGAAATGCCTAATGCAACACATGCAAAAATGCAACTAAGATAGGCTCGGCTATTCTAAAATGACATATGAAATGCAACAACTGATACACGTATTCAACTTGGAATTGAAATACAATGCAGTTAGTATGATGCGCCGAGCCCGGTGCATGCAAAATAGATGAATGGATGCAAACATATGAGCATAAGGATGCTAATTGAAACGTGCCCTAAAACTAACCATCATAAGCTGGTAAATAAAAGGGAGAAAGACGTGGGATTGGAAGACATACATCACATACACGCACACTTATTACAACATTGCCCTCTCTCGGAGGGTCCGAATAAATAATACAGAACCAACAAGCTACAGCTAATTATTACACAACTCTAATTAATCAACAAATTAACTAAGTAAGCATGTAAACTAAATGAAGTAGGCTGCCTCGGCTCTGTTTTGATTTGAAAAAGGATGCATGCATGCTTGAACCGCCTTGTCGGGAAATCCCTCGCGACGCCTCGACTCGCCTTTGTTTGCAATTGATGTCAGAAACTTGCACAAGGCTCTAGAAGGCTGAAACTCCATCTTGGGAAGCTGTGGGAAGGCTGCCGACCAACCCTTGGCCTTGGAGACCACCTGCCGACCACCTTCTGTGGTGGAGACCAAAAGAGGTGGTCGGCCTGCCAAAAAAGCTGGTCGGCCGACCAGTTTCTACCTCCTGTTCCTGGTTTTCTGCAACACAAAGCAAGAGAGAGGCATAGCAAGGTATTTTCAACAAATGTGTGCACAACCACTCTTCTATCATTGCACAAGCTCAAGGGAGTGTAGTCCTCGACCATCGGGCCACCAATCACGCATCTCGATGCATGATGGCCGAGGAGTCGAATTGCATGACTTGATATGGAATGAATGCACATATGAACACATAAATGCCTAAACTCCATCATGTATTAGTCAAGAGGGTCGGCGACCGGGAATTGAGGTACGTT
Source organism: Camellia lanceoleosa (assembly GCA_025200525.1). Classification (NCBI taxonomy): domain Eukaryota; kingdom Viridiplantae; phylum Streptophyta; class Magnoliopsida; order Ericales; family Theaceae; genus Camellia; species Camellia lanceoleosa. The sequence continues at coordinate 5,938,162 of CM045762.1, read as the reverse complement.
TCATCACTTTGAGTACAAAACGTTCCTCGTTTCCCGTATTTGGACTAACTCCTATTCCAAACACAATGCAACAAGTATGGCATGCACAATGCGACTCTAGCATGCAAGCTAAATGCACTGTAACTTGGTCATGCAAACATGCAAGGGGTGATATGCAAACATGCAACTAGCATACACAATGCTATGAACTAAGAATGACATTCTCAATGCACATGAACTATATGGCATACGCAATGCATATACGAAGATGGACATGCACGAAGACATGAACAAGGCATACACAATGCAGCGATCAAGCATGCGACAACATGGATATGGCATACATAATGCAAGATGGACTTAAACTAAAATGAATGGGCCTCAGCTACACTCAAATCAGTGGCCATACATGATGAAAATAAAGCAACAACACATATGCAAACATGTACAAATGCAAGGGACCAAATCTAAGGCACAAAATGCAACTCCACCAAAGCATGGTAAGCATGAAATATGGCATACAATCACATATTTTCCAGCTCTGAAATGACATGCAAGATGGTCCCGAATCATGCAAACACCTCACACAATGCATGCTAGATGGCCCAAATACCGAAACTAGTGAAGTGGATTACACTATAGGCATGCAAAGCCATACTCAAATGGCCAAACTAGCCCTAAACAGTCCTTATGGAGGCCAAAACAGTAGCAAATATGGACTGAAATGATGGCTCGCAAAGCATGGAAATGAAGCTCATGCAATGGTCCAAAAATGAGGTATTCATGCATAACTCTCAAACACATTCAAAGAGTGGAAAACATGGGAATATGACATACATATAAGCTCTGAAATATGATTCACAATGATACCAAAACATGGAAACACCTCAAAATACGCATGCAATAGGCTTCAAAACTCAAAGCTAGGCAAGGTAATTGAACTACAACCATGCATAGCAAATATCATTTGACCATGAGGCCCAAAAATAGAGCTAAGGCAGTCCAAAACATGCACAAAATCAGTTTGAGGTATGGCCAAAAAGTGCTAGAATCAAAGGCCAAGACAACATGCAATGTAAGCTAGTGAGCATGGTTAACACTACAAGTATGTGAAGCATTCAAGAGGCCATTAAACCAGAAAAATAAAGAGGTATGAAATTCCAAATAATGCCCAAAAACCCACTGAAAAGTGATCAACACATACAATAATGACATGCTCCTTTGATAAGCTATGAATAGGATTATTCTACACATGCAAGAAGCACACCCAAGATGAAAAAACCAACTCTGGACAGAGCCTAGGAAGGCCCTAAAAGTCACCAAAAAGGGCCTGAAATAAGGCTTGGAGGTGTGAAAATATAGGCTTCTTTGAAAGGCCAAATATGCTAGTAAACAAGACAATAAGAGAGAGGGTCACCCCTCTGTGATTTTGGGCCTCAAAACCACATTCTCACCACTGAAAATCCACTGGATTTCAGTGGTGGGAAGGCCAAGAAAAGACTAGCTTGAAGGCCTTATGGCATGGCACAAAACAAGGCCAAAGCAAGTATGCAAGAGGGTAGATGACCCTCAACAACAAAATGGTCTTAAACAAACATGAAAAGGACCTTAAAACAAGACTTTTTTCAATTGACAACAAAGCTTAAATATGTATGCAAATGAGGCTAAGAGAAGGATCAAAATAATGCTAAAAAGAGGAAAAAGGGGTTACCCTTGTAGCTCAGCAAAACTAGCAGCTTCTCCAGCCCAAAACCAACTCTTTAACCTCTGAAAATACCCTCCAAGGACCTTAGATGAATGGTGGAGGTGTGTGGCTATGAGGTGTGGTGTAATAGGCCAAGAACAAGACCCTTTTAAACCCAAAATATAGAGATATAAAGAGAGATATATCTTGGAGCCTTAGACAATTTTTTTCAACCTCTTTAAAGGAGAGGAAGGGCCTCTCTTATAGAGAAACAAGAGGGTTCAAGCTTCTTGGAGAAGCTAGAGCAAAGGTTCAAGCTTCTTGGAGAAGCTAAGGTAAAGGTCCAAGCTTCTTGGAGAAGCTAGAGCAAAGGTTCAAGCTTCCTCAAGAAGCTAGAGCAAATGTTCAAAAGGTTCAAGCTTCCTCAAGAAGCTAAAACAAAGGTTCAAAAGGTTCAAGCTTCCTCAAGAAGCTAAAACAAGGGTGCGAATCCTCCATACACGTGTATGGAGGGTAGGGTCTGTGCTTACCAGCTGGCATGCATAATGCCTAAAAAAAGGCAAAGAAAAGGTCACGGCCAGAAAAAGTGACTGATCGACCAAAATAATGGCCGGCCGACCAAGAACATTGCTGACCGGCCAACACTTTTGGCCGGTAGCAATAAAACAGGGCCGATGGCAACATGCCAAGGTCGGTGGGGTGTGGGGGTGGCCAACAAGCCATTTCCTACCCTCAGAGGCAAAAACCTAAGTGCTTGGTCCACAACCAAGCACAAAACAAATAAGTCGACCAAGCACAAAACAAATAAGTCGAGAGGTCTTGAGGCAAGGCGTGCGGCCGAAACCTCCGAGAACTCAAGACGAACACGAACATGGATAATCATCGAGTGTTCAAACGATGACGTCCAAGTCTTGAGGACGGTCAAAAATGGGGTGTCTACAGGTATCCCAGAGTCCAGGATGGTTCGATAACCCATCACCGTGACGGGTTTTAGTGGTGAGAAAAAAGTTACTAAGGGCCATGTTGTGGTAAGCTTAGCAGTTGGTGAAATCCATTAGTTTGATTTTGATTTAATTTTATACATGTAAATATTTTTGAAAAGGGCTTTGTAGATTCAATTTTAAGTATCATGAAACAAAGAAAAAATTGAAAGATGCTTTTTATTGTGAAATCCAAGGTTTAAATTTGAATTAAAATCATGGAATTTTGAAGTATAAGTGGAATTAATTTTAAATAAATGTAATTGGGAATGTTTTTGCATATTCGAGTGAGTCATGCATGAATTTCGAGCCTTGGTAATGTGTTTTAAAGTTTAAACAACATTTTGGAAAACCTCGAATTTGTCATCATCGCTCGAGCGAAGAAGTTGTCGTTCAAGCTTAGACTGCAAGCAACCTGTATTTTTGCAGACCAAGGGGTACGCTCAAGTGACCAATGTTTCGCTCGAGCGAAGAGTCTTGTTTCAAAAATTTTTGAAAAGTAGTTTGATATTTCAATTTCCGTTTTCTTTCACTTCCAAGCATTCTTAGGAAAGAATTATGACTCAATAAGATTAATAAACTACCAATCAATATAAATTGGTTAAAGAATAAGTCATTGACTTAGTAATAATTGATTAAGAAGCCAAGTAAGAAATTGGTTTATTTAGAAAAGAATAATTTAGTAATGAAAGAATATGTGAAACGAGAACCCGATTCATTTAAATAAAGAAAGAATAAGCTGTCATGACCCAAACTCGGCCATATGGGTTTAGCATCAGAATCGCCAAGAATCCGAGATTACCAAGGCTTTGAACGATATCTGAATACAACAGTAATGGCAGCGGTATACAATCTGATAAATAACTAGTGTCCATTGAGCTGTGAAAATCTGTATGCCAAAAACATTTTTCATGCATTCATACAGTACGGTCAACATACAGTCTATACAATCAAATACAACATTCAGTACGGGGACCTAATCCTCAGTAACATTACGATGCAGTGCGATCTGAGTGTTATCGGTCCATACTGATCTGACATCTATCTGATACAATGACAGTTGGGGGAGGCTAAGACACCCCACAAGCAGTCTAAGCTTGATTATACTCGGAACCTCGCAGTGAGGCACAGTGGTTGGCTTGACAAAACTAAAGCTTGCCTGACGCTCCTAGCTGCAGTCTGGTGCCTGGACACCTACATATATATATAAGTAGTGAGCTAAAGCCCAGTGAATAACATAATGCGTAAAGAGGTTATGAATGAATGTCCTTACAGTAATGAAATCAGTTCATTAAACAGTATTTCAGTCTTTCAGTATTTCAATCAATCAGTCATATGTGGTACATCCATTAGCCTATAAACAGTAGGTCCAAAAGGACCGGGTCTTATGCAGAACTTGATAATGATGGCCATCGATCAAGAATGCAGTATGGTTCCACGAGGAAACCGACAGAGCTCTGAATAACGATAATTGCTAAGGATGCCACTGTCTGATTCGTAATACAGGACATACATTCATTCAGTAAACAATAGCAGTTCAATAAACAGTTCAGTTCAGTATTCAAAAGATAACCATTTTGAACATATCTTTACACAATTGTTACTCACAGAGTTTGGGCTTATCAGTAGCTAGAGCGTCTCCTCGGAATGCCAATCCTACACAGTATATAGGATGAACACACACTAAGCTATACAGTTGGGGAAAATCAATAACTTAATCCCTAATTTGCCTCGGTGTGTTCTACAACGATATCCTCATTAAGATGTCTTAAACTAGGCCTAAGAATGCCTAGAATGGAATGAGGATGCAAAAATACACTTAGAAAACATTTTGCAAAATTTGCTGAAAATAGGTCCCTCGCTCGAGCGAGCCTTCCTTCGCTCGAGCGAGCTTCCAAAATCAAAGGCTTCGCTCGAGCGAGGAATCCTTCGCTCGAGCGGTCTGATGAAACAGTAAAAGTACTGGATGCTTGAATTTTACGCTCGAGCCACCAATCCTTCGCTCGAGCGTGGCTCAGAGAAAACGTTGGTCGCTCGGCGAGAATCCTTCGGCGAAGAAGCCAAATCTGGAATTTCAGTTGCCTCCCAACTCAAACCAAGCATTCTCAACTCAATTCTCGACCTCTTGGGCCCAAATTCTGGAAAATACATCCCAAAACAATGTATAACAAGTTTCAAAAGCCAATTTATGAATTCAAGCCCCAAAGGTGAGTCAATTAAGTCCAAAATTCAAACCCATTTCCAAGAACAATTTCAAACATGCCATGTATGAGTTTTAAAACCAATTGAAGCTTCAAAGCTTGCTCAAATGAGCTCATTCCTTTCAAAACAAGATGGATTCATGGACTACTTTCAAAATATGGACATGCATGTAATGAAATCATGAACTATGACCTCAAAACTTAACAATATTAACATGTATGCAACAATTAAGCTCCAATACAACATGTTAAGCTTAAAACATGGCTTAGCTCATAAATTGAACATGAAACATGCAAAATCCACTCAAATATACAATGAAGAAGGTCAATGATCTACCTTAGGTCTTGTATTTCAAGGATAGAAGCTCAATTTGTAATTCACACTTCAATCCTCTTACAATCTAAGCAAAAACCAAGCAAGATGAGATGGAAATCAACTCTCTCACTTTTCTCTCTCTCTAGTTTTGGCAAGAACAATGAAGTTTGGTCTGAGGAAATGTTTTGATTGAGTGTATAAGGCTCAAAGATGAATAAACAAAGGCCCCACTCACAATGACAAAAGTGGTAATTACCTCAAACTCTATAATTAGCTCAATTTAATCTAATTTCATCATACCTAATCACATTTTAGATAAATATACCATTAAATCACAAAAATTCTACTGTTTGCAAAACACTAATCGATTCCCGGTTCGGCCGCCGATAGGGCCTCCAATTAACAGTTTAAACACATAAACATGAACAGATAGTTAAACAGTTAAACAGATAGGCAATGCAAGTCAACAAACACAGTCAATTAATCAGTTCCAGTTTTTCAGTCATTATCAGTCTCGATTAATCGATAATCGATGTCGATGGTTAATTGTTCTGATCTCCTCTTATAAAGAGTTTGGTCCTCCAAACTCGGGTTAACATATGACAACAAAGATGATGCCTATCATAAAGGTAACTTTCACTCTATAACAGGAGCACAATCATATACAAAAACGGATTCATGACACATTCCCAATCTTAACAATGCACTTTCAGTTTTCAGTCAATGACAGATTCGAATACATGTTCATTTGCATATTTTTGTCTAGAGCATACGTAGATGCACAATCCTGGCTTATGTATACATGGTGCATTACTAGAGCAGTAATCTGAGCAGAATCTGATGACATAAGCAGTGCAAGACAGAGCGAATCTGATTACATAATGGTTATGAATAACCAGTTCCATAAGGAATCCGAATCAAGATGTATGAGCAGAATAATGCGAGCCGGGCCCTCATGGCGAGGCCTCGCAATGCGATGTGAGTGCAGACAGATACAAGTTCCATAAAGGAACCTCCGATACTGGGCAGCTAACATATATTACATAATACTAAGAGTCACGAATATATAACAAGGGTCGAACAATCATTCAGTAAACAGCATATAGCATTTTCGAGACAGAACTTATTTCGTGTCACCGAATATGAATAAAGTGTACACGATGGTACAAGCAGTCTGATGGCAAAGATTAACTGATGCATGATGGCGGTGACAATCGATGTGATAATACAAGAGCGGTATAATAGTATTCGCACTACTTAAATCAAGTACTTATCGGGGTTATAGATTTGCACTAGTCTCAGTTTCATAAGTAATTTCCCCCGTTAAGTTATAGAGTTTCGATTCATTCTCTCCCGAGTTGTTCACCCAGCCTTAGTTCAATTTGATTCTCGATTGATAGCCATCACATCGATCCAGTTCATTCGGGAGTTATCGGGAACATAAAGGCGAATTGTACATTACTCCCATAGCGATGGCGAGTTCTTAAGCATTCATTTACTATTCATCGCTACCTTACGATTCGGTCATAGCACATGTCAATACGAAGCGATCATACAGATTACATATACTTCCGACGACGAGAGGTTATGATCAAAACCGGTGCGTGGTCAGATCCCACCGATTACGCATACGGTAATCACCCAAACAATCATTCCCTAGTCAAATAAGTTCATGGTTATAACGGTAATATGGCTAATTAATCACATGCCACATACCCAGTTTTCCTACATTGTAAACAAATCCGTAATAGCTCTTAATAAGAGTTTTCTCGATCAAATCGATGAAAGTTCGACTAGGTCATTTCGATGCAAGTTCTGTCCAAACATATCAAATAAAAGTTGAGCGCAAGCATCAAACAAAAGTTCCATCGATTACACAAAAGGGTTTCATTAACCCACGGTTCCATCAGATTAGTTCGATCAAAGTTCCATTCTTATCATTTCCAGATCGATTAACATTAGTTCATACTCCATTTCATTTCTACATAGTAGTTTCACCATCGATGCGAGTTCATCAATTATCAAACTTACATCGAGTCCAAGACCATTACAATTCATATCAAAGCGATAGTCACATACGTGTGTTCCTCCCAATAAGTTCTGAGACAAATGCATGCATGATTAGTCATATCGAGAGGTAAGCATCACAGTCAATATAGCAATTTCCAAATAAATCCTTCATATAAGCATATGGTATACAGTAATACATCACACAAAGTTCTTGGTGGCACATAATGGTGAGTTGTCATACAAGGGTTCCAAATCAGTCATATAGTCACTAAAGCATAGGCTCGCAGATCAACTCCAACAGTCATGTCAATTTTCCACAATCACGATTCCCAGTCAAGAGTTTATCGGTTGGGGTCTTTATTCAGTCATGCAGTTACAGAGTCATAGTCCCAACGGTTAACTTATCAAACAAATTAATCAGTCATTCCGAGCAAAGGTACAGTCATATATGTGCATGTTCAGAATCTACTAACAGTCCCATTACAGGTTCACGGGTTCAATGTACAATGCAAAATAGTTCCTCCAGATACGATAGTTAAGATAACCAGTCATATATCTATTCAGTCTAGTAATATCCTTAAGCAAAGGTAAGCAGATATGTACACAAGTCTAAGCGGTTTCCTTAGCATAGGTAAATGTTAACATGAGGTTTTACAGTGTCGCACATATAGTCCGCATCAACGGTAGATTTCAAAAGATCCATTATTCACAGTCCATTCCTCTCAATCTTAACAGTGTTACAAGCATGGGAACATACATACAGCTGTGAGATCAAAATCAATTTTCATGTAGGCATTCGTTCACAATTTCATAAGCAGAAGTCCATCTTTACAAACCAACATGGGTTCTCAATTTCAGTAGTCCCACGCACAAACAGTCCACGTGTATAATTCGAGTTCAAGGGTCCGTTCATTCAATAATGTCCGTCAATACGTAACAGTTCAGTACAAATCATAGTCGTACAAATTTCTCGAATTACAGTCAATCATAAGGTATTCTCATGTTCAACAGTTCTAGTACAGTTCAAAAGGTCACATTTAACAGTTCACAAGTTCTAACAGTTCTCAGTGTATGGTTCATAATTCCAGTAGTTCAATTAGCGTAGTCAATATTTTCACAGTCTATACCAAATTACGGAATATACAATTCCCCACACAAACGTTCGTATAAGCAATTTCATCTGTTTCAGGTCATACCTACGTCAGTCTTTCCAGTATTCCGAGCATTTGTGGGCAAGACTTGGGCAAATATCCCTCCTGTCCATGCCTAGAATAAGTTTTAGATAGGCGGTGGCAACGCCCCCTTGGTATTTCCCACATACGGTACAGATAGGTATATCGTTGTTCACATTACTTCTTTGACCTTCATTGGTCAAAGCTATTGCCGAGATTTTCCATTCACGGAGGTCATTGAAGCACCGGTCATTTTCGCTTTCTGTTATTTTCGTTTCATTCTTTCTAATTTCAGTTGACGATGTCAAACACATCTAGGTCACTCCCACCTCCAGTTCTTTTCCAGTCAGTGTCTATCATGTGGGTTGCCTATGAGATTAACTGGGTAAATTTTACCTCATATTCGACCACAGTCCTATCACTTTACTCAAGTTGTTCAAACTCGGATACTTTCCTATTTCAGATGTATTGGGGAAAGCATTTTTTTTTTTTTTTTCGAAGAGAACTTCACATATTTTCTCAGTTTCTAAACCCAAGTCTCAGTTTTCAGTGGTTCAGTACCTCTCAGAAATTCCGGTGGTTTCAGTTTATTTGGGTTTCAGTATTAGTGTCATCAGTTCATATTCAGTTGGTTCAGGCACGTATGTCTGCCTTTATTCTCTCAGATTTTCGATTAAGGCCTCAATCATTCATTCTAGCCTGTTAATCCTCAGATTAGAAGTTTCAGTTCGTTCACAATCCTCGCCCTTGTTGTTGTTATTTCAGATTCTCAGTTAACCTATTCATTCCCCAGGAATTTACCAAGAATTTCCGACTCGAAGCAACGCTGGCCAACGTGATTCCAATCGGACTTTCAAGGTCATTCAACAAAGGCATGAGACTCTACGGTTTAATATTCCACAAATTAGGTTCCCACATGTTTCTTTGATCAACACAGGAAAGTTCTCACTGATTTTACATTTTATTCCATATCAGACGTGTGTATACTTTCATTTCAGTTCAGGTATGGTCACATGACCCTTTACTTTCACACGTTCACTTTCTTCTAGATTTCCACAGTCGGTAGTAACATTAACATTACATGTTATTTCATTTAACTTCTTTAAGTACGCATATAGGTTTCGTTTCGTTTCGCTATAAGCAGTGGTAGCAATTATAAACATAAACAATTGCATACTTAAACAGTTTAACACATTGGCATATAATCAGTCATGTCATAACCACACACTCTTTTTATTCTCATGTAGTGCCCTAACTGCTTTTCTAGAACACCCTATAGCTCATTTGGACACGTGTGTGCGGTATAACTCGTGGTTAAGTATCGCTCTGATACTACTCTGTCACGACCCAAACCCGGCCCTATGGGTTTAGCAAATGGCGGCGATAATCCAAGATTACGAAGGCTCTTTGAAACGATGTCTGATCAAAGCAGTACATGGCTGGCGGAAATATCTGATAAATAACTAGTGTCCATTGAGTTGTGAAAATCAGATGCAAAAACATTTTTCATGCATTCATACAGTACGGTCAACATACAGTCTATACAATCAAATACAACATTCAGTACGGGGACCTTATCCTCAGTAACATTACGATGCAGTGCGATGATGTTATCGATCCATACTGATGCGAATCTGATCTATATAATGACAATTGGGTGAGGCTAAGACACCCCACAAGCAGTCTAAGCTTGATTATACTCGGAACCTCGCAGTGAGGCACAGTGGTTGGCTTGACAAAACTAAAGCTTGCCTGACGATCCTAGCTGCAGTCTGGTGCCTGGACACCTACATATATATATAAGTAGTGAGCTAAAGCCCAGTGAATAACATAATGCGTAAAGAGGTTATGAATGAATGTCCTTACAGTAATGAAATCAGTTCATTAAACAGTATTTCAGTCTTTCAGTATTTCAATCAATCACCATATGTGGTACATCCATTAGCCTATAAACAGATGGGTCCAAAGGACCGGGTCTTAACAGACCCAACAAGAATGATGGCCATCAATCGATGCAAGATGGTTCCACGAGGAAACCGATAGAGCTCAGAATAAAGATAATTGCTAAGGATGCCTGTCTGATTCGAAATCTGAGACATACATTCATTCAGTAAACAATAGCAGTTCAATAAACAGTTCAGTTCAATATTCAAAAGATAACCATTTTGAACATATCTTTACACAATTGTTACTCACAGAGTTTGGGCTTATCAGTAGCTAGAGCGTCTCCTCGGAATGCCAATCCTACACAGTATACAGGATGAACACACACTAAGCTATACAGTTGGGGAAGATTAATAACTTAATCCCTAATTTGCCTTGGTGTGTTCTACAATGATATCCTCATTAAGATGTCTTAAACTAGGCCTAAGAATGCCTAGAATGGAATGAGGATGCAAAAATACACTTAGAAAACATTTTGCAAAATTTGCTGAAAATAGGTCCCTCGCTTGAGCGAGCCTACCTTCGCTCGAGCGAGTTTCCAAAATCAAAGGCTTCGCTCGAGCGAGGAATCCTTCGCTCGAGCGGTCTGATGAAACAGTAAAAGTACTGGATGCTCGAATTTTATGCTCGAGCCACCAATCCTTCGCTCGAGCGTGGCTCAGAGAAAACGTTGGTCGCTCGAGCGAAGAAGCCAAATCTGGAATTTCCAGATTTGCCTCCCAAGCTCAAACCAAGCATTCTCAACTCAATTCTCGACCTCTTGGGCCCAAATTCTGGAAAATACATCCCAAAACAATGTATAACAAGTTTCAAAAGCCAATTTATGAATTCAAGCCCCAAAGGTGAGTCAATTAAGTCCAAAATTCAAACCCATTTCCAAGAACAATTTCAAACATGCCATGTATGAGTTTTAAAACCAATTGAAGCTTCAAAGCTTGCTCAAATGAGCTCATTCCTTTCAAAACAAGATGGATTCATGGACTACTTTCAAAATATGGACATGCATGTAATGAAATCATGAACTATGACCTCAAAACTTAACAATATTAACATGTATGCAACAATTAAGCTCCAATACAACATGTTAAGCTTAAAACATGGCTTAGCTCATAAATTGAACATGAAACATGCAAAATCCACTCAAATATACAATGAAGAAGGTCAATGATCTACCTTAGGTCTTGTATTTCAAGGATAGAAGCTCAATTTGTAATTCACACTTCAATCCTCTTACAATCCAAGCAAAAACCAAGCAAGATGAGATGGAAATCAACTCTCTCACTTTTCTCTCTCTCTAGTTTTGGCAAGAACAATGAAGTTTGGTCTGAGGAAATGTTTTGATTGAGTGTATAAGGCTCAAAGATGAATAAACAAAGGCCCCACTCACAATGGCAAAAGTGGTAATTACCTCAAACTCTATAATTAGCTCAATTTAATCTAATTTCATCATACCTAATCACATTTTAGATAAATATACCATTAAATCACAAAAATTCTACTGTTTGCAAAACACTAATCGATTCCCGATTCGGCCGCCGATAAGGCCTCCAATTAACAGTTTAAACACATAAACATGAACAGATAGTTAAACAGTTAAACAGATAGGCAATGCAAGTCAACAAACACAGTCAATTAATCAGTTCCAGTTTTTCAGTCATTATCAGTCTCAGTTAACGGTAATCAGTGGTTAATTCAGTAATAATCAGTAATTAATCGGTAATCGGTACGAGGGTTGTTACATAAGCATAGTAGACTTTCGGATTATTTAAACAGAAGACAAGAAAAGTCAAGTTTGATCAAGGAATTAATATTGTGTTTCAATGTGTATATGTTATGAGTTTGTGTAGGTCATGCCCTATCATTTGCCTAATCTATCTGATTTGTCTACATTATCTGATCGGCTAGCAAAGCCATCTGTGAGTAATAACTTTGTAAAGTTATATTTAACTTTAACTATTTTTTGATGCTATGAAATGATCAATTTCTGAAATGCGATGTTTTGTATGAATGAATGATTGTTCAAATTCCTGAAATGTATTTGTGGCATCCTTAGCACAAAGCCCTTGCCCAGAGGTAATAATACCGTGGTCTACAAGTACAAGGCCCTTGCTCAGGGGTAACAACACCGTGCCTTTTTAAGCAAGGCCCTTGCCCGGGGGTAACAATACTGTGGCTCAAGTGTATTACAAGTTCCCGGTACCGGAGGTTCCTTATGGAACTAACAAGCAAGATAACACTAATGGATGTACCATGTATAAGTAAGCATGAATTCTGATTTCCGTATGAAGTTTAAATATGAATATGAATATGAACCTGTTTCTGATTTGAAATCTGAATATGCATAAGACTTTGTTTCTGATGAGAATTTGTTTTCGATATAAATTCTGATTTTTGACTTTATGATGGACATCATTCATTAAAATTTTACTTTGTTATTATTTACTGGGCTCTAGCTCATCGTATTATTTATGTATGTAGGTGATCAGGCACGTGACCAAGCTTAGAGGCGTCTGCCTGGAATCTGTTTTTTTCAACCAACCTATGTGCCTCCCGTGGAGGTTTCGGATATGTTAAGTGGTTATGACTATGTGATTAAAGTTTAAGTTTTGTTTTCTTGATTGGTTAAATAAGTTTTTGTTTACTATGTGAATAGGGCTAAGTCCCTTTTTGTCTAATCTGTATATATATTATGACGTAAGGATGATGTGTGTATATATATATAAAAAGTTTAAAATTTTTCTGTCTTGGATGTTGTATAATTGCTATTTGTTTCCGCAGTCCCTAATTATATGTTATTCTGTTAAGAGGCTTTTGGTAATCCAAGGATTATTGGCCGGTTACGAAGCTAAACCTATAGGAGTGGGTTTGGGTCGTGACACAATGCATGAAGGCAAAGTTGGGAAAGTGCACAGTAACCATAAATGCATCTGAAAAGCCATTCGGAGTGGAGGAGGCACACTATTCGAATGCAGTTTTCTTTATTGAGTTCTCAACGGATGGACTGGTAAAGTTGCAGGATTAAAATTGCCGAAGTGGGAAGACATTCGGGATGCAGAGGCTACTCTAGAAAGTAGTGGGCAGAAGAGGAGTAGCAAGTCCACAAGTCCTCCATCCAAGATTGTTAAGGTGCGCGAGGGCGGCAAGACAGTTTACTACTTATGACGGTCTTGGGGGCCAGACTTCATACCTTGGGAGGATGGCCCTGAAACGAATAAATGTGACGGTGATGAGTCCCAAGAAGGGTTGGTGGAGACGCCTGAGCCCGCCTCTAAATGTATGCAAGATAGACCCAAACCGCAACAGAGGTACTTGCTGAGGTCAACCTTAGCGACTTACTAGGGCAGAGCAAGCCCGTGTTTATCAGCAATACAATGGCTCCAGAAGCTAAGGAAAAATTGATAACACTACTGAAGTGGTACAATGACGTCTTTGTTTGGACATATGATGAGATGCCTGGTCTTGACCCATCCCTTGTCACCCATCATTTGGATATTTTTCACAATTCTAAGCCAATCAAGCAGCATGCTCGAAAGTATCACCCTGATCTTGAAGCAAAGATTAAGGCAGAGGTAGAAAAGTTGCAGAGGGCCAAGTTCATTGAGCCTATATAGTACCCAACTTGGCTAGCAAATATTGTGTCTGTGAAGAAGAAGAATGGCTAGATTAAGGTCTACATAGATTTTCGAGACCTGAATAAGGTCTGCTTGAAAGATGAGTTTCCGTTGCCCTATGTTGACACACTTGTTGATTCTACTGCGAGCCATCAGATGTTCTCCTTCATGGACGGATTTAGTGGTTATAACTAGATCAAAATGGCAACAGAAGATGCAGAAAATACCGCTTTCAGAACGCCCTTGGAAATTTTTTTTCTATAGGGTGATACCATTTGGTTTGAAAATACGAGGGCAACCTACCAACGGGCTATGACTGCAGTGTTTCATGACATGTTGCATCATGAAGTGGAAGTACATGTGGATGATCTGGTGGTCAAGTCTACTGAGGCAAACCGACACCTCTTCGACTTGGAAAATTTTTTTTAGCATTGCCGCAAATTCTACTTAAAGATGAACCCTCTCAAGTGTGCCTTCAGAGCTACGGCTGGCAAGTTCCTTGGCTTTTCTTGTACACTAGCGGGGGATCGAAGTAGATGCGGATAAGATCAAGTCGATCATGGAGATGCACCACCACACTCTCAAAAGGCCTTGAAGAAATTCCTAGGCAAAGTGTCATACCTCAGAAGGTTCATTCCAGCCCTTGTTGAGATGACCTTTTCCTTTGGGACACCGCTGAAAGGGAATCACAAGTTTGAATGGTTGCACGAACACTAACAGGCATTTGATATGGTGAAAAAAGCACTTACCTTTTCACTTACAATGATTGCCCCATAACCCGAAAAGCCTCTGTTACTGTACCTGACCTCTACACCTTAGTCTATCAGAGCTCTACTTGTTCAAGACATAGATGGCATCGAGAAGCCAGTCTATTACATCAATTGCAAAGTCAATGGTGCCAAGTCGCGATATACCTCAATTGAGAGGCATTGTTTGGCCTTAATCTTCATAGCGCAGAAGTTGCGCCACTATTTTTTGGCACACCTGATCCAGATTATGACTCGGAGTGATCCAGTCCGCTACTTGCTGAGCAAGTCCGCTCTAATTGGAAGAATGGCATGATAGCTTTTGGCTCTAGTAGAATATAACATCACTTGTGTTACTCCTAAGGCTATTTAGAGCCAAACACTTGCAGACTTACTGGCCCAATTCCCATCTGGTGAACATGAACCTACAAAGGTACCTCTACTAGGTGAGGTCCATGTCTCAATAGCTGCAGTTAAGACATATTGGGACTTAAAATTTGATGGAGCTGGGAAATGTGGAGCTGGCATAACACTAACCAGTTAAGAAGGAGAGAAGTTTCATCTATCATATAAGCTTGACTTTGAATATTCAAACAACGAGGCTGAATATGAGGCGTTGATACTGGGTCTAATTATTGCTCAAAAGAAAGGTCTTTGCAAGTTGGAAATTTGGAATGACTCCAAGTTAGTTATCAAACAAACAATGGATGATTTCGCCTTGAAGGAGCCTCTGTTGGCCCCATATCGCACCGTAGTTCAAAGGTTGCTCACTCAGTTTGATGATGTCCAAATCCAACATACCCCTCGAACACACAACCATTTCCCCGATGCCTTGGCTACACTGGAGGCAAAGATAGATATACCAGATGATAGTATAGCCATCATTATCGAGAAAAGAACGACACCTGTAGTGTTAACTGAAGAACATATAGAGCAAGATGCTAAAGGGTGGAAACTAGATATAATCCAGCAGTTGAAAACAGGCCAGGGAACAATTAGACCAGCAGAACTTGCATAATTTCTGCTCCTCAAAGGAGAGTTGTATTTTTGCGGTCCCAATAACCTGCTGGCAAGGTGCGTCGGCAGACAAGAAGTAACTTACAGACTTAAGTAGATCCATGTTAAGTCTTGTGGAGATGGAGATATCAGTCTATACCAACGGATATAGAGACAAGCGTATTACTGCCTAGAGATGGAAAAGGAAAGCACTGAGTTGCAGAGGCAATGTGCAAAATGTCAGTCTCATCCTAAAGAGGAAGAAACCCATTTCTTAAGTAGTGAGGAATAGAGACAGCCATATATTGACTATCTTGGAAATGACACACTGCCTGAGAACAAAGCCGATGCAATTAGAGTTAAGAGAGCCCTACGCTTCTTCCTTGACCAAGGCAAGCTGTACTGCAGAAGCTTTGAAGGGGAACCTTTGGTGTGTTTATCAAAGGACGAAGCAAATGAAATGCTGAGAGAAGCCCACAAAGCAAAACATCAAGGGGCGCAACGATTGTATAGACACCTTATTCACCTCGACTACTATTGGCCGATAATGGAAGAAGATACTAAAAACTTTGTAAGGAGATACCAATCCTGCCAGAAGTTTTGGAACTTGTTACATGCACCAGCAGTTGAGCTACACAACATCAAGACTTTTTTCCCGTTTCACACTTGGGCATTTGACTTGGTAGGTCCTATATCGCAGTAATCCAAAAGCTACAAATAGATACTTGTAGCGACGGAAGTTAGCACCAAATGGGTAGAGGCTATACCAATGAGAAAAGCAGATGGGGCAGGAGTGACCAACTTTATTAAGGAAAACATAATCTGTAGGTTTGGCATACCCAAAGTAATGTTATCTGATAATGGAACTCCCTTTGTAAATCGCCATGTAGGAAGACTGCTAAACACTTACCAGATCAAGCACCACAAGTCTACCCCGTACTATCCGTAAGGGAACGGACAAGCTAAAGCAACCAACAAAACTCTCATCCGAATATTAAGTAAAATGATGGATGAAGCAAGGGGCATATGGTCTGAACAACTCCCCGTAGCATTCTGGGCATATAAAACGTCAAAGAGGAAGCCAACTTAGACAACCCCATTTGCCCTAGTATATGGGTCTGAAGCCGTGTTATCAGTTGAGTTGGCAGTATCCTCAACAAGAATGGCTATGTCAGCACACTTAGTTCCAGACAGCAAGAAGAATGACATAGAGGCAGCTGAAAAAAAGAAGAGATCGGGCCTCGTAGGCAATGGAAAAGTATCATCAATCTATAGCTCGCACTTACAATCAATCTATTCAACACAGGGAGTTCAAGGAGGCGGATTTGGTATGGAAAACCGTGGACGCAATCATGTAAGGGCAACTAATCCCCAAGTTCTCACCCAGATGGGAAGGCCCTTACAAAGTTGCTGAGGCAAGCAGCAGCGGGTACTACAAGTTGACAAGAGTAGATGATGGGTTCAGAATTGGCCTTATTAATGCCAAATATGTCAAAGAATATTTTCCTTAATTTCTTTTGTTCAGAAAAAAGAGTTATAAGTTTTTTTGTTAATACTTCCAAAGCAAAGTATAAAGAAAGTGTCATACACTTAGTAAACCTGTTACCCTTGTAAACACTTAGTGCGAGGAAAGTTTTCCATACTTAGTGAAATTTTAGCCTTGTAAAAACTTAGTCATGGCAAAGTTCCTTCATAGCAAAAGTTTTGTTTAGCCTTAGAAGATATGTAAAGGCAATGAAAAGAAGGCAATGAAGTAAGACTCAATATTTTTACTTCTCATAAACATCAAAGTTTCTCACAGCATGATTACAATGTTTGAAGAAGAAAAAAAAAAAAAAAAGAGCACAAAGAAAAGGAGTCATAACAGAGTCACAATAAATCAAATCAAACCCTTCATGAGGGAGTCCATCAGGGTCACATCCCTAGGTAGCTGAGCAACCATCGCAAAGTCTTTCTTTTTGAACCGAGCTAGGTTCTGCCGATGCTGCTCCAAGGCACATTCACACTCCTTGATAGTCTCCTCCAAAGATGCAATCATCTTGACATTATTTGTATGTTCAAGGAAACCATTGACTGCTTGAAGCCTATCTCTCATCCACGATAGGTCCAAACCGTTCCTCTCAAAGCTGCTCAGGTTGGGCTCAGCACCTTCCACAAACTTGATGGGGGTTGTCAGAATCTTTTTAGCAACAAAGTCGTGAATAAAGCTAGTAACTCCAATTTAGCTCATGGTCGCGATTTGACGGGGTCAAACCGACCCGACTGCATTACTTGGGTTGAAGAAAACAGACCCGCAACCGCCCGCGATGCGGTTCGCGGTTTGTGCGGGTGGGTCAGTTGGTTGTGCGGGCGGGTGCGGTTCGGTTTGCGGTTTGGGCTTTTTTTTAAATTGGGCTTAGTTATGATATTAATTTGAACAAATTTGACTTGTTAGGCTACTTTTTAAGCATTTTTTTATTATTTATGAAAAAGTTATAAATTAAATTTTATTTCATGATAACATAAATGCCCATATAATGATATAATAAATTTTACATTCTTCCAAAATACAAAAATAATTGATAAAACTAATTACAAACTAAAACATTAAAAATCACACTAAAATCAATCTCCATCCATCTATAATCCAAAGCTTACAAATTTTACCTTCATCCAAAATGTAAAAATAATAATAATAACTAGTTATCTCCATCCATCCATAATCCAAAGTTTACCTAAATTTTACATTCATCCAAAATGTAAAAATAATAATAATAACTAGTTATCTCCATCCATCCATAATCCAAAGCTTACCTATTAATCCAAAATGCAAAAATAATAATAACTAGTTAGAAACTAAAATAAATTAGTTTTCATCCATCCATCCATCCAAAATCTAAAGTAAGCTTACCTAAAATTTAGTGCTCCAATTAATTTTACATTCATCCAAAATAAAAATAATAATAATAAACATTAGTTACAAACTAAAATAACATTGTCTACAAACTTCATCCAAAATAATTTCAAAAGGTGGTATCCATCCAAGGCTTCACTAAACTCTTTAGGTCCAATGTCCAATGTCCAATGTCCAATCTCATCCAACAATTTGCCAAACAAAATTCCAATGAGCCAAATTAATAAATATAAATAAATAGATATAAATAAATAAACATTAATCTGATCTCAACTAATTAGAAAAATCTCACACATGAGCCAAATGAACATTAAAGTTCAATTATAGCATCTACATTAGACTTTGGGGTTGAAGAGGAACATGGCTCCAAAGTACCTAAAAGCATGAGTCAACAAGAGATTAGAGAAGATAAATAAACTTGCATAGTAAAAATAATAATAGAATTAAAAATGAAGAGATATTCACATATTACCCGATTCGTATTGCTCAAATTCCTCCACATCATCCATTGCTTTTCGAAGAGAAATTGGAAGGTTGCTTTTAAGCCAATTTTGTGTGCATACAAGAGATTCAACCATGGAAGGGGCAAGTGAACTATGGAATTGATCAAGGATACGTCCCCCGGTACTGAAAGCAGATTCCGAAGCAACGGTAGAAATGGGCATGGCCAACACATCCTTTGCTATTTGAGATAACACTCTATACTTTGTTGCATTATTCTTCCAATATTCCAATATCTCAAATGTCTGATTTTTTGCAAAATGTTCAACCTCGCCCAAGTA
This sequence comes from Camellia lanceoleosa, assembly GCA_025200525.1. Classification (NCBI taxonomy): domain Eukaryota; kingdom Viridiplantae; phylum Streptophyta; class Magnoliopsida; order Ericales; family Theaceae; genus Camellia; species Camellia lanceoleosa. The sequence continues at coordinate 5,918,848 of CM045762.1, read as the reverse complement.
CTTGTCTAATTCCGACTTGCCTCCACTAGTGAAGCGCCCTTCCAAATATGAATTAAATTGGGACTCCATTTGAGAATCCAAATCATCCTCATCAATCACCATTGTCTCCACTTCAGTCACCCTCGAGACACTCTCATTTGATGAATAAATTGTGGCATAATGGTTGTACAAACGAGTCAAACAAGAAATAATTTTGTTCACCATCTCATCCACCTTCCTCTTTTCTCCATGAAATATATTTGTAAAACAAAACTCCAAGTATGCTATCTTTTTTGTAGGATCAAGAGCAACAGCAACATACAACAACAAATTAATTTTATTTCCATCCCCCTAATATTTGTTGAACTTTTGCTTCATATTCATAGCCATTGTGCACAAAACATCATCATTGTCCAAAATTAATTGATTAATTGTGCTTTCAATTTTAAACATCTCTTTATAAAATGCATTGGAAGTAACAAAAAGGGACCTGGAAAATTTCTTTGTTGCAAGGTAGAATAGTTTCAAAAATCTCACAAACAACCTACATTTTTTCCAATCCTCTTCATTTGGAATCCTCCTAATCCCACCATCAACATCCTTGAAGTAAGTTTCGAAATTGGGGTCTTCATACTTCAAACGGTTAAAAGCCTTCTCAAACTTTTTAGCGGCCTCCAACATTAAATATGTGGAATTCCACCTTGTTGGTACATCTAGGCATACAAGAGCAGTAGTCACAAGTTTTAGATAGGCCGCACACTTCTTAAAAGCATCTTGCCGATTAGGAGAAGACCTCACATACCTAACCGCAAGTCTAATATTTGCAATAGAATCATCCATTTCCTTCAATCCATCACTCACAACAAGGTTTAGAATATATGCACAACACCGCATACGCAAAAACTCATGCTCCAAAATGGTCCACTTCCAATCTTTGGTATTCCTTCTCAAGTATTGAATGGTAAGATTGTTGGAACTAGCATTATCAACAGTTACAGTGAAGATACTATCGATGTTCCACTCAAGCAAGCACAACTCAATTTTTCTACCCAAAGTTTCCCCCTTGTGATCTTCAACTTGTTGGAAGTTTATGATTCTTTTTTGTAGTTTCCAATTATCATCAATGAAATGAGCCGTTAGACATATGTAACACAAATTTTGAATAGAACTCCAAGTGTCCGTAGTGAAGCAAATTCTACGACCGTTCATCAACCTCCTCAATTTATCTCTCTCGTTGTTGAATATGTTTGTCACTTCTCTTGCTATGGTATGACAAGATGGGATTGGTGTGAATTTAGGAACGGCAACATTACAAAATCTTTTAAACCCAACTCCCTCCACAAATCGAAAAGGTAACTCATCAATAATCACCATCTCGGCAAGAGCCCTTTTACAAGCTTCAAAACTAAAACTTGTTGCCACAACCTCAACACCCTCTTCGGCATTTTGTTTTGATTTAAAACTTAATGTTTGTTGCCCATCTTTATCATTGTTTGGAAATTGTTTGCAATTAGGGGTATGACTTCTCAAATTACTAGTCCCATGAGTCCTAGAATCGGCCATATACTCTTTAAAACAATACTTACACACTGCTCTACGTTTCCCATCTTCTCCCATAACCTTATCAAAATGGTCCCAAACCGAAGATGGTGCTCTCCCACCACTACTCTCACTCTTTCTTTTGTTCAGGGGTTTAGGAGGCTTAGATTCAAATGGGGAAACATTAGTTTGAGAATTAGATGATTCGGGTGGAACAATAGGACTTCCGGTAGATTCAACACTAGCATTGTTATCTTTATCCATTCAAACTGGTAATAAAAAATTAAAAAATGTATGAGATAACAATTAAGTCATGGATGGTATAATAATTGAATCTAAACCATATACAATACCATACCAATACCATTTTGATTAAATTTATGGATAAATAGTCAAATAACATGTCTAACTTCATCACTATTGAAAAGATGTTTTTGTCTCCCCTTGGAGCTTTCAAGAGGTAGAGGGATTTCACATCCAACAAGGGAAACATAATAATTAATTATTTATTTTAAAGTAAATTCATTGGGTAGAAAAGAACAAATATGTTAGTATTTGATATACTAGTAACTACTCTGTGAGTTTAATGCTGATCCAAAAAATTAAATGCTTTTTATCTTTTACTCAAAACAAGAAGAATCTGTAAAACTAATTACCATACACAAATGGCATTGAAAACAGTAATTGATATATATCTACGACATGACTAAAATAATCAAACACAACCCACAAAAAATCAAAACGCATGAATTTCAAGAACACCCACCACAATGCTTAGTAAATCTTTTGAGACAACAAAAGAAAGAAATCCCGCCTCAAGACAATAAACCAAAGTAAATGATTTTCTCTCACTCCAAACAGATTTCTCTCTCTCTCTCTCTCTCTCTCTATACTTTTGCTAGAAAAACTTCGACATTGTTTCACCCATTACAAGTACTCAAAAGCTGCTCAAACCCTTTGGCTTTTCAGACCAGATTCCGGCGAATATGGTAATATGTTATTTTAAAAAAATCGAATGAAAAAGAGAAAGAGAGAGAGAGAGAGAGAGAGAGAGAGAGCTAACCGTATATGTGTTGCTGCCGATCGCTTGCCGCCTTGCCGCTTCTTGCTGCTAGGTTAGGGTTAGCGGTCATTGCTAGAAGGAAAGGAAGGTAATGAAAAGGGGGAGAGGAGAGAAAGAGACGGGCGGCTGCTGGGCAAAAATGAGCCCTAAACAACTAAACCTAATAACTTAATAAGTATAAAAAAAAAAAAAAAAATACATTAATATGTGGGTCGCGGGTTGCGGTTCGGGTAGGGTCAGAACCGCAACCCGACCCGAACCCGATTTTTGGCAGAATTTTTGACCCGCACCCGCCCACCTACCTACATCGAAACCGCCCAAAAAGGTGTGGGTGGGTGGGTTCTATGCCCAGCCCTAACTCCAGCAGTGCTGTCTGCACCACAGCGCCTGGATGCGGGCAAGAGTGGGAGCAGCTTCGGAGAAGACCCAATAACTTAGAAAAGAAACTTTCCCTGAGGACTGAGGGGACTCTCTCACACCGTCGCTAGCTTCAATCACTGGAGGGAGACTGGCAGAGCGACCAAAGGTTTGAGGGTGATGCATTTTCCCCGAAGATGATTGCCCAACAGTATTGGAATGGGTAGATGCTGGATGGCGACCAGGCGAACTGGTCTCGCGAGAAAGGCCAAAGCTGCTTGCACCATCATGTCGCTCCGAAAAGAGGTCGTCCATATGATAGTCCTCAACATTCAGATTTGGCACAATAGTGGTGTCCATGCCCACATAAAAATCTGGTGATCTCTTAAGATTAGTTGGCACCTTAGGAAAGTGAGTGGGGTACAGATCAGTGAGCTGCTCAAAAGTTGTTAAGGCAACTAGATCAGAAGTATCAGCGACAACAGTAGTACCATGGGTGGCCAAATCGACAACTGCCTCTGCAAGTTGAGCCAAACTTGGGGGTTCCACAGTAGGAACAACCGCTACATTCGCACCTCCCTCATCAACTTGAACATTAGGGAGTGGGGTCTATAGAACCAGTGGAGACTCAGTGGACTGGGAAAAATCCCCAGATACAGCTCCCAAGGGGGGTGGTGCAACTTCTAGTGGCTCTCTTACATTACGATCTTCTTTCAGAGTCTTTGGAACAAAATTATCTCCGTCGACAGAGGAATGGTCAGAGTGAACAGAATCAGCAAGGTTTGGAGGTTCTGCATCCTCAGCAATTATACCACCTGTTGCAACTTCCATAGTAGAGGGGACTTGTTCATTTTCTATAGCCTCAACAATTGGCTCAACCTCGGTAGTTGGTTTAGCCTCAGCACTTGGTTCTTCTTCAACATATGGAAGCATCATCTTGCGAGTTCTGAATCTTGTGACCCTTGAAGCAATGGGAAGGTTGTCGTCGTCATCTGAATTTGAAGAAATTCCGATGGTAGTAGAAGAACCCCCGGGGCCTGAGGGTGGTATGACTGATGAGCCCTGAAAAGGAAAAAGATCATGTGAATACTGTAGACTGCCCGGAACTCCACTCTGCGTGCGAGGGCGTGAATCGTTGTTCTTAGCTACTATAGTTTGGACTCTTGTCACGGTTCTGAATCTAATCTCACAAAGTGCAATGTAAGACTGATAAATCACCAAAGAGTCCAAATCCGACAAATTGTTTTGGAAAATCGATTTTAATCAAAAAGCGCCAAACATGGACTCCTTTGCCAGATTTTAGAGTCGCCACCTAAATATTTTGTTTTGGGAAATTAAGGAAACCTTGACTACGTGCCTAAGGCCATGTGTCCGTCATCACCAAAGTTGCCTCGGCTCGGGAACTTGGGTATGAGAGGGAAAGGTCATGCAACGAGCACCCTCGCTCACCCGATCAAAGATCGGCCTTTACTAACATGATATGTTGTTTTTGAAAAACACATGTGTTCTTATTTCGGTTTATTAGTTAGCTTACTATGTGATGCGCACAACATACAAGTATAGACTAAATCGCTTAAGTTGGAACAAAACATCTCATGTTTGTTTGTTTGAAAATGGTTTGAAGGTGCTACTCGCAAGTAGGCTAAGACGCGGATTTTGCCACCCTCAAGTGGGCTTAGAAAACATGATTTGCCACTCTCAAGTGGGCTTAAAACTCGCATTTTGATGAATTGTTCCAATTCAAGCAATCCAACCTTCATCCACAGGCATTCATGCAGTTAAACACATAAGCAGTTAGCCTCATGGCAAGCATGCTAATCATGGCAATCACGCTAATCATAGCAATCACTTACACAGATGCAAGGATGCTAAAGCGTAAACACTCACAGTGTACTCCAAGCCAAAACAAAAGCTAGTTAGTAATCAATGCATGACCCTAGCCATGTCAATAATGCCTAATGCAACACATGCAAAAATGCAACTAAAATAGGCTCGGCTATCCTAAGATGTCATGTGAATGCAATTAGACAACATGTATTCAAATTGGAATTGAAATACAATGTAGTTTGTATGATGCGCCGAGCCCAGTGCATGCAAGACAGATAAATTATGCACACATGCAAGCATAAGGATGTTAATTGAAATATGCCCTAAAACTAACCACTGAAAGCAGATAAGTAAAAGGGAGAAAGAAATGGGGGTTGGAAGATATGCATCACACACATGCACGCTTATTACAAAAGTTGTGCCCTCTCGACGGAGGTTCGAATAATAAGTTAACTAGCTATTCTAAACTAATTAAATTAATTATTACAAAACGAATTGAATAACTAGCTACAACTAATTATTACATCACTTTAACTAATTAACAAATTAATTAAATTACATAAACATGTTAATTAACAAATAAGCATTAAACTACGCTACTCAGCTCTGCTTTGGAAAGTTGAACAATGCATGCACTTGGTTCCTCGCTCGGAAATCCATCGTTATGCCCCAACTTGCCTCTGTTTGCATTTGATCTCAAAACACTGTACAAATTTCAAGGTAGCTTCTACTCCATCATGGAGACTATCATGAGGGCTGCCGACCAGTTTATGTTGGTGTAGACCATCTGTAGACCACTTAAGTATGTTGCAGACCAGAAAAACTGGCTGGCCGACCACTTAATTTGCCAAGCTCTAGTTTTGTTGTAGCAGAGAACAACAAGGGGCATAGCAGTGTATTTGCAAGATATGTGTGCACAACCACCCTCCCTATCATTTCTCAACCTCAAGGGAGTGCGGTACTCGACTCTCGGGCCACCAACCAAGCATCGCAATGCATGATGGCCGAGAAGCCAAGATTGCACGAGTTAATGTCGATGAATGCACAAATAGACTCGATGAGCCTATACCTCTATCATGCTTGATTAAGAGGGTCGGCGACAAAGAAATGAGGCACGTTTCATCACTTCAAGTATGAAACGCCCTTCGTTTCTCGTGTTTGGATTAACATTCAATCTGAACACAATGCAATGCAACAATCATTCCAAACACAATGCTATGCAACAACATTCCAAACAACATGCAAACAACATGAGCATGTCAAGACAAAGTCCTTAAGCATGAAAACTAGTGAAGGATGCAACACAAGGGCTATGTGATGCAATGCTCAATGGACCAAACCATCCCCAAATTGACCCCATGCATGCCACGACAAAGGCCAAAATGCTCTAAAATGCTAACATTGAAAACAATAAAATGCATGCTCATGCATGGGCTCATCAACTAAGCATAAGAGCACAACTCTCAAACATGATTAAGAAGTGACAAACATGGAAGTGTGACAACACTATATGCTCTGAAATCAGGTGTGAAATGATGCCAAATCACATAAACAACACAAGTATAGCATGCTAGAAGGCCTAAGGCACAAGGCTATCAAAAGGGACTACACAAGAGGCATGCAATACATGGAACAAATGATAGAACCAGCCATATGCAGAGCTCAAATAGGCCAAAACAAAGGCCAAAGCATGCTGGGATGGGAGCCCAAAAGCCTAGGCATGCATGCATACAAGTTAGGCCATAAGTGAGGCACAAAGGCATAACCCTTAAAAGCACTCAAAGAGAGAAATAAGTGAGAATATGGCAATGCTATATGCTCTGAAATATCATGTTAAATGATGCCAAATCATGCACATGTCACAAATGAAGCATGTTAGGAGGCTCAAAGCTTGAAACTAGCATAGGCACTTGCATTATAGCTATGCAATACATGAACCAAAAGGCCAAGAACACCCAAAACAGTCCTAGAGCATGTCAAAATAATGCTAAAACATGTATGGAGTGTAGCCAAAACAAGCTAGCATGAGGGCATGAAGCATGGAGTATGCAAGGCCAATAAGGAAGATTACACTACACCTACCAAAACCAAGCATGAGATGACTTCACCAACAAAAATCAGAGTTTTTTTATGGCAAAATAGGACCAAATACACACTGAAATGGTGGCCCAAAAGCCTAGGCAAGATGGCATACATGTTGGCTCATATTTAAGGCATAAAGCACCAACCCTCCAAAGCATTGAAAGAGTGAAAGATGTGAGGGCATGACCACACTACATGCACTGAAATCACATATCAAATGATGCCAAATCATGCAAATAGCCTAAGCAATGCATGCTAGTGGCTTGGAAACTCAAAGCTAGTGAGCTAGAATGCACTATGGCTATACAAAGCACAGCATGCATGACCAAAATGACATAAATCATACCTTAAGCATGGAAAAACATGAGTAAAAGCTTATTGGAGTGGAGCCAAAAACATGCTAGAATGATGGTCCAAAGCATGATGCATGTTAGGCTAGTGAATGGAAATGCACTACAAGTGCAAGGAGCATGCATGAGGCTATCAAACCAACACAAATCAAAGTTATGACACGTCAAATAATAGCCAAAAACCTGCTGAAATGAAGCCAATACATGCTAGAAAGACATGCTACTTTACAAGGCTACAAGTAGGTTTACATTACAAGTATAAGAAGCATGCAAGAGGTGACCAAGAAAGCCCAAAATAGAGTCATGGAAGGTCTGGAAAGTCACAAAAATGAGCCTAAACAAAGGCTCAAGAAGATAGAAATACATGCTCCTTTGATGGGCCATCAACACAAGCAAACAAGAAAAGAGGAGGGGGGACAACCCCCACTCATTTGGGGCCTCAAAACTAAGTTTCCACCACTAAAATTCCTCTGGAATTTAGTGGTGAAGAGGCCAAACAAAGGTGATCACAAAGGCCTAAAGTGATGGCCCAAAACAAGGCAAAACAAGGCACAAAAGGGGGTAGACCACCCCCAACACCAACGAAGCCTTAAACAAACATTTCAAATACTTGAAAATGAAGCTTTTTTCAGTAGAAAGTCAAGCCAAAATAAGCATGCAAGGGTGGCCTTGTAAGCAACTACAACAAGGCTTTAAGAGGATTAGAGACTCACTCTTGAAGAATCAAAGCAAGACTGCAACTTCTGAGGCAAAAACCAAGCCTTGAGCTCCAAACAAACCTCCAAGAACCTTAGTCCATGATTGAAGGTGTTTCACTATGTGTTTGTGTGCAAAAGTGTGAAGAATAGGCACTTTCAAGCACAAATATGAAGCAAATGAGCAATATAGAGATATATGATATATGTATATGCCCTAAACAATTTTCTCAACCTAAGAGAAGAGGGAGGAGGCTCGCTTTTATAGAAAACCAAGTATCAATCTTGTTGAACAAGTTTGGAGCTTGAATTAATCCCTCCATAAAGTGTATGGAGGATGCTTTCTGTGCCCAACAGCTGGCACAGCTGGCATGGAAAATATCTGCAGAAAGTGCAGGAAAGCTGCCAACTAGTTGAAGTGGTCGGCCAGCTACTTGCACTGGTCGGCCGACCACTAAAAGTGGTTTGCAAGGAGACCAAGTGGTCGGCAAGGGGTAGAGGTGGTCTGCACAGAGAGAGGAAGGTGGTGGCATGGCTGTAGACCACTTTTTTGGTCTGCAGACCAGAAAATGTGGCTGGTAGACCAAAAAAAAGTGGCAGGTCGGGAACAAAAGTGGTTTTCAGGGAGAGAAACTAGTCTCCAACCCTCATTCCACCCTCCAAGCAAGGAAAACAAGGTTTGTGCCAAAAATAAACTAAAAAGGATGCAAGACAAGAGTCCGGCGGTTGAGACGCACAGCCGGAAGCCTCGAAAACTAGTCTATGGGCACCAAAAGTGGTCTACGAGGGAAAAGTGGTCTACGACCACAAAAAGTGGTCTTCAAGACCTCTATGTCGCTCTAGACCAAGGCAACAAGGCATGGTTCGAAAACCAGGCCAAAAGGAGAACGATAAACAGTCCCGAGACAAGGCGCGCGACTGAAGACTCCGGAAACTAGTTAGAGGCCTGGAGGCAAGGCACTCAACCGAAAACCCTGGAAACTCGAAACGAGTACAAACATGCACAATCATCGAGCGCTCAAACGACGACGTCTGAGTCTTAAGGTTGGTCAAAAATGGGGTGTCTACAAATACTAAAATAAATGTAAAAAGCCCAATGAAGTAATGCAAAGATATTTTTCAAGTATGGGTACCTTTCGGAGTCTCTTTCTACTTGGTGGGGCACGTGTCTCAGCAATTGACGCCGCTGCCTCCTGGGCTACCCTCCGTCTGGAACGGGTCATGCACACTGTTACACCAATCGGGAGAACAGTAACTTGCAGGGATTGGACGGACATTGCCCCAGATGGATGAGGCTCCTCTACTACAAGTAGGGACAGAAGCTTGAAACGGCAGAATATACTAGTCTGTTTCCCTCGACCAGAGGGGAGATGAAGGGATAAGTCAGGTTGCAGAATGGGTTCCATCGCAGGGACAACGGGAGCACTGTTGCAAAAGTTGAAAAAAGAGTTGAGGTTGCGGTACCAGAATAGCCTGTTACTGGAAGTAAAGGCACATTCTTGTCCAAGTGAAGGCAACTCCATGAGACCTAAACCCTCCACGAGTAAGGCGATATAGTCATGTGCAAACCTCTGAAAGCTCTGATGAAAATTTGTTTGAGGCAAAGGGGCATGGGGGATGCCTTGGTCCATACCGAATTGCCTAAGGACCCTATCCGGTCGGTAGACAACACTGGACATGCCCTCCTTATTCCATACGGGTAGAAACCTGGGGCATATCATGGCAGCCAGTAGAAGGGAGTTAGCCTAGACCCTGTCAAGGGAGAAATCAACATGACAAGCCTCTGAGAAATAAAATGGGACAACAAAAATGCCTGGAAGAAGTTGGCTAAAAAGGCAGAACACACACTCTTCCATACAATTGATGTAATCCACGAAGGGTATGTTGGTACCAAGACTAGACCACTGGGAGATGAGAGAGAGGGATTGGCACACTTGTCTTGTGACAGGTCGACCCTCTGTATCTAGAACAGGACAACCCTCTACATCAAAGACTTTGTCGGTAAAGAAGGCCTTATGCTCTTTAAGGACGAGGCCCATAGTAGGGAATCGCTTGTAGAAGAAGGCGGTCAAGAACTGAGTGTGTACAAAACTCCATACATCATAGTGGTCCATGGATCTCTCCATGTTCGAGTGGACGAGGTTAAGGTAGAAGTATAAGTTCCCCAAAAAGAGGGAGGCCAGAGGGATCTGACTGCCACTGCAGAGTTTAACAGCCAGAGAGAACACCAGAGGGTTGATACTCTCAGCAGAGTTGCTAGGGAGAACAAAAAAAGAGATAAAATAACTGATAAAGGTAGCCAGGTACAAGTCCCTACGGTAGCCCGGCCAAACTATGGAGTTACGGCTCTCATCTGTAACGTCACCAACAACCGGTTACAGGTCCTTGAAGAAATGTTTCAGCCAGGAAAGGTAGGTGGTCTTGTCTCTCTTAGGCCTCTCCTGGAGCAATTCCCCAGTCTTAAGATCGAACCAAAAGCCATACTTCCGTGCCTTTCGAAAGGCACTTTGGAGGGCAGCGACGACATTTTGTTCTGCAGAAGTCAAGGATGCTAGATTGAAGGGGTGGTATCCACGGGTACTCAGACGCAAAAAAATGGCAACGTTTTCGAGGGTTGGGGTTATCTCCCCCCATGCCAGGGCAAATGTGTGAGTGTCACAGCTCCAGCGGGAGACGACCATATCAGTGTTGGTCTGTACCTTGTGCACCGACAACTCCCTCGAAATCAAAACAGCATTGAAGAGACGAACATCTGTCAAGCGTTGCTTGAAGCCATCATCCGCAATGATGTTATCAACCCAAAGAGACCAATCTGCTGAAGGGCCCGAGTGAGTGCGGTAGTAGATGTATGAACGGAGAAAGTCAGTACGCTCCATGCGAAATCGCAGCACAGAGACTGGGTTCACCATGTCAGCATCGTCCAAAGTAAACCTCGCTGAAAGGGGGCAGAGGCTCCTCCAGAGGAAGGGTATCAGGAACGAAGGAGTCAATTGCCTTTCAGAAAGGGTCAGCCAGCCCTCCGAAGTATAGGGCCCTCCTCCATTTAGTAGGGGGTGGAGCAGTCTTGTCAGGTAGAAACCTTGTGCTGGCATGAGGAAGAATAAAGAAAAGTAAAAGGGACTTTGGAAGGTGAAGGCAAGGAAGTGAAGAAGACAAGGAGACAAAAAGTGTGTTGTGGCAGAAGTGGGGGACCAATGGACCCAAGGGGCACTATTTATAGAGAGAGCATTAAAACGGTGCCAACACACTTCCCTAGACCATTAGTCAAAAGGTGCCTTTTTAGAGCCATTATGACTCTGCAGAAAACCGACGTAACTCTTGACCCAACCGACGCAACCTCTAGATTACTTGCTGACGTCATGCACGCACGGGAAACAAGGGGCGTGTCCCCCAGGGGTGCAGGGGGCAAAATGTAGAGGGTCAGAAATTAAGCTCTAAATTAAGTATGGGTCTAAGTGCTGAGGTCACCTCAAGAATGAAAAAGGAGCATGGGCTAAAGCCCAAGGGAAGTGGGCCAATAGAAGGCCGAAGTAGGTCCGACCCCATTAAAGGTCCAAATGGACTCCATGAAGGAAAATGCCTAAGTCAAGTTGCAGAGGCAACGCATGCAACGGTCAAGCTGCGGAGGGAACACTTGCGGTGGTTAAGTTGCTGAGGCACTTTGCCTTAGTGTCACCATTACCTAATAATGTCGGTTCAGCCGCCATTTGAAGTTGCTGAGGGAAAGAGAAAACTGAAGCAACTAAGTTGCGGAGGCGACACTCCCGACAGTCAAGTTACGGAGGCACTTTGTCTCAACACCGTCATTCCAAGTATTGTTGGTACCACCGCCATTCCCAGTATTATCGGTTCCGCCGCCACCTGGAGTTACTGAGGGAAGGAGAGAACCGAAGCAACTAAGTTGTAGTGCCATTACTCTTAGCGCCCAAGTTGTAGAGCCATTTTGTCGACGCCATCTCCAATATTGTTGGTCTTGCCATTTGAACTTGCCACAGGAAAAGATTGTCGCAGCAACTATAGCCGCCGCAACCAACTTGCGGAGGGAACATCTTGCCAAGATGATAGCATCCTTGGGGAAAAGCTTTCCCTCTACAAGCAAAGGCTAATGCTTGGCGTTGATAGTAGGCCCCAAGACATTACTAGCCTAGGGCTGATAACAGGCCCCAAAGTTCATTAACTTGGCGTTGATAGCAGGCCCTAAGACTTGCTGGTTAGAGCTGATAGTAAGCCCAAAGATACCAGTTTATTGCAGCGATCCCGCGAAGATAGGAGCGGGGTAGTCCGAGTGTAAAGGACTCCCTTTCTATTACCCAAGTCATGAGGCTACTTAGTTGCACAGGCAGGACTAAGGAAACCCCCTTAGGCTTGGTACTAAGGCACAACATGGCTGATAGCAAGCTTGGTTATGGCCTTCCCCTTGGGAAGCTGGAGACTTTGTGGTTAGGTGGCTAAGGGTAGAGGCTTGGTTGAGGTGAGCACGAACATAGTTGATAGCAGACTAATAGAGTCCTAAGAATGCATGTATTAGCCAAGTAGAACTGAGAAGGCAAGTGCAGCAGCAAGGTTTACCGCTGCAAGTGCACTTGCTGAGGTTCAAGCTAAGAAGGCAAGTGCAGCGGCAAACACTCCCGCTACAACTGTACTTCTTGAGACTCAAAAGGGAGTTGCAGCGCCAAACACTCCCGTCGCAACTACACTTGCTGAGACTCAAAAAAGGTAGTTGTGGAAGCAAACATATAGTACACAGTACATACAGAAGGACACGTGCACCTTCAGCCTGGTGGCTCAAGGCAAAATATTCCATGTGATCCTCTGGGACACATGTCCTCTCTCTATTTGGCCATTTGGTGTCCTCTTGGTACCAAGGAAAAGCCTATAAATAGAACCCATTTCCCAAGGTTCAAAAAGATGAATTTTGGAAGATTTGGGGGAGATGCTGCCCATTTGTGCACTGCCATACATTTCTTCTTGAGCTACTTGCTTCACCCTCACCCAGCTGCTCACTCTCCATCTTCTCAGATAGTTGCTGCTACTCATTCTCCAGTCATTCTACCATTCTTGGACCATTAGCATAGTTTTGCCTCTTTAATCACCTTCCTAACCTTGAATCCCTCTACAGAACCTCATACAGAATGTATGTTGAACATGAATATATTTTACATTCTCAACCACCCAAAACAAAGATAAACAAAGTACAAGAGCAATCCCTAGCACAACCCGCAAGGGTAGGCCAAAAGAGGTCCTATCTGGACAGAAACTAGCGCTCAACAAATATATACAAATTAGAGTAAAACTTTCTTCACACTTTAGGTGCTCCCAGCACCCATTTGTACTTGTAGCTTCCTTCCAACAAGGTACACCCAACTACCTTTGATACCAGCAGCCCCAGTGCCCAGCTTTCTTCCACTTTATGTTAATAAAACCTATCCAATATAGGATATTACCGAAGAACACCTCAATTCGACAAGGATGTATTACCATATGTAGTTTTTCCAAATCACAATCACCAACATAGATAACATATATGCTCACATCACTCAACCCTCTATTTAGAAGCGCATAGCACTTGGTAAGAAAAAACAAGTACACAATATATAAGCTATCATCACTCAACCAACACAGCATGGTTTCAACATATACCTTCATAGCCTTCTATATCTGCAAAATAGATAAAGTATGGCAATATATGTAGTATGTTAGAATTAAACTGTATGGGCAGTGACAGATTAGTATTATAGATGTGCTCACATTCCTCAATCCACATTGGTTATAACTTATCTTTATTCCAGCAAACACTGAGCTACACAAGAAACAAACATTTGAAAACACTCACTCTTGCTCACTTTCACTCAACCAACATTTACTAAACTCCCATTATCCCTCATTATTCTAGTGCCTCCTTTTAAGATAGGCTTAGGGAGACTCTAGGTGTTTAAAATTTAATATTTTTAATTAATTCTATTGTATAAAAAATTATGATAAAAATATTTATAATTTTTTAAACTATAAGAACAATTTATATTGTAAATAAATCTCACGTGTATTTATAACTTACCAATTTTCATGATAAATAGACTGCTATGGTTATCTTTTTTTATTTACAAGAAGACAAGCAACTGCAATTCTCTTGTGATTTGATATTTTAAAAATATATTTTAAATATGGAGCTGTGCTACATCTCTCTAATTTTTGGCTCCCTAATCCCCCCTAAATTTCAAACCAAGGCAAAAAAAAAAAAAAATTACCCAAAACGACGTCGTTTTGGATATTAAGGGGATTAAGAGGGCTTTTTTAGGGGGACAAATCATTTCCCTTAAATATGTATGATAATTTTTTTTTGGTCGTGGTCAATCTAAAGATATTATATTTTTATATGTATATTTTCATATGAAGTTATTATAAGTTCTTAAAAACACACCCAAAAAATAAATAAATAAATAAATAAAAATTACATAATCTAAGTAAGATTTAATTTGGCATTGTAAAAAGTCTGTCTTTCCAATGATCTATCCAATATTATAGTAAATTTTTTTTTTATATTTAATTTTATTGTAAATTGTATGTTAAAGTTCTCCTAATATTTTTTGTCATTTAATATTTTAAAGGGAATAGCTCTCCTCTATATTACTATTCTCTGCGCTTCTCTATATTTCATTTTGTAAGCCCCAATCCAAAATGATGATTCGAGTGGTTTATTTTATAAACCCAACGATAAAGAAGTGTTGTATGAAAAAACAAATTTTATGGGACATTACTAGATACATGATAAAAGTACATTTAATTTTTTTTTTTAATTTTAAATGGATGGTAGTTATAAGTTTAAATTTAAACTATTTATTTTATAAAATAAAATATGATTCGTTTATTTTTTCATTGAAATTCTATGAAGTTGATTTTTTACACAAATGTCTACACCGTGAGTTTTACAAGATAAATGATTTAGACCATCATCATTATGGGCCTAAAATAAGGCCCACAAAATGAAATATAAAAGAGTATGGAGAATAGACGCATAGAGATGAGTCATTATTTCAAGGCCTTCCTCTATTTCTATCTTTCCAAATTTGAGTAAATTACACTTTGCTCTTTTTAAGTTTGATTATTTTCTCACTTTGACCTTTTATGCTTAAAATTTATCTCAATTTACTTCTAAAACTAACTTAGGTTCAAAATTAAACAGAAAATATCATAATAACTTGTCACATAATATAAAAAATATATTATTGTATTAGGGTTTAAGTTTATGTCAGAAATGTGAGTTATTTATAATAAAATATTTTTATACTATGTGACTATCAACATGTCATTTTTTGTCTAATTTTTAACATAAATTAACTTTATGAGTAAACTAGAAAAAATTTAAAATATGAAGGGTCAAAGTCAAAGTAGAAAAAAATAAATTTTAAAGGCTAAAGTGAGAAAAATAAACTTTAAAGGAAGTAGAAAAATGACCAAACATAAATGAGACAAAATATAATTTATCCTTCCAAATTTACTCCAAAAATTAGTCATTTAACTCATATAATCAATTTATTCCAAGATTTCCTCTAATAACGTCAAAATTCCTATTTATTGAATAAAAACGAACATATTTTCAAGGAACTTTTATTTTTTTTGATCCCCTAATTTTTGTTCATTTGGAAGTTAATGAGATTTATTTATGTTGGATTTATTACCGCTTTGGCTATGATGTTTGATGAAATTGAAAATTAAAAATTCAATATTGAAAAAGAAATATTGAATTTTTAAAGCTAAAATGTTATTTAATAAAAATTTAGATGTTGAACTAAAACAATATGTATAATATTAAATTTGAAATTTATTATTTTATAATTTTATATTGTAATAACAATTTTTTACAATAATAAAATGTTTGTTGATGACCATTCTTCTCTGTATCTTCGTAGCATGTACTGTTAGTACACGTCTATTTATGAGTATTTTCATCATAAATGAACTAACTTCAGTGAATTCTAGGACTTCTACAGAATTGATTGATATTCTCATACTCCCAACTTGTCTCTACCTAGAGAGGTCGTTGGCCAAGTATGGGTCCTTGATCTCTAGGATCACCCTGCTTTGTTTGTATACCTGGTTGCAACCCCATCGAAATCTAGTGCCGCAAAAGGAAGCAAGAAGCGCTAATCATTAAGGCTGTGTTTGGTCAGAGGTTTTAATGAGAGAAATGAAAAAGAAAAAGAAAAAGAAAATAAAAATGTAATTTCACTTTCAAAAATGATTTGTCCCCCTAAAAATAATCCCCCTAATCCTCCTAATTTCCATTTTTGGAAACTGTTTTCTTTTTCTTTTTTTTTTTTTCTTTTTTTTTTTTTTCTACTTGATTGGGCATTTCGGAGGATTCAGGGGCCCCCATTTCGGGGGACCCAGCACTGCCCTTTCACTTTTTATTTAGTTATGATAGAAAACACAAGGGAAAAGAAAGTAAAAGGGAAATACAATTCCATTTTTTATCTTTTGCGTTCATGTAGACTTTTTTTTTTTTTTTTTTTTTTTTCAATTTCCAACTCAACCAAACATAACTTGAAAATCGAATCCTATCAATTTTTTCTCTATTTCTTTCTATTTCCCTTTCCCTTTCCATTTCTATTTCCCTCATCAAATCTTCCAATCAAACAGAACTTAAGGGAGATGACATCATAATTCTAAATATCGGTCGGTACGTATCGTACCGGCCGATTCATATCGGAAAATTAGACCATCGGTTCGGATATAGACCGGTATAGCGGGGAGAATGAAATTCGCAGCCGTAGCGACCGAGTTCCGGTACATAGCGGCCTGAATTCGATACATAGGGCGATACATGCCGATTGTTGCCGGTACAGTTGAAAATTAGCGAAGAAAACTGCTCGTGGCTCCGATGTTGTTTTTGGTTTTGGATTGCTAGTCTTCGCTAAAGTGAGAGTGCAGCTATGAGGTTCATGAGGAGGTTGTGCTGTCCTTCGACGGCTTCCGGCGTGTTTCAGAATGCTTTTCTAGTCGTGCTGGGCCGTTGAGCGAAGTTTCGAGGCTACAAGAAGCTAGGTATGATACAAGGAAAGTGGAGTGCAATGTATATATTTTATATTTATATTTTATATAAATGTATATTCATAGTTTTGGGCCAAGACATTTTGCTGGAGAAGGTGCGTTGTTTTGAGTAATCTTGAGCCCATGTGTTTCTTTAACCAACTCGTGGGCCTAGTTGGTGTATGCTGTAAATTTATTTTAAATTGTAAATAATTAAAACTTATAATTGAGACTAAAATAAATATATATTATTTAGTTGAAAATAAGTCAAAAGTATTCATTCATATCAAAATTTTGATTAAAATGTGATAAATTAAGGCTAAAAGAGTAAAAAAAAATGCATAAAATTGAGTTTCAGAGGATTGTTAATGATTTTTAAAATTTCACGGCCGTGACACCTGATTCCCAATACGTACCAGCTGATACTACCGATACCGATACTCCACAATCGATACCGTTACGTTATCCGATACCACGATTTATAACTATGGATAACATCCCTAGTCTTCCATTTGCAAGTCTTGCTTTTGGAGATAACTAACATTCCATAGAAGTTACTTCAACAAGAGCAATTTCTTGAGCCTAAAAAGGGTGATTATTCAGTACTCCCGGAATATGGACATGTGATGCTTCATAAGGTTTTGATTGGTGAAAAGATATAAGGGCCCGCGATTTATGTTGGTGATAGAGGAATAACATGGGACTAAGTAAATGGTAATTGGTTTTGAGTATGGATACGTAGTGTTCCGGAAGTATTGAATAATTTTCCCTAAAAACTCAGAAATTCACAAACTATAGTCCCAACAAGCACCATTAATTTTCTACAATAACTTTCTATCAAACAGTTTAAAAAGCTTAAAAGGTGAAATCCAATAAATAGAAAGAAAACAAAAGCAGTTAGAAAGTAGTGCATCATGCATGCCACCACTATCCAGAGGTTCACAAAATCTATGGGAATATAGGACTAAGACTAATAACCACAAATTTGACCCCTGGTGGTAGTTTTGCTGCCATCTTTATAGTGCTCTCCCTTGCTAATTGCTGCATCGGAATGAAGTTGTCATCATACTGGGATGGCAGTTCTCCATTCCATGGACAATGAGGATTTAGGATGAACTTCTCGAGTGACACAACATACTCAAGTACGCATGTGATGAACTCAACAACTGTGGACCCAGCAAACCCTACCACTTCCACCACCTTCAGGTAGTGATATTTCTTTGGAACTTTATTCTGCATGTGTCTTAAATACTCCACCGCACAACGTGCTGAAAACTGCTATTCACATTAATCTATTTCAGAAACTATATGAACTGTATGAAAATAATAATAATAAATTCATGATGTGATCGTGTAAATGATGTTTACAAAAAAGTAGAATTAACAAGAAATACCTCTTGCATGGGGGAAATTGATTCTTCTGCACAAATCTGGGAAAAGAACTGAAAAGAAAAATTCTAATGAGAGGTCAATGGATTGGAAGGAAGTTTATTTTCTTCTTTTTTAGGGTACATCAGGTGTCATAGCCTAGAGAGGTAAAAATTATTGCACGTGACAAGACTCCAACTCATGACCTTCTACTGACATGCAAGGGTTCTAACCAAGCTAGTCCCAGTTGGTTGAATGAAAGTTATTCATTTTCACAACTGACTGGTATTATGAAATGCAGATGGAACAACTTCAATTCTCCAAGTGCATATGCTGTCAAAAATAACTTGGGGAAGTGGCTATCTTGTTCAGTTGTTAAGACTCCATTTCAGAATGGACAAAAAACAATGAGATTTAGGTTGTGTTTGGTTCAAAGATTTGCAAGTGATTTACCAAGGGCAAACAAACAATACCAATAACATAAGATACAAGAGCAAAGACAAAATGGAAAGTGAAGTCGCCATTTAATTTGAGAACAACAATACCACAGCAAGTTCCACTATCAAAGAACTAGTTGTGAAGGATAAGCCGTACATGAGTCAAATATCATAGTGTATCAATTACAATATATAAGAAAAAATTAGCCGTGCTGCATGATGGCATTCCATAAAGCATTGTAAGGGGTCGTTTGGTTTTCATGTTGGGCTAAAAAATCACAAAAGGACAAAAAAAAAAGTTAAAAAATCACAAAATGACAAAAATCACAAAAAGACAAAAAATAAAAATAAAAATACACAATTCCAAAGCCAAAAAGCCAAACAAGAATACTAAATGACTAAAAAAGTCCCAAGCTAAAAGAATCAAAAAAGTCAGAAAGCCGATTAAAAAAGTCATTGCCAAACGAGCAGTAAGTACAATTACGTTTAAGGTTCCTAATGCATAGCATGTTTTACCATAAAGATAAATGGTCATTGAAACTTAAATAAGCTCTAACAAAATGGATCAATGAATTCAATACATCAATCAACTTCATGCTTTCTGAAATCAACAATCCCAATATTAACAATATAGATCAACTATTTATCAATTTCAATCATCAATAGATCAATTGAAAGCATTAAACAAGGGACAAGATATCTCATAGGATGAAAACCACGATCCCAACACCAATGTTCACTAGATCATTGAATCAAACTACAAGACTTGATAAGGGTTTACAAAGTCTCACCCAAGCTTATACCTATAGTTGAGACCACCACGAGCTTCAAGAAGCTTGATCTCCAAAGCGCCCTTGCAACCACAAGCTCTGTTGATCCAACTCTCTCCATGAAGCTTTGAGCTCCAATTTGCAAATCAATGGCTTTTCTCTACAATTAATTGACAACTGATGTCAACAACAGTTGCTTGCTTAAAATCAAAGAACAAAATCCATAAATTCCACAACCATTTAGGGCTGGTTTGGGGTGTCCTAAAAAAGTGCACTTTTTGTCTTTTTGGACTAAAAAAGTGCACTTTTTGTCTTTTTGGACTAAAAAAGACAAAAAAAAAAATATGAAAGTTTGGGTTAACTTTTTGACTTTTTATGAAAAAATGTGTATTAAAAAATTGTATAAAAAAGGTGTGTAGGAGATGGTTAGATAGGGGTGGGCCCCAGCCGTACAACCGGCTGGAGTTGAATTGGAGTTGAAAATTATTGGCTACTTTTTGTACAAAGAACTGGACAGTTTTGTTTGGCCCATAGGGGTCATCACGGGTCCCATTTTAATAATCTGAACCGTTCAATGTGTATAACTCGTCGAGCACTATGTACCTATAAAAAATCACGTTAATCGGATATCAATAGCTATCTGATCAGATTTATTTATTTTTCAATCATTAATTATAACACCATTCATTTGTTGTACATAACTGATTTGATCATATAGTTATTGATATCTGATTAATGTGATTTTTTGCAGACATATAGTACTCGACGATTTCTACACATTGAACGGTTTAGATTATCAAAACGGGACCTGTGATAGCCCCATGAGACGAACAACAGTGTGTGTAAAAATCACCCAATCATTTCTTTTGTTTGAAAATGCCGCACACAGCAGCATGCAGGAGTCAATTCGGTGTGTACGGAAGGTTTGAAAAAAATTGATTTTTTTTTTTTTGGTGAATAGTGATATCTTTTTGGATTTTGGAGTAACTTTTTGGCTTTTTGACTTATATAGCTTAAGCCAAACCAGCCCTTAATCTTATATCCAAACTGATAAATATGTTTTCCCAACACGCGGGGGGGTGGGGAATCAACAAGTGTTGATCCAATACATAGCAAGTTTGCATAGTTGATCTTGTTTAAAGGAATCATAGACAAAGAGTGAGCTTGATGAAGGAAAGAAAAACACTCAAGTGTCATCTTTATTACTTAACAAGAAACTAACAAATATCATAGTCCTACAATCATTAAAAAAAAAAAAAAACTGTTCACCTTCAGTGTAAATTTATGCAACATGGGAGCTGCATCTAATAGGAAAATGCAAGAAAGGAGGCTTTGTAGATTGTAGATTGCCCACGCAGTTCCAAATACTTGAGGTTACCTAATTCTGGAATGTTTGAGGGAAATTGTGCCTGAACAATATTGTCCCAGTGAAGAAACAGCCAGCAAAGCAAGTGCTTAATAAATATATTAAAAAAAAAGAAAAGAAAAAGAACAGGAAAAACCAAGAGAAACAGCATGGCATTATGTTGAACACTAACCCCAAATTGCATGTAATACCTTGAATGCCCACGGAGATTATTAATTAGATAAGACAGAAAAATCCCCACTAAAATAATAGCTCGGCAAGACAAGGTACGTGCTTAAAAAGAAGCCTTATCTTCTGCCCTCTATGTTTAAATGATGAGATTTTCTGCAGAAATCCCAAGTTTTTCCAGATTGACAGAGTGGCGTATCTTTAAGTAGTTCAGCTTCAGTGATGGCCCACAGATATTAAAACTTACCAAACCTGGTGAGTCATCTACACTCCTCACATCACCTCAAGACACAGAATGTGAGATAATAAGTACTCAAGAACCTCTCCAAACACACATATGAAGGTAAAACGTAGAGTTGAAAGGAAACCAAGGCTGAAATTCTCAAGCAGATACAATGGAAAAGTGTAGTGTTCCCTCCTATAGTATCTAGTACAAGGCCGCAAGTTCAACTCAAGTTATCTTGCATCTATAAACTGAAGGCGCTTGACATCTGCCCAATGTTTGCTAAAAGTGTACATTAGATGAACAATGAACATAAGAGGCCCTTTTTTGGTTTATCAGAAAAGGTTAAGTTCATGTCTGCACAAAGAGACCTGAGCAAAAGGAGCTGCAAGAACTTTCTCTGATATAGTGCTATGTTCTCCGGTATAGGACCAATCGAAGAGCTATTCCACTTTTACTGAGAGAGATGTCATGAACTGGACGCTTGTCATCCTCCCGAGAAGTCGGCTCCACGAGTGGTACTGCGTACCCCCGTGCATTATGTCCAAGGACCAACCCAAGAGATGCGATAGGAATCTACCCTGCCTGCCTTGCTGCCTTGCTGCTCACAAACTAATGCGCTTGCAAGGTGCTTGGTGTAGAAGTTGGTACGTGACAAGCTACCACCGTCAGTCCCTGACGCCCTCATCAGGGGGACTTTACCCTGCCTATCTCCATGCTTGTTTGTTCCCCTATCCATGGGAACCCGCCCCGTGCAGACACCACCCTTGGTGCGGACCCCACAATAAAGGTACTTGGTGTAAGTCCCATATATCGTCCCCATCACATTGCCCCTAGGTTGGCTCTGATACCAATCATCATGAACTGGGCACTTGTCATCCTCCCGAGAAGCCGGCTCCACGAGTGGTATTACGTACCCCGTGCATTATGCCCAAGGATCAACCTAGCAGATGCGATAGGGATCTACCCTGCCTGCCTTGCTGTTCACAAACTAATGCGCTTGCCAGGTACTTGGTGTAGAACTCGCATCCCCAATGAGTCAATACGTGACAGAGAGCTCTCAATATGAGTGTCATTTTAGTAGTGCATCTAACCAAATCATTATCAACAGTAATTTTAGCTACATGCCTTTGGTACATAACCAACTTGCTTGAGATGCAGACCTAATCCATCAATCATCTGATATATACCATCTGATTTAGGGTGTGATCTGTCCACTACTGTAAATTCATGAACATCCACATCCAATTCAATTGAACTAGCCCCTGATGGCTTTTGAGTGCCAGTGTTCTTCATCTGCATCCTTACACTAGCAACACTGCGCCAATCTCTTGCTGAAGCATAGATATTTGACAACATGGAAAAATTTCCTGCATCTGTTGGTTTAAAGTTTAACCAACTGATCAAGCACCTCCTTCACATATCCCACATCATTATGCATTTGGCATGCCCCTAAAAGGGTACCCCAAATAATGGCATTCGGTTCCATTGGCATGCTGCGGACAAGCCTAAAAGCTTCCTTAACACGTCCACCACGACCTAAAAGGTCAATCATGCAACCATAATGCTCAATCTTGGGAACTATTCATAATATCTTTCCCTTGCATGAAAGTATTGAATGCCCTCAACAAAACCTGCATGAGTACAAGCACATAGAACACCAACAGAGGTCACTTTATCAGGCGGAAATCCTTCTTGTTTCGTTCTAGAGAAAAAGTGAAGTGCTTTCTCCCTATGTCCATGCATAGCCAACCCTTGAATCACGGCATTCCAAAACACCAAATCTCTCTTTGCCATCCCATTAAAGATACTTAATGCCCTATGCACACTGCCACATTTTGCATACATATCTACCAAAGCATTGGACACATGAGTATGATACTTATATCTAGTCCTCTCAATCGATGCATGAACTCTCTTCTCCAATCCAAGCAAACCAGACTCTGCACAAGCAGATAAAATGCTAATAATAGTCCCGTCATTAGGCTTCAATCTCGCCGCCTCCGTTCTGTCAAACAAGCTAATGGCACCCTTTGCCATCTTCTTTTTCAGCATACCCAAATATTATTATAGTCCAGGTAACTAAATTCTTGGCCAGCATCTTATCAAACAACATCCTCGCCATCTCCATATCCCCAGCTTTACAATAACCAGAAATCACCGTCGACCAAGACACAACATTCCTTTCCAGCATCTTTTGAAACAAATCAAAACCCATGTCCATCTGTCTTGCCTTTGAATAAGTATTCCAACTCACAGTATCTCTCAGGCATTTCATCGAACAATCAACGAGCTTCACTCAACTCACCAGCCTTCACCAACCCACCAATCTTTGAATTGCAAGAAACAATATCTCATTCCTCCGTCACCATAAACAACTTCCTTGCCGCATAAACACCTATCGAACCACACTTACAGTAACTATCAATCAACGAATTGGGCACAAATATATCCGAACAAAACCCGAGTTTCTCAATATGGGTATGAATCATTTGAACTAATCGCAATGAATCTTGCCCAAAACATACCTCCAAAATAAAAGGGTACGTGAAATTATCAGGGCACAAGCCGCAATATTGCGTGTCGAAGAAAGCAACTAAGGCTTGAGAGGGCTGAAAGTTGTGAATGTGAGCTCTGATCAAAGTATTGTACAAATGAACATTGGGTTCTTCAACTTACCTGAAAAATTAACTGCTAACACCATTTGGCGATAAAGTGAGAAAGCAGATATGAGTTTGGACGCGATGAAAAGGTCTCTGTGAAGATTGGCTTTGTACACGAGTGCGTGAACTTGCTTCAACTGGGTTAGGTCTGTGCATTTGTGAAGATCTGATAGCTTTTGTTCACAGAGTCTTCGAGTGGAGATCCTTGTTGGGGCTCGAATTGGTACGGACATCTGCATTGAAAAGACACTTCATATTAGAACAACATAGAGAGCTTTAGATATAGAGGTTTCGAATGTCGATTATTGTTCTTCCTGTCTTGAGGGTTTGATTTCAGGTTTTGAGTGTTCCCACGATAACTGAATTTGAGTTTGGAGAAGTGCTGCACACCCCAGTGGGTTCGCATTCCCTTACTAGTAGAAAATAAATAAATAAATAAATAAATAAATTTTTTTTTTTTTTTTTTTTGTCCAATCACGAGATTACACCTTATTGGGATCTACTCCCAATGGAAGTCTGAAACATTTTTGTTTGAGTTTGTATCAGAGTTTATATAACAAAATATGGCACTGTTAAATGTTATTTATTTATTTATTTTGCCTAAGCCCTCGCTTGGAAACTAAATATTTTAATTAAAAAATTAATATAAGTTATCACATTATTCTTTTTATTTTTTTATATATCTTTTTATAAAAAATTAAAAAATTATTAAAATAATATGTTTCCAAACGAGATTTAATTGTTAATATAGGTTAACTTTAAAATAAATTGAGAAAACTTAAAATATGAAAGGTTAAAATGAGATAAATAATTTTTAAAGGCCAAAATGAAAAATTGATCAAACATAAAAAGGGCAAAGCATAAAAAGAAATGGGTTTTTTTTTTATAAAAAAAAATCAAAATTCATGAAAAAAATAAAATTTAAAATAAGAGGAAAATTTTTAAAGAAGATTTTGATAAAAAATTTAATTAAAGAATATGACATCAAGAAGATAATTTACGTTTTGCACAATGTAATAGGACATACCCTTTGTGGGTATTGATTTCCGACCACACAACCAACTGGGGAACTCAGCTGGAGAGCACGAACAGAATAAATTAAGCTCGAACAACCTGTCACAGACAGTAGTTCGTCCACCCAGGAGCACTTTGACGATCAAGTCGATAATCAAATATCTCTCAAAGATAGCAAATTATGCTTAAACTCACAAGAAAGAACTTACTGCTCACCGTATATCACACATACCTTAGACCTACGGGGGTGCCCTGTTTTTATAGCCAGCACTGACCTGATCCTTGTAGAAGCCTCACTTCAATGGACTCAGGTTCAATGTTCATCTTAGACTCTCAACCAGGTAGAAATAAACTCCCTAAGAGCTTTATCTTTATCCAGACTGAGATCTTTCTCTATTCTAGGACTCTTACCCCTTATCTGCTAATCTCAGATTTCGATATCTCCGTAGATAATTTCAGCCTAGCCAAGATCACCTCGACATCATGATCAAATCAGTGGCACCTCAGCTGACACTTCGACGTCACCTTGGCCATGTGCTGTCATTCACGAAATATGTCCCCACAACTGTCTCCTAAGTTCTATTACCTCGGCAACCTGAGGTAATGGAACCTACATCGCTTGTTCATATATTATGTTGGCTAAAATTCATTCTTCCCTTTGACCGAGGTTATGACTCATCGGTTTCAAGTACCTAGGACTCAACTGTCCATCTTTATCAAGGATCGAGAACCAAGAGTCAAGTTCTTTGAGCATCTTTACCGAGATCGCTCATTTAGCCGAAGTTTTTGCTTCATTAATTAAGAACTCCAAGAGTTTTGACTGCACATGAGTTGTCACGTACAGTTTTTTCAACCGTTTCCTCTACATGTCAGACCCTATTGGCTCGTACCAATCACGCGTCATTAAGTCACGTTGATATGTCTCACGCCGTTTGACAGGCACGTCGTCTAAGGCCTATTCATTTCATTTTGCTGTCTTTTCTATTTTGACAAAACTCTTTCCTCTTTCTCTTCGTCTCTTCACCTTTGTAAAATTGATTTCCCTCGACTTTCAGAGTTTCTCTCTCTAAAGATTTCCCAAACCGTCATTTTCATACCTTTGAAGTTTTGCAATTGCCTCTTCTGTCATCGCCGGCACATCTTTCATCATTTGACTCTGATTATTCGAGTCGTCTGATTTCAGCGTACCTCACTTCGGTGTCACCTTCTTCGGCTCCAATCAGTAAGCCCCTAATTTCTATTTGTACCTCTGTTCGTACTTTCAAATAACTTGTACAGTTTTTAGCCATATGGTTTTTCATTGTGTCTATTTACATGCCCTATATGTCGCCATTGAATCTATTTTCTATTTTTCGTCTGTTCTCATATTCTGGTTATCATTGAGTCATTTATGGTTTCTTAAATCTTTGTTGTGCTTTGAATCTCGTGCTTGTTTATGATTCGTGCTGTTCAATTTATCCTTGTGTCTATACACACTATTTGTGGTTCTTGCACACACGTACATAGTGTTCATAAATTTGATGCTTTAACAATTTGCCACTGCTATTGACTTTTGCACATCTACACACACTTACTCAGTGTTTCTTGAATTCCTGTTGCTTTCTTGATTCTGAATCATGTTTTTCTTTTTTGTTTTTCTTGCTTATTTCCAGATCTTGTCCTTGCAACTCTGTTTTCGTACTTAGTTATTAGGTTTGGGGTTTGCCCATAAACCAAATCCTTAGGAAAAACTGAGGCAAATTCCCCTTAGATCTGCAAAAACCCTAGCTCCAGTGCATGTTTAGGGTTTAGTCATGGTTTTTAAACCCATATCAATCATTCTTTTATGAAATCTTGCACCAGTCTTCATTTAAGCCGACATTATGGGTATGTTTAGGTGGAGGGTAGACACCCTAGAAAAACTTGAGTACTTTAGAAGAGAGTTCTCTATCCCAGTCGATGTTCAGATCAGGTTAACTGGGGAGAAGGACTCTATCATGCCTGATGGAGACTCCATGCCCTTCCCCATTGTTGCATTCATTGAGTGTAGACTTCGGTTTCCTTTAGACATTCTCTTTAGGAAAGTCCTCTACTACTACAAACTCAACCCTTGTAGACACCCCTTAAAACTTGGGTGCCTCAGGTTGATCACTCGATGATGAAAGTTATGCTGTACAAACGTTTAATTTCTTCAGTAAGAAGAGCTTCTGAATCCCAACCTTACACCCCATTTTTGACCAAAATTTTTTTTAGACCTTGAAACCTTCTTTTTCAAAATATTTTTGAAAATATTTCTACGATGTTCTGAGGCTCGCATTTCGTTTAAAAAATTATACTTTTCGGTAAACCGAGTAAGGATAAAGTGGAGATAAATGAAAGGAGGGTGAACTTTTTGAAAAAAATATTTAAAACATCTTATTTAGAGGTTTGGAGTTAAAGAAAATTGGAGGAGAGGGAAGAAAACTAGTTGGGGAAGAAGTTGGGTATCAAACCGTTAAGAGAGAATCGAGTAGCCTTCACTAAATTAGGCCTATCTCTTTGTACACTTAGACTTTAGTTATGAGGCCACCACCATTGGAAATTGGACTTCTGGGGCTTCAATTTAGACTTAAGAATCTCCTAAAGTCGAGTCTGGATAAGGGAGATATGGCTGTTTGAAGTTGGGCATCAATTCGATTAAGATAGAAATGAGTAACCTTCACTAAAATAGGTATATCTCTTTGCACACTTAGAATTTAGATATGAATCTAACACCATTAGAAACTAGACTTTTGGGGCTTTAATTTAGACTCAAGAATGACCTAAAACTGAGTTCGGATGAAGGAGATATGCTCGTTTGAAGCTGGGCCTGGAAGCAAATTTTTGGTGGCTTGCAGGTGGCCGACAATTCACACTTCTAGCCTGTCGGCCACTAGTGAAAAACACAAATATTTTTGGCCAGCTATCCCCCAAAAGCTTCATCTATTCCAAGCTTGATATTTTCAACCTGAAGGGCTATTTTTCTATATATATAGGGGGCCTTCCTTTATGATTTAAGGTTACAAAAAAATCCTTAAGGGCCAAAACTTGAAATTCTCTCTCTATCTCTATCTTGCAACCTATACACCCTCTCTCTACACTTCCTAAACCAATATTGGAGCTCTCCTTGTTGAGATTATTGAGTCCAAATTTCAGTCCTTGAGAGTAAGGACTTGTTGGTTTGTGAACAAAAGTGTTATTCCTTTTTAAGAGGTATAATTTTGAGCATCTTTGCACTACTTCTTTTTTGTCTTTTCTTGCTAATTTTGAAGTTTTTTTCAATTATTTTTATGGGCTGAAGCTTGTGGCTAAAAGCTATTAAAGGTAGAGGGGTTAATCACTCTTCTTTGAACCTTGTTCTCCAAACCTTTACACTTGTGTTTCCTATCTCTTCATCAACTTTTTTTTGAGCTTTTACCACTGATTTTTAGTGGTTTTCAGAGGCTAAAAAAGTGATTTTGAAGTCTAAAAAATGGAGGGGTTAGCCACCCCTTCTTTGACTTGTTTACTAGCTTAAATTACTCCATGTTTTAGCTTATTGTTTTAGCTACTTTTGTCTTCATTCCAGCACATTTTTGTAACTTTTTGGGCTGTTTTTGGACTATGTAAACTCTGAAATTTTGGGCTGGAACTTCTGGTTCAAGGCCAATAAGGGTGGAAGGGTGGCTCACCATTCCTTCTACCTAGCTTCCAAGGCCTTTACCCTTGTGTTTCCCACCTTGTTGTCACATTTTTTTATGCTTTTAAATACTGTTTTTCAGAGTTATTTCAATGGCCAAAATCATGTTTTGAAGTCCAAAATTGGAGGGGTTAGCCTTCCCTCCTTGTGTTTTGCTTACTAGCCTAGCTTGTGTTATGTTTTAGCATATTAATCTAGCTTTTTTTTTGTCTTCATTCCAGTATGCTTTAGGACTATTTTTAGACTATTTTTGGTTGATAGTTACATTTGAGCTTTGTTTTGCATACTTGTAGTGTAATTGTCCTCATAAGTTTGGTGGTTTAGGCTTTAAACACCATCTCATTTGAGTTGATTGCATTTATTTATGGCTTTCTATACTTGTGATCACTCTTAATCAGCTCTGCAACCTCCTTCCTTTCTTAGCTTTTGTTTTACTTTGAAAGTGGTTCAAACTACTTGTTTGTTTAACCATCAGATTGAGATGTCATGCTTAATGGTTTAATCCCTTTGAGGGTTGTCACGACCCAAACCCGCCCCTATGGGTTTAGCACCGTAACCAGCCAGTAATCCGAGATTACCGAAGGCCTACTTAACAGTAATACAGTGAAACAGAGTACAGGGGCATGGCGGAAGCCAATACAGTAAATAAACAATGTCCAATGAGCTGTGACAGTCTGTATGCAAAAAGATTTTTCATACATATATGCATTCAGTGACAAAACAGTATGTACAATATTTACAGTCCGACAGAGCAGGGACCAAATCCCTATTAACAGTTTAGTACAGTGCTATCAGTCTATACAGTTATACAAACAGACACAGAGACAGACAGGGGAAATAAAAACACCCTTAAGCCATAGCTTGGCAGGCTCGGAACCTCGTAGTGAGGTACAATGGTTGGCTTAACAAAAAAGCAGGTCTAACCCACGCTCCTAGCTCCGGTCTGGTGCCTGAACACCTACATATCTATATAAACAGTGAGCTAAAACCCAATGAATAACATAATGCGTAAAGAGGTTAAGAATGAATGTCCTTACAGTAATGAAAACAGTTCATCGATTCGATATTACAGTCATTCAGTCATAACAGTCATATGTGGTACATCCATTAGCATAGCTGTACAGTAAACAGTAGGTCTTAAAAGACCGAACAGTAAATGATGGCCATAAATCAGTAAACAGTAGTGGTCCCAACAAGGGAACCGACAAAGATTTCTGTAACAGTAACAATAAATAGTAGTTGCTAAGGATGCCACAATACAGTTTAGAATATAAGACATACATTCATTCAGTTAACGAGCGATTCGAGAAAACAAGATGCGAGCTTATTCGAAGATAATCATTTTTGAACATATCTTTACGATTGTTACTCACAGTCTTTGAGCTCTGATAAAAAGCTAGAGCGCGTCTCCAGTCGCCAACCCTACACAGTTAACAGATCAAACACACACTAAGCTACACAGTTGGAAAAAATAATAACTAAATCTCTAATTGTCTCAGTGTGTTCTACATCTATGTCCTCATTAAGATGCCTTAATAAGATGCCTTAAACTAGGCCTAAGAATGCCTATAATCAAATGAGGATGCAAAGATGCACTTTTAAAATCATTTTCAGAATTTTCAAAAAACAGAGGTCCCGCTCGAGCGTAGATTACTCCGCTCGAGTGAACATGCAGACAATAGTTCCTGCTCGAGCGTCACTTACCACGCTCGAGCATACTGCAAAACATGGCAAAGGTACTGGATGCTCGAAAATCACGCTCGATGGGCGCTCGATAGCCGCTCAAGCGGACTTCAAAACAGTGCAGAGTACTGGGAGCACGAATTTCCCGCTTGAGCGCCACTTCCCCCGCTCGAGCGGGAGTCCAAAATCGGGAATTCCCAGATTTGAACTTCCAAGTTCAAATTAAGTTTCAATGTACCCAATTCGATTCCCTTGGGCCCATCTTCTGGAAAACATTTGTAAATACATGGAATAACATGATTTAAAGCTCAATTTGTAAAATCAAGGCCCAAGGGTTGTTTAATTAAACTCAATTTCAAACCAAATTTCATGAATATGAAGAACATGCGAACATGCATGAAACTGACCAATTCAAAGCTCCAAATACATGCTCAAAAGAGTCTATATCTTCAAAAACATGGTGAATTATGGTCTATTGTAAAAATATGAGCATGCATGTGAGGAATTATGAACCACAACCTCAAAACTTCAATATATATACATACATGCAACAATTAAGCTTCAACACAACAATTTGAGCCATAAATTGGCTCAAGTCTACAACCTTGCTCTAAACCATGCAAGAATCAATTTAAACACAAGAATGAGGAGATGAATGTCTACCTTAAGTCTTGAATTAAAGGTCTAGGAGCTCAATTGATCACAAACTCCTCTAATCTTCTCAATTTTCAAGCAAAACAAGATGAAGCAAATTAAAATCACTCTTTTCCTCTCACTCTCTCTCTCTAGTCGGCAATCACAAGGGAAATGGCTGATGAAATTGTGTTGTTTCTAATGCATAACAAGGCTCAAGTATGTTGGCTAAGTGGCCCACTAACAATGGCAAAATGGTGAATAAACTAACTCTTGAAATTAGCTTATTTTCATCTATTTTAACCATACCAAATCACTTTTCAGATAATTACACCATAAAATCACATAAAATCTAATTAACACAAAACATCAATCAATTTCATATTCGGCTGCCGATAAGGCCTTCAATTTGCAGTTTAAACATAGAACACAAACAGATAATCGAACAGGCAACAGATAGAAATACAATATGACAGATATACTTAATCAATTCAGTTTCAGATTTCAGTCAGTCAGTTCAGTATTTCAATTGCTTCGGTTATCCATCATAATCAGTCTCAGTTTAGCAATGATCGGTAATTAATCGGTAATCAGTGGTGAGGGTTATTACAGTCTCCCCTCCTTAAAAAGAGTTTAGTCCTCTAAACTCGAATTATCTTCATTCTGGAAGAAAATAGGATTCAGTGGGAACAATTCAGGATATCTTTTAGCCATGTCATCTTCCCTTTCCCAAGTGGCATACACGCCACCATGGTTTTGCCAATCGACTTTCACTAACGGGATCTCTTTGTTTCTCAACTTCTTGATCCGTCTGCTCACAATCTGTATAGGTCGTTTTTCATAAGTGTAGTCATCACTTAGCACTACACGGGTCGGCTCAATCACATGGAAAGGATCCCGGAGGTAGTCCCTCAACATAGAAATGTGGAAGACGTTATGCATATGCTCCATTTCAGAAGGAAGCGCAACTTGATACGCTACCGGATTTATTTTCTCAATAATCTCATACGGTCCGACATATCTCGATGCTAACTTGCCCTTGACTCCAAAACGAGTCTGGCCTTTCATCGGTGTCACTTTTACAAAAACGTGATCATCCACTTCATATTCTCTGTCTTGCCTTCTGACATCTGTATAACTTTTCTGTTAGCTCTGTGCAGTTTTCAGTCTTTGTTGTACCAATTTCATTTTCTCAATCGTTTCATAAACAATCTCGGGCCCAAGCAAAGGCCCATCTCTAACCTCTGCCCAGCAAATCGGAGATCTACATTTTCTGTCATACAATGCCTCGAAAGGCACCATACCAATACTTGAATGATAGCTGTTGTTGTAGGCGAATTCAGCTAAGGGCAAATGGCTTTCCCAGTTTCCCTGAAAATCAAGGACACACATTCTCAATAGATCCTCCAGAGTCTGGATGGTCCTTTCTGACTGACCATCTGTCTGAGGATGATAGGCACTACTCACTCTCAGTTCAGTACCCAATGCAGTCTGTAAGCTTTGCCAGAATCTCGATGTAAACTTCGAATCCCTGTCAGAAACAGTGGACACAGGCACTTCATGCCATCTAATAATCTCATCAATATAGAGTATAGCCAATTTGTCCGCATTATAAATTGTTTTGACAGGTAAGAAGTGAGCAGATTTAGTTAGTTTATCAATAATAACCCAAATTGAGTCCATACCTTTACTGGAGCGAGGCAATCCCACAATAAAATCTATGGTGATATGTTCCCATTTCCACTCCGGTACGGGTAAGGGTTACAGTAAACCTGCGGGTCGTTGATGTTCGGCTTTGACTTGTTGGCAATGAAGGCATTTCGATACAAAATCAGCAATTTCTTTCTTCATTCCCGGCCACCAGAAATTCAGTTTCAAATCTTGATACATTTTTGTATTCCCCGAATGGATAGAAAATTTTGAATTGTGGCCCTCTTGCAGAATTCTTCTTTTAAGTTCAGAATCATTCGGTACACACAATCTTCCCTAAAATTTTTGTGCGTTACTCTCAAATTTGAAATCCGGTCTCGGCTTAGATTCCCTTTCTTCGATGATCTTCTTCAAGAAGTCATCCAGTTGCTGTTTCTCTTTAATTTCTTCAATCAGTGCTGGTTGAGCAGAAATAGCAGCTAAGGTTCCACCTTGTTCTCGCAAAACAATTTCAATTTCAGATTTTTCAAGGTCACAAAGCAATTCTTTCTGTTCGGTGAGCAAACAGGCTAAGTTCCCAACCGATTTCTGACTCAATGCATCAACAACGGTGTTGGCTTTTCCCGGATGGTACAAGATCTGTAGGTCATAGTCTTTAATCAGTTCTAGCCATCTCCGCTGTCTCATGTTTAGTTCTTTCTGTGTGAAGAAATATTTCAGACTCTTGTGGTCGGTATATACTTCACATGTCGCCCCATAAAGGTAGTGACGCCAGATTTTCAGTACAAATACCACTGCAGCGAGTTCCAAGTCATGGGTCGGGTAGTTCTTTTCATACAGTCTCAACTGTCGGGAAGCATAAGCAATAACTCTCCCATTCTGCATTAAAACACATCACAAACCCTTATGAGAAGTATCACTAAAAATGGTAAATCCATTTGTACCTGAAGGTAGGGTAAGAACCGGTGCAGTCACAAGTCGAGTTTTCAACTCTTGGAAAGCTGATTCCTTTTGGTCGGTCCAGTCAAATGATATCTCCTTCTAAGTTAACTGAGTCAACGGTAAGGCAATTTTGGAGAAATCTTTGACAAATCTCCTGTAATACCCGGCTAACCCCAAAAAGCTTCGGACTTCTGTCACATTTGTTGGTCTAAGCCAGTTTACTACAGCTTCAATTTTCTGCGGATCAACAGAAATTCCATCTTTGCTAACAACATGTCCCAAAAACATAACATGATCAAGCCAAAACTCACATTTAGACAGTTTAGCATAAAGTTTCCGTTCTCTTAGGGTCTGTAGAGCAAGTCTCAGATGATGTTCATGTTCTGCTATACTTTTGGAATAAATCAGTATGTCATCGATGAATACAACAATAAAGTCATCCAGGTATGGTTTAAAGATTTTGTTCATGAGGCCCATAAATGCAGCAGGTGCATTGGTAACTCCGAAAGGCATAACTAAAAATTCGTAATGTCCATACCTCGTTCGAAAAGCAGTTTTGTCCATGTCCTCTGGTTTAACTTTCAACTGATGGTACCCGGATCTGAGATCAATCTTAGAAAACACTTGAGCACCTTGTAACTGGTCAAATAAGTCATCAATGCGCGGTAATAGATATTTATTTTTCACAGTTACCTTGTTCAGTTCACGGTAATCGATACAAAGTCTCAGTGAGTCGTCTTTCTTTTTCACAAACAAGACAGATGCGCCCCACGGTGAAGTACTAGGCCTAATGAACTTTTTATCTAACAGTTCTTGCAGTTGCACTTTCAATTCTTTTAGTTCAGTTGGAGCCATTCTATAAGGAGTTTTCGATATAGGCTGTGTACCCGGAATCACATCAACGGTGAACTCAATCTCCCTATCAATCAAATCCCCTGGCAGATCATCTGGAAAAACATCTGGGAACTCTCTGACTATAGGAATACAGTTCACATCATTTTTAACATCAGTAGGTACAGTCAATACAGAACAGAAATACCCCTTACATCCCTTTCTAATCAATTTAATAGCTTTCACAGATAAAATGAAATATGGGGGAGGAACCACTCCACTTCCATTAAACACAAATTCAGGCAAACCTGGTGGACGGAAAACTACTTGTTTCGTTACACAGTCTATGGTGGCATGATATTTTGTTAACCAGTCCATCCCCAATATTACATCAGAATGATCTATGTTCAAAGGTAGTAAGTCAATAAATAGATGTGCATCTCCGAGCACAGAAACACCTCAAACAGTTTCTCAGTCTCCAAAACCCATGCTTCAGCTTTTAACGGTTTCAGGCCTCCCTGAAAGGATGGCGGTTTCATTTTGCTGAACTTGTGGGTAAGAGAAATTATGTCTTCATCATTAACATTCACATTCTGTTCCGGTTGTACCGGAGGAGGAGGTGGGGGCTGTTGGTTCTGTTGTTGATCTAATCTTGCAGTTATTAATTCCATCATTCTCTCCAGTCTTGCCATTCTTGCCTCAGAGGATGAGGATTCATATTCATTTGCAGTCCTTGCATTATCCATTTCACTATAAGCAGTTTTAGCAATTATCAACATAAGCAGTTGCATACTTAAACAGTTTATTACATTAGCATATATTCAGTCATGCCATAGCCACACACTTATCATGCTCATGTAATGCCCTAATCACTTTTCTAGGACACCCTATAGTTCATTTGGACACATGTGTGCGGTATAACTTGTGGTAAGTATCGCTCTGATACCACTCTGTCACGACCCAAACCCGCTCCTATGGGTTTAGCACCGTAACCGGCCAGTAATCCGAGATTACCGAAGGCCTACTTAACAATAATACAGTGAAACAGAGTACAAGGGCATGGCGGAAGCCAATACAGCAAATAAACAATGTCCAATGAGCTGTGACAGTCTGTATGCAAAAATATTTTTCATACATATATGCATTCAGTGACAAAACAGTATGTACAATATTTACAGTCCGACAGAGCAGGGACCAAATCCCTATTAATAGTTCAGTACAGTGCTATTAGTCTATACAGTTATACAAACAGACACAGAGACAGACAGGGGAAATAAAAACACTCCTAAGCCATAGCTTGGCAGGCTCGGAACCTCGCAGTGAGGCACAATGGTTGGCTTGACAAAAATGGAGGTCTAACCCACGCTCCTAGCTCCGGTCTGGTGCCTGAACACCTACATATATATATAAATAGTGAGCTAAAGCCCAGTGAATAACATAATGCGTAAAGAGGTTAAGAATGAATGTCCTTACAGTAATGAAAACAGTTCATCGATTCGGTATAACAGTCATATGTGGTACATCCATTAGCATAGCGATGCGATGTGATGGGTCTTAAAAGACCGAACAAGAAATGATGGCCATAAATCAAGAAATGATAGTGGTCCCAACAAAGGAACCGCGAGATCTCTCTTGATAATAGTAAGCGATGAGTTACTAAGGATGCCACAATACAGTTTAGAATATAAGACATACATTCATTCAGTTAACAGTAGTAGTTCAGAAAACAATACAGTGTTGTTCAGAAGATAATCATTTTTGAACATATCTTTACACAGTTGTTACTCACAGAGTGCTGGGCTACAGTAAAGCTAGAGCGGGTCTCCATTCGCCAACCCTACACAGTTAACAGATCGAACACACACTAAGCTACACAGTTGGGAAAGATAATAACTAAATCCCTAATTGCCTCGGTGTGTTCTACATCTATGTCCTCATTAAGATGCCTTAAACTAGGCCTAAGAATGCCTAGAATGAAATGAGGATGCAAAGATGCACTTTTAAAAGCATTTTCAAAATTTTTAGAAAACAGAGGTCTCGCTCGAGCGTAGATTACTCCGCTCGAGCGGATATGTAGACAACAGTTCCCGCTCGAGCATACTGCAAAACATGGCAAAAGTACTGGATGCTCGAAAATCACGCTCGATGGGCACTCGATAGCCGCTCGAGCGGACTTCAAAACAATGCAAAGTACTGGAAGCACGAATTTCCTGCTCTAGCACCACTTCCCCCGCTCGAGCGGGTGTCCAAAATCTGGAATTCCCAGATTTGAAAATGTACCCAATTCGATTCCCTTAGGCCTATCTTCTGGAAAACATTTGTAAATACATGGAATAACATGATTTAAAGCTCAATTTGTAAAATCAAGGCCCAAGGGTAGTTTAATTAAACTCAATTTCAAACCAAATTTCATGAATATGAAGAACATGTGAACATGCATGAAACTGACCAATTCAAAGCTCCAAATACATGCTCAAAAGAGTCTATATCTTCAAAAACATGGTGAATTATGGTCTATTGTAAAAATATGGGCATGCATGTGAGGAATTATGAACCACAACCTCAAAACTTCAATATATATACATGCATGCAACAATTAAGCTTCAACACAACAATTTGAGCCATAAATTGGTTCAAGTCTACAACCTTGCTCTAAACCATGCAAGAATCAATTTAAACACAAGAATGAGGAGATGAATGTCTACCTTAAGTCTTGAATTAAAGGTCTAGGAGCTCAATTGATCACAAACTCCTCTAATCTTCTCAATTTTCAAGCAAAACAAGATGAAGCAAATTGAAATCACTCTTTTCCTCTCACTCTCTCTTTCTAGTCGGCAATCACAAGGGAAATGGCTGATGAAATTGTGTTGTTTCTAATGCATAACAAGGCTCAAGTATGTTGGCTAAGTGGCCCACTAACAATGGCAAAATGGTAAATAAACCAACTCTTGAAATTAGCTTATTTTAATCTATTTTAACCATACCAAATCACTTTTCAGATAATTACACCATAAAATCACATAAAATCTAATTAACACAAAACATCAATCAATTTCATATTCGGCTGCCGATAAGGCCTTCAATTTGCAGTTTAAACATAGAACACAAACAGATAATCGAACAGGCAACAGATAGAAATGCAATATGACAGATATACTTAATCAATTCAGTTTCAGATTTCAGTCAGTCAGTTCAGTATTTCAATTACTTCAGTTATCCATCATAATCAGTCTCAATTTAGCAATGATCGGTAATTAATCGGTAATCAGTGGTGAGGGTTATTATAGGGGTTCATTACCAACAGTATGATATCTCTTTCATGCCCAAAGCAACTCTTGGTTTGAGCCCTCTTTCCATTAGAGGACTTAAATTCACTCTTTGGACTTGATAAATTAAGGAATGGTTGGTAAACTAAAATGAAGTAATAAAATTGAGGCTAAAAATGGTGCAAGATAAGAATTTACTTTTGTGTTCAATGGGACGTTAATTGAACACATGGAAGCTTGAGGCATTTCATACTCATTAGTAATAAAATGGTTCAAGTCTCCAAGGTCACCACTTTCCTTGATCAATTCATGAAAGGGAGGAGATTTGTGTCTTGTTTTGTTGCATTTATTAAACTTGCACACTTTGGTTCATAAGCCATCATGCAATGATATTGCTTGAGTTGATGGTTTATGGATCAAGTTTTGTCTCTCATTTGATCTGTTCATGATAAAGATGAGTGAGTTGTGCAAACAACCCTTGAGAATATCCTGTGCATGCTCTGTTTGTTCTCTATTGCAGCAAGATGAACCTTGCAACAGTGGCTGGCAGGCCATCACTGGTGGCCGACAGGCCTTCACTCTTGGCCGGCCAGCCACTAATGCAAAATCCAGTAGTGTGTTTTTTAAGCAGAGCAAAGCTATTCTAGAAGTGGACAAAGGTGTACGTGTCCTACTGTGCAACAGAAACATTCAGCAGCAGAAACAGTGCCTTTTTCGGGAGAAAACCGTATGCATGTATGAGCCTTCCATCGGTCCTTGGGATCTGTGTTGCATACACTAGTATTGTGATTAAAATAGTGGCTTTGTAATTAATTAGTTAGTTAACTAGTTATTTGATTTCGTCTTGTAAGTATTTTAATTAGCTAGAATAGTTAATTACTTCGGTTTGTAATAATTAGCTTAGCTTAATTAGTTTAGCTTTAATTAGTTAGCTAGTTAGTTAGTTTATTTGGACTCTCCTTCGTGAGAGCGTAATGTTGTAATAATATGTATGTCTTCCAGCTCCACGTCTTTCTCCCTTTTATTTACTTGCTTATGATGGTTAGTTTAGGGACATCATGTTTTGTTTGGCATTCTTCATGTTTGCATCCATTTGTATTGCATGCACCGAGGCTCGGTTCATCATTCTAACTTACATTGTTAAATAAATACTTCTTTGAACACGTGCTTAAACCGCATGCTATTTAATTGTTTTATATGCTATGCTAGTAGCCGAGCGTTGTAATTGTATATCACATGTGTTGCATTAGTCATATTGCATAAGTTAGGATCATGCATTTTTCTAACTCATTTCTCTTTTAGCTTGGAGTACTAGGTGAACGTTTACTCGCTTTAGCACATCGCATGTGTGTGATTGTTGCCATGTCTAGCATGCTTACCATGAAGCTAAGTGCTTAAATGATAAACTGTTTTGAATGCTTGTGGATGAAGGCTAGTTGCTTGAATTGGAATAATTTGAGTAATGTTCATATGCGATCACCTTTTCAAGTGGTACATATTTCGAAACAATTTTCAAAAACAAACATAAATTAAGCGTTCCAATTCTTGCAAGTTAGTCTATACTTGTGTGTGTGCGCATCACATAGTAATGCTAGCCTAATAAACCAGAACAAGAGCATATAATGTAGATAAGATTCATATCATGATTATTAGAGGCTGATCTTTGATCGGGCGAGCGGGGCTGCTTAATTCATGACCTTCCTCTCTCAAACCTAAGTTCCCGAGCCAAGACAATCTTGGTGATGACGGACATGTGGCCTTTGGCACGAGTCATGGGTTTCTTAAATTTTTCAAAAATATTTAGGTGAGGACTCTGTATCTAGCAAAGCAGTCCATTATTGGCAATTTGATTCAAAGTTGATTTTTCAAAAGATTTGCCGGATTGGGACTTTTTGCTGTTTATCTATTTCATATTGCACTTGTAGAATCATATTTAGAACCACGGGAGTCCGATATTGTAGGGCTTATTTCAACTCCTGCGAGGGGGAGTGAAAAAGTCGAGCTACAGTTTCTGGCGACTCTGTTGGGGACTTTGGAGAACTTGACTTGAACTTCATGATATGAAATTTTATTTACACTTATATGTTTTTTTTCATTTGCATTTGTATTGGTGCGTCTAAGTCACTGTGTTTTCCATCTGCTATTCTTGGACAGTTTGCCGGAGACTTGCCTAAAAGCTTGGCAAAAGGTTGACCAGTCATGGGCTCTGCCATGATGGGAACACAACCCTTGGATCTGGACTACCGTTGTACCATTTGATCCTCCTTTCACTTCTCAGTGTTAGGTGTGAGAGGTATATTAGGTAGTCTTGCTGAGGTACCCTTCTGACCATTCGGCCTAGCTGCATATAGAAAAGCCATAGAGACTGTTCGAAACTTGGACAAGATGCTCACCCGAAATGCAGGATTGCGTGAAATCGCTTGATTAAAGTAGTGAATCCTTAGATCATGCCAAAGTTAGGACAAGGTAACCCTACCACCCTCATAGGGGTGTTTTGGCTCTCTTTACTTGGATGTGCTTTGCAGTGAAAATGTACAGGGGTGTCATGACCCAAATCTGCCCCTAAAAGTTTGGACATAACCGGTCTGATTCGAGGCCTTAACCTAGTTATTTTAAATGTTACTCAATTTTGGGACCTGAACGAAAGCAAAATAATAGAAGAATAATCATTCATTGAGTTGTGTCTAAATGCCAGGATTATGTTCCAATACCATATATACATAGCATTCCATGTACCGTTCATATTA
The DNA here is from genome assembly GCA_025200525.1 of Camellia lanceoleosa. Taxonomy (NCBI): domain Eukaryota; kingdom Viridiplantae; phylum Streptophyta; class Magnoliopsida; order Ericales; family Theaceae; genus Camellia; species Camellia lanceoleosa. Next base: position 5,878,492 of record CM045762.1, on the reverse strand, counting down.
CTGAATGTGAAAGGGAACCAACCCAAAATGTTTAGTGTTGACAATATTTACATACACATCTATTTTTCCCAGTTATAGCAAAACATGCCATCAAAGGGCTTTCCCAAATAAAACAAAAGAGTCACTTCGGGTGACCCAGCAAAACGGGTTCAGTTACAGGCTTTTGGGCTGACCTAGGGTTGACTCGCAAGCTGGTTACCTACAAAACATTTAGGAAAGTAGAGTCAGCAAGGCTCAGTGAATAATAGTAGTACCAACAAATTAAAAGTACGAACATGGATTAATAGTGCATATTCACAAATCATAATCTCACTTATTTTTCCTTTTCTGAACGGCCTCGGGCCCACATAAAACAGAATGGCCTTAGACCCAATAGAATACAAAACGGCCTTAGGCCCATCATAGTACAGAACGGCCTTAGGCCCATTATATTAGCAAAACGGCCTTAGGCCCAACAAGATGCAGAATGGCCTTAGGCCCACCATATTAACAAAATGGCCTTGGGCCCACCGTATCAACAAACAAAACGATCTCGGGTCCATATCCCACATGTCAAAGTTCAAGCATACATCAGATATATCGCATATAACATAAGGTGCTCACAAAAGTGAATAAGATCTCGAATAACATATATAAACACAAAATGTGAATAAAGCATAATGTTACGCTACTATCACTCACTGTGATACAGGTGAACGCTGGTCCCCTTTTGCGGATGCCCTACACATAGCACATAAATCGTAAGCACATCACTATTCTTAGTTTTCTTTCAATTCTCAGTTATTCAGTTCGTTACGTTTCATGTAATTAAATACATTATAGGAACATCGAACGGACATAACAATACATTCAGAGGGTCGAGAAGAGCGAAAGAAAGTTTCAGAATTTTCCAACTTGGGCCACACGTGGGGAAGTCCTCGCTACACGTGCCTTTTTAGCAATATAGCTCCAGCATTCTCTCTTGTTTTCTGCACATGCGGCTGTGAGCCCCGCACATGCGGTTGTGCCTCCCGCATGTGCAACCATGGGCCCCCCCGCATGTGCGGTTGTTTGCTCTGTTTTTCTGTCCGAATCTCAACAATTCTAAGTCACAAGGAGAATAGTCACATAGCTAGAAGTAAGGCAAATTTTACCCTAAGAACAGAACATGTAAACATGCGAACATGAAATTTTAGCCAATTAAGATCAAGGCTTGTTTTACTTAGGCTTTTACACTTCCAATTTTCCACAATTTCCTCATTCTCACCATGTACATATATGTTTAGATATACATGCTTATGTATCACACAAGTTCAACATACAAAAGAATGAGGTTTAACATATCATAGAGATCAAGTTTCCTATTATACACACCCAAGAGATACACAATCATTTGTGGAATTGATTACTCACAATCAACCCTAGTTTTTATTTTTTATTTTTACGGAGGATGCTTAATTTCAAAGCTTAATTCAAACCAATTGAAGAGAAATTAAGAATTGACTAGGGATCTATACTTACTTTAGATTGTTCTTCAATTTCCCCTAGCAAGATCTTGAATCCCCAAATTCTTCTCCTTGTTCCCTTTCTTTTCTTTTCTTTCTCTCTCTCTTAGGTGCTCTCCATAATTTCCACTCAATACATATAAGGAGATGAGTTCAAAAAGGGACTTATATAACACATAAATAAGTCTTTAGCTTCTAGACTTGCCAAACGAGCCTTAGCGAATCAGACAAAACAAATTTTCAATTAAACCTCCCAAGTAACTTTAAAAATTCCTACTAGCATATTCACATACTCAAGTTTAGTTTATCGCGCCTCTAAGACTTTAAATTTCCAAGTTAACATTTTAATTTTAACATATGTATTCCAATAATCAACAGGTAGAAAAACATGATCAAACTATTTACACATGTAAGCATAACTTTGCATGGAATTTCACATTAAACATGTAATTTCTCATAGAACTAGGGATGTAAAGCATATAAGTGGGTCGGATTATTACAAGGGGTGCTTCATATCAGTGGTACAGTTGGTATTAGTTTGTGGGGCAGAAATTAGTAGGGCATACATTCATTCAGCTGTGATCGTATCTATTCCATGAAATTGGGCTGAGGTGCCGTCTGTTTTCTCTTTTGCTTCCAACTATAGAAGGCTCTGATATCCCCCCGGGTACTCTGGACTTGTGTTGATAGACTTTGTCAAGTCGGAGATGTAGTTCAAGGGTAACTAGTGTTTCCTTCGCCGGTGGCAAGGTAAAGAAGGGCTAGACAAGGATCACCGGTTCCACTGTTCCTGCATTTACCAGCTAGATCACCTCTGTTCAGAGCATGACCATCTACCCCTATCATGGCTCAGCCTCCGACAAATCTAGAGGATTTACTAATTCGTCTTTAGCAATCAATAAGTTCGCTGCAGCAAGATATAGCTAGGCAAGCTGAGATATTACAAAAAATGATATTCAACTTTAAGGACCTCCATGAAATTGGAGTTCAAATCAAGGAGGTCATCAGACAATGGCTCATTGTAGAAGGTAATGAGCTTATAAGAGGGAATGTTGTTCGTAGTTCTAATGGTAGCACAATCGTGAAATGTTCAGAAGTAAACACTGCCACCACGCCTATCAAAAACCCTCTTCTTGATAATAGCCAAAGACCAACCACTTCAACTTGGCCCTAAGTCCAAACTTTCCATCCTCTTTTCATGAGTCTCTTTCAAGCTCTAACAATGCTGCTAAAAAAAGGGCACCTAGAACTCCTAGAACCCCGACCCTTCCCAAATCCTCTTCCACCAAGACATGAACCCGCTAAATACTGTGCCTATCATCAACAGCGCGGTCATGATACAAACTGTTGCATCTGCCTCCATCATAAAATTCAAGATCTTATTGACGAAGAGATCATAGCTCTACCAAAAAAACCTCAGGCTAACACTAACCCAATACCTTCACATCTCAACCTAATCCATACACTACCATCCACCTATAACCCCAGCATATACATCACCCTAGCCCATTTACCCAAGCCTGAGGTGTTCATTCTAGAAAGTATGGACTTGTGCATGATGGATGCACTCGAACCCCAATCATCTCAAACCCATGAACCCACTACTTCTGAGCTAATGAGCATGATTGAAGGTTTGTAGAGAACTGTGGCAGATTTAGCCTTTAGAATTTTGTCTCCATCATTAACCACATCACAGGCCAGAAATTTCTCGCCAAAAGGCTTTTCAATCTTGGGGCTAGTTGTAATTGAAAAGGGCTAACCTAAAGCTATCTCAGGTCTGGGTAATGACATGTCAACAACAACTGGGCTCTTCTTTGATATAGCGACCCAATCCCTTGGCAAAGTGGAGGCAAGTGGCAAGAACATAGTCGGGGAAAGTATCAATCCTTATGAACATCTTCAATGGGCTATTGAGGCTTTCAAGGTTAAAGGGTTGAACAAGTAGCAAGTGTTGGCAGTTGTTGCAAAAACTATAGATGAAACTTTTGTGACTAAGGTTGGGAGCATTTTGAATCAAGGGGTAAGCCATTAAAAAGGGTGTCGTACCAAAAACACCCCTTTCAGCTCCAATCCTACACTCGGAAGAGATCATCAAACCTAGTCAACACCTGCCAACCCCTCTGCCAATCCCTCCAGGACTGGTAACCGCACCTATAATCCCCTTTACATGACCTTATCCAAAGCTCTCCAAATCCTCGTAAAACAAGGCCATCTCAAACCCCTTGACCCTCGGCCTCTCCCTGATTCCTTTCCATCTAGGTATAACGCTGCCAAGTACTGTACCTTCCATCAACAAATCGGCCATGACACTGACAGTTGTTTTTGTCTTCGCTATGAAATACAATATCTGATTGACAACGAGGTCATCACTACACCAAGTCCTACAAAGTCTATCGGCACTGGATCAATGAACTGAGGGGATAATTTGACTATGTGATTGGGGATGAACTATCTGCTGATGGTGCTCATTTTACTCCAGATATGGCGAATGGCACACATAATTTTGAGCAATTTGCAAATTTTGTTTATTTTACTTTCAGCCTGGGGTATTGAGTCAGTCTTGTTGTATTGAGTCAGTCTTGCTATGTTAGAGGTTGGTGATTTTAGGCGTGTTAACTCGGGCATCACTTTCTTGTTTTGTGTTTGTCTTTTACACTTTTTCTTTTGCGTCTGTTTCTGCCATTGAGCCAGTTGTGCCAGAAGATTTGCATGAAACAGCAGTAATTTTCACCTACTTTTTCTATGCCTTTAAGTCATTGTATTGACCTAAGTTCTTCAAAACGTTTCTAACACTATGATGAAAACAAAGAAGGAGAAATTCCTCGGGATTTGAAAAAATTTGATCAACTGGGAGGAAGAAAGGCATGCTAAGCCCTTAATGAATGAGATGATGTCTGTTAATATGAGTACTGAGAAGGATCTTGGCTTGATCCAGATTGGTTCTGCATTGTCTTCAAAAGAGCATGAGCGACTAGTCACTTTATTAAAGCGAATTTCAAAAATGTTCTACGTGGTTCTATGAAGACATGTCTGGAATTGATCTTGAGATTGCACAGCATAGGATCACTCTCAGCCTCAAGACTTGACCCATTTGCTTTCAAACCTTGAACCTTGATTCAGAATGTTCAATGATCAACCAAAATATGAGGTTTGCATGGTTAGATTGGAAGCAACCCTTGAACTAGGGGCAAGAAGGTCAGATGTGATCAAAGGAAGCTTGCATTGCTGGATAAGAAGCAGCCCTGGAACTAGGGGCAAAAAAGGTCAGATATGCTCGAAGATTCAAAACTAGGTCATTTCTCAAGCCAATAAAGATCGGCAAGAAAGCCAAATCCTAGAATCTGAGACAATAAAATTTCTATTGAAGGACAATCAAGTTCCTATCCACAACACTAGGGGCAAAGTCAGCCCCAATTGGATGGGCCCTTATATCATCAAGACTTTTTCGTCAGAAACAACAGCCATTCTCGTAGATTCCGATGGCTTAGAGATCCTATGGCCAATTAACATGGACAAGTTAAACTTTTCTATCCTTAAGAGGTTCGCTGGTTTGAAAACCCAGAAGGGTGACCCAGGCAAAAGTTAAAACAAGAAAAAAAGAAAAAGAAATGAAAAAAATGATGAATGAAAACAAAGAAAAATGGAAAATGAAAAATGAAAAGGAAAAGAAAAAATAGAGCTCGCAAGGTTGAAAACGTGAAAAGGCGGCCTTGGCAAAAGTTAGAGCACAAAAGGAGAGTGTCAACACTTGAGTGAACCTCAAACCCGGAACTACGTACGGCCTGATTCCCATCTTTGGGATACGTAGGCAATTTCATCCTGAAGTTCGGCTCTAACCATATTCAACCTGCTTATCTTATTCATGTTGATTGGCTTATCCTTACTCAACTCGGCTATCCTATCCATGTACAAATTGGCTCATTTTCGGGCTCATCTTCATTCAAAATCGGGTGTCCTATTCCGTTAGAAGATTCAGCTGCAAGACAAATCAAGTTCAGATCTGAGGTTGTGTATCTCAAGGGTTAATTCCTCGTTGGTCAAGCAGTGGCCATTTGCAAAAATAGTTTTGAGAATACTTAATGAGGTTGACTAATTTTCTTAAAAATTATTCTATTTTTTCCAAAACTGGACCATTTCTTGGACCCAAAAAAGAAAAATTTTCAGTGCTCATAGCCTGACTTACATGATTTCAAAGAAGAAAGTTGAACAAGCATGTTAATCTAACTCTCATATTGGTCAAAATTATTTTAGCAGAAAGCCAAAAACAAAAATGGTCAAAGTGATGAACCAGGGGCACAGTTGAGTCAGGTTTTCTGTCTTTTCCCCATTATCAACGTATTCGTCAAAAAGGACACAGCTAAAGTTAACAGCAGAGGGCTGAAAGCTCTCTCATCCTCCAAGCAGCAAGGTATCAAGCTAAGTACGAAGCATGAATTGGAAATGGAGATGGATATTCGACACCCTCATCTAGACGGGTTTAATCACACCCAAATTGGCGTCTGACCCGGAATGAGGACCTGAAAAATACAATGTGTGAGACCAATCAATTGTATACCTGGCCGGTGAGACATGCTGTAACTCATCGCGATCAAGTTAAACTAAGGGCATCGCCAACTAATGTTAGTCGCAGATCTGCTGCACGTTCAGTCGCACCATAACCCCTCTGCGAGAAAGCTCACTAGTTGTGAGCGAAAGAAGGAGAATTTAGCAGAATACCAGGAGCAAGAGCCCACAACTTCCTATTTATCCATCAACCACCCAGGGGAGGGATAAAAAAAATAAGAGAGATTAAAGAATAGAGAGATGTGCATTGAGAGAAAAAGTGAGGAAAGGGCTTGTCAAAGAAATAGAGATTGAGTGCCAGAGTGATGCGAGAATCACAAATGAGAAAGGGTGGGAAACAATACCCGGAGAAACAGGCTCCTCGTGAACTGAGAAGTTTCCCGCTGATAGAAAGCGAATGTTCGAGTGTTGTGTTTGTGGTTTTGTTTGTTGTGAGTCTTGTTTTGAGTCGTTTTGTGTTTAGGTTGTTTTTATTTTCCCTTTGTTGAGTCATTTTGACTATGGTCAGTCGTAGGCTCAGTACCCGGTCAAGAACTCATTCTTAATTTCAATTTAAAAAATAAATCATTTTGTGCTCAGAGTGCTGTGTCATTCCCAACATGGTGTACAAAACAGGATTCTTTCTTTCATAAACTGTAGGGTCCAACCCTGATCAAGAGAGAGAATAGAACAAGGACCTATCTGAAGCTACATGGGTTCTGGACTGTAAAACAAAAGAAAAGAAGGAAAATTTGGAGCATCTTAGTGTGTTTCGACTTCAGCAAATTCCGAGACTGCATTCTAGGTGCACTTTCTCAGGCCTCGCCATTTCTCTGGAGTATGAGTGTACTTCGACCCTGAGTTCAAGCCTGCTTCAAGTTAGAATGGCGATCAAAGCGTCTTGCAGATGTTACCCCTTGCTAATATGAATAGGATATATCCTTTTTGAACATGTTACAAAGTCTCCAAGGGGTAAATCAGAAGTTGTTGCCGAACAACATCTTTTGTTCAATCTGTCATTCCGTCAAAATTACATATTATAAAATGTAGATTTTCACATATACTCATGTTGCACGCATGCCTTGCATCGTTTATGATTCATGCATAGAATATGATTTTAATTTTGCATAGAATATGCTCTTGTTTCTTGCTTCTTGCAGAGAGCATGCTTTCAATTAACCTGATGTTTCGGTTGTCTATCTTGCATGGAACATGCATTGTCAATGTATTGCTTTGTAAACCAATCACTTCGTGCATCTGCCGCACAATTGCATACTACATCGTGCATCCATTGCACGGTCATTCTATGCATCTATCACACAATAATCTCACTCAGTACATCTATCACGCAATCATACACTTTGTATCACACTATCCTTTGTATCGCGCTATCTTGCGCACCCCTTTATCTCGCTATCTCGCGTAACCTTTGTATCTCGCTATCTTGTGCATCCTTTGTATCACGCTATCTCGCACACCCTTGTATCGCGCTCTCTTACGCACCCTTGTATCGCGTTATCTTGTGCATCCTTCGTATCGCGCTATCTTGCGCATCTTGTAACGCACTATCTTGTGCACTTTGTTCACACTATCTTGCGCATCCCGTATCGCACTTTCTTGTGTACCTTCACTCGTACTATCTTGTGTACTCCCTTGGTCTAGAAGACCTTAAATCCTCTAAAGGTACAATTCCTTTGGTGTTTGTCGTGCTCGAATGACTTCCGGTGGTCTGATATAGCCACCTGTCTGTGTTTGTAGTGAGTTCCTAGGAGATCAACTGAGACGGTAGAAACTAGAGTTCAAGTGGCCGAGGCTTAGAACGTAAAGGTTCAGGATTTCTGAGACTAAAGTCTGGTTTAAATACCCAGGGGTGTATCCTTGGCTTAAAATCTGTATGGCAGCCCCATAGGTTGAGGTAGCTTATATGCGCCTCAATTCTGGATATTGAACCAACCTAGTCTGTCACCCTGTTAGAGAATAGGGAAAGTTGCGAACATAGCCAAGGAAAAAAGTAGTACCTGTGGTTTGGAAGCGCAAGATGAAGAAAAAAGTCTTGAAACCAAGAAGAAGCAGAAGATCACCAACAGCATAAGGTGAGTCAATGCCAATTGCCCTTGCCAGGTACTTTCTAAGGCATCACTTCCTAGTTGCTACATCATGTCCATTATTACCTATTACATCTATCGCATGCATTTACTGCATTATCTATCACATCCAATACATCATTATCCATTTTATTGCCTACATCCTTTCCATGTTAAGCTTTGTTTGGCATGTGCTCATACCTTTCCTTTGTTGAAACATGGTTCTATCATATGTAAGTACCCATGCTGCGTTGAGGCCAGTATTAAGGGTGTCGGCACTTTTTCTGTGTTAGACGTAGTCTGTTTTGTGTCCATGCCCTTTCTAGGTAAGACGTAGTTTAGTTTGCGCTCCTTATTCACTACATCCATTGCATCCATTGCATTGTACTTTGTCTTGTTGCATTCAGCATTTAAGATCATGATCTTTCCCCAGCAGATCATTCCTCACTTATATCATATCACCCAATTACTTGTACACTTTCTCTTTCTACAAAAAACATAGTTTTGCATGTGCTCGCACCCTTTTCACGTTAAAACACGGTTCTGCTATGTATAAGCATCCATGCTACGTTGAGGTCAGTATTGAGGATGTAGGCACTTAGCATGTGTTCAGCGTCGTCAGGTTGGGCCCACTTCTTTTCTATATAAAACATAGTTTGATTTTACATCTCCATCCCTTTATGGTATTCGTATGATTTTGCACTACTTGTGGTTTGATTATTTCGTTACATTGTATATCATTTACATTATTTTGTTGCATTGTGTATCATTTGTATCCTGCCCTTGAACTACGCTGGTTTGATTCTTTGCAACAGGATATGCAGGTAACCCTCGGGTTCAATCAACTACATCTGCATTTTGTTTGTTTGTCCAAGTCTTATGGCCTTGTCAAATGGGTTGTCTTTGGGCTATGACATTCACTCACGTCATTTCATGATTTCGAGCTCTGTCAAATAGGGGCAACTGTAGACATCCCATTTTTTACCGCCCTTAAGACTTGGGCGCGCCTCAGGTTGATCACTCGATGATGAAAGTTATGCTGTACAAACATTCGATTTCTTCAGCAAGAAGAACTTCTAAATCCCAACCTTACACCCCATTTTTGACCAAAAGTTTTTTTATACCTTGAAACCCTCTCTTTCAAAATATTTTTGAAAATGTTTCTATCATGTTTCGAGGCTCGCATTTCGTTTAAAAAGTTACACTTTTTGGTAAACTGAGTGAGGACAAAGTGGAGATAAATAAAAGGGAGGTGAACTCTTTGAAAAAATATTTAAAACATTTTATTTAGAGGTTTGGAGTTGAAGAAAATTGGAGGAGAGGGAAGAAAACTAGTTGAGAAAGAAGTTGGGTATCAAACCGTTAAGAGATAACTGAGCAGCCTTCACTAAATCAGGTCTATCTCTTTGTACACTTAGAATTTAGTTATGAGGCTACCACCATTGGAAATTGGACTTCTGGCGCTTCAATTTAGACTCAAGAATCTCCTAAAGCCAAGTCCGAATGAGGGAGATATGGCTATTTAAAGTTGGGCATCAATCCGGTTAAGATAGAAATGAGTAACCTTCACTAAAATAGGCATATCTCTTTGCACACTTAGAATTTAGATGTGAGGTTGCACCATTGGAAATTAGACTTCCGGGGCTTCAATTTAGACTCAAGAATGACCTAAAACCGAGTCCGGATGAAAGAGATATGCTCGTTTAAAGTTGGGCCTGGAAGCAGATTTTTGGTGGCCAGCAGGTGGCCAATAATTCACACTTCTGGCTTGCCGGCCACTGGTGAAAAACATAGATATTTTTGGTCAACTGTCCCCCAAAAGCTCTAGTTGTTCCAGGCTTGATATTTTCGACGTGAGGGGTTGTTTTTCTATATATATAGGGGACCTTCCTTCATGATTTAAGGTTACAAAAAAATCCTTAAGGGCCAAAACTTGAAATTCTCTCTCTATCTCTATCTTGCAACCTATACACCCTCTCTCTACACTTCCTAAACCAGTATTGGAGCTCTCCTTATTGAGATTATTGAGTCCAAATTTCAGCCCTTGAGAGTGATGACTTGTTAGTTTGTGAACAAAAGTGTTATTCCTCTTCAAGAGGTATAATTTTGAGCATCTTTGCAGTACCTCTTTTCTTGTTAATTTTGAAGTGTTTTTCAACTATTTTTATGGGATGAAGCTTGTGGTTTAAGGCTATTAAAAGTAGAGGGGTTAATTACCTTTCTTTGAACCTTGTTCTCTAAGCCTTTACACTTGTGTTAACCATCTCTTCATCAACTTTTTTTTGAGCTTTTATCACTGATTTTCAGATATTTTTAGAGGCTAAAAAAGTGGTTTTGAAGTCAAAAAAATGGAGAGGTTAGCCACCGCTCCTTTGGCTTGTTTACTAACTTAAATTGTTCCATGTTTTAGCTTATTGTTTTAGCTACTTTTGTCTTCATTCTAGCACATTTTTGTACTGTTTTTGGGCTATTTTTGGACTGTGTAAACTCTGAAATTTTGGGCTAGAACTTGTGGTTTAGGGCCAATAAGGGTGGAGGGGTGGCTCACCATTCCTTCTACCTAGCTTCCAAGGCCTTAACCTTTGTGTTTCCCACCTAGTTGTCACCTTTTTTTGTGCTTTTAAATACTGTTTTTCGGAGTTATTTCAATGGCACAATCATGTTTTGAAGTCTAAAATTGGAGGGATTAGCCTCCTCTCCTTATGTTTTGTTTACTAGCCTAGCTTGTGCTATGTTTTAGCATATTAATCTAGCTTCTTCTTTTTTTTTGTCTTAATTCCAGTATGTTTTAAGACTGTTTTTAGACTGTTTAGCACTGTTTTTGGTTGATAGTTGATTTTGAGCTTTGTTTTGCATACTTGTAATGTAATTATCCTCATGAGTTTGGTGGTTTAGGTCTTAGACACCATCTTATTTGGGTTGATTACATTTATTTATGGCTTTCCATACTTGTGATCACTCTTAATCATCTCTGCAACCTCCCTCCGTTCTTGGCTTTTGTTTTATTTTGAAAGTGGTTCAAACTACTTGTTTATTTAAGCATGAGATTGAGATGTCATGCTTAATGATTTAATCTCTTTGGGGGTTTATTACCAATGGTATGATATCTCTTTCATGCCCAAAGTAACTCTTGGTTTGAGCCCTCTTTCCATTAGAGGACTTAAATTCACCCTTTGGACTCAATGAATCAAGAAATGGTTGGTAAACTAAAATGCAGTAATTAAATTGAGGTTAAAAATGGTGCAAGATAAAAATTTACTTTTGTGTTCAATCAGACATTAATTGAACACATGGAAGCTTGAGGCATTTCATACTCATTAGTGACAAAATGATTCAAGTTTCTAAGGTCACCACTTCCCTTGATCAATTCATGAAATGGAAGAGGTTTGTGTCTTGTTTTGTTGTATTTATTGAACTTGCACACTTTGGTTCATAAGCCATCATGCAATGAAATTGCTTGAGTTGATGGTTTGTGGGCCAAGTTTTGTTTCTCCTTTGATCTATTCATGATAAGGAGGGGTGAGCTATGCAGACAACCCTTGAGAATACCCTGTGCATGCTCTATTTGTTCTCTATTGCAGCAAGATGTACCCTGCAACAGTGGCCGGTAGGCCATCAGTAATGGCTTGCCGGCCCTCACTCTTGGCCGGCAGCGGTGTGTTTTTTGAGCAGAGTATAGCTATTTTGAAAGTGGACAAAGGTGTAAGTGTCCTACTGTGTAACAGAGACATTCAATAGCAGAAACAGTGCCTTTTTCGGGAGAAAACCGCATGCATGCATGAGCCTTTCATCGGTCCTCGTGATTCGTGTTGCATACATTAGTATTGCGATTAAAATAGTGGCTTTGTAATTAATTAGTTAGTTAACTAGTTGTTTGATTTCGTCTTGTAAGTATTTTAATAAGCTAGAATAGTTAATTACTTCGGTTTGTAATAATTAGTTAAGTAGTTTAGCTATTTATTCATTTGTTTTGTAATAATTAGCTTAGCTTTAATTAGTTAGCTAGTTAGTTAGTTTATTCAAACTTTTTCCCGTGAGAGCGTAATGTTGTAATAATGTGTATGTCTTCCAACCCCACGTCTTTCTCCCTTTTATTTACTTGCTTATGATGGTTAGTTTAGGGACATCATCTTTTGTTTAGTATTCTTCCTGTTTGCATCCATTTGTATTGCATACACCGAGGCTCGGTTCATCATTCTAACTTGCATTGTTAGATAAATACTTCTTTGAACACGTGCTCAGACCGCATGCTATTTAATTGTTTCATATGCCATGCTAGTAGCTGAGCCTTATAGTTGCACATCGCTTGTGTTACATTAGTCATATTGTATAAGTTAGGATCATGTATTTTTCTAAATTATTTCTCTTTTGGCTTGGAGTACTAGGTGAGTCTTTACTCGCTTTAGCACATCGCATAGGTGTGATTGTTATCATGTCTAGCATGTTTACCATAAGGCTAAGTACTTAAATGATAAACTATTTTGAATGCCTGTGGATGAAGGCTAGTTGCTTGAATTGGACTAATTTAAGTAATGTTCATATGTGATCACCTTTTCAAGTGGTACATATTTCGAAACAATTTTAAAAAACAAACATGAATCAAGTGTTCCAATTCTTGCAACTTAGTCTATACTTGTGTGTGTGCGCATCACATAGTAATGCTAGCCTAATAAACCGGAACAAGAGCATATAATGTCGATAAGATTCATATCATGATTAGTAGAGGCCGATCTTTGATCGGACGAGCGGGGGTACTTAATTCATGACCTTCCCCTCTCATACCTAAGTTCTCGAGCCAAGATAATCTTGGTGATGACGGACACGTGGCCTTTTGCACAAGTAATGGGTTTCCTAAATTTTTCAAAAATATTTAGGTGGCGACTCTGTATCTGGCAAAACAGTCCATTATTGGCAATTTGATTCAAAATCGATTTCCCAAAAGATTTGCTGGATTTGGACTTTTTGGTATTTATCTATTTCACGTTGCACTTGTGGAATCAGATTCAGAACCGCAGAAGTCCGATATTATAGGGCTTATTTCGACTCCCGCGAGGGGGAGTGAAAAAGTCGAGCTACAGTTTCTGGCGACTCTATTGGGGACTTTGGAGAACTTGACTTGAACTTCATGATATGAAATTTTATCTACATTTATATGTTTCTTTGCATTTGCATTTGAAGAGGGTGACGGTAAGAACTGAGCCATCTTTTTAATCCTATTTCTGCTATGACTTGTCAACTCATATTTCTATTTTTGAATGTTTTTCTTCTTGTTCTCTTTTGCAACTCTTCCCCAGCCAACAAAGGATTTCCGACAAACTTTCTTTCCCAGCCCTGATCTAAAAAGGCTTCTAGGTTTGGATATTGATAAGCGCAAAGCCCCTTTACTGCTTAGTTATATCCTAACCTACAAGTCTACTTTGCCCAACGTTCCTTACTGAAGCAAGACTGCACCATCAGCAACAACTCCAACAGTTACTTCATCGCCAAGGCCAGATCAGGCCTCTTCATTAGACCAAGTAGAGCAGCCCTCTACTTCTGCTCCAACTCAACTAATCACACCATCTCAGCGCCGACGCCGATGTCGAGCTCTACCAAACGTCCCTACCGACAGAACTAGAAGTAGAAGACACCGAGGTTTTGACTTCTCGTAGACTGACCCTTTCAACCCTCCAATCGCCTTGCCAGCCATTCATTTTGGTCCTAAAGTTAACATTGTCGCTACCGCTAACAAAATGGGTCACGTAAAATTTGTTTTCAACAACCTGCTTGTCACGACCCAAATCCGCCCCTATGGGTTTAGCACCGTAACTGGCCAGTAAACCGTGATTACCAAAGGCCTGCTTAACAGAAAGGCAGTATTACAGAGTATAAGGGCATGGCAGAAGCCAAAACAGTAATTAAACAATGTCTAATGAGCTGTGACAGTCTGTATGCAAAAAGACTTTTCATAACACATATACTATCAGTGCTAAAACAGTATGTACAGTATTTACAATCATCCAGGTCAGGGACTTAATCCCTATTAAGACAGTACAGTACAGTGCTATCCGTCGGTGCAGTATTACAAAACAGATACAGAGACAGATGGAGGAAACTAAAACACCCCAAAGCCGTAGCTTGAACGGGCTCGGAACCTCACAGTGAGACACAGTGGTTGGCTTTGACAAAAGGGAGTCTAACCCACGCTCCTAGCTCCGGTCTGGTGCCTAGACACCTACATATATATATATAAACAGTGAGCTAAAGCCCAGTGAATAACATAATGCGTAAAGAGGTTAAGAATGAATGTTCTTTCAGTATTGAAAACAGTCAATTGATTCAGTATATCAGTCATAACAGTCATATGTGGTACATCCATTAGCAGAACAAAGATAAGAAACAAGAGGTCTTGAAAGACCGAGCGAATAATGATGGCCATCATAATAAGAAATGTAAGTTCCAAGATAGGAACAAACAGAGATCTCTCAGTAAAGATTAGTAATGCAAAGAGGTTGCTATGGATGCCACAATACAGTTCAGAATAGAGGACATACATTCATTCAATTAACAGTATCAATTCAGAAACAGTACAGTTTAACCATTCAAAAGATATTTATATTTGAACATATCTTTCCACAGTTGTTACTCACAGAGTTCTGGGCTACAGATAAGCTAGAGCGTCTTCTCAGATGCCAACCCTACACAGTTTACAGGATGAACACACACTAAGTTCACATTTGGGAATCAAAGACTTAGTCCCTACTTAGACTCGGTGCGGTTCTACATCTATATCCTCATTAAGATGTCTTAAACTAGGCCTAAGAATGCCTAGAATGAAATGAGGATGCAAAGATGCACTTTAAAAACATTTTCAGAATTTTCAAAAAAACAGGGTCCCGCTCAAGCGTGTCTTTCCCCACTCGAGCGGACATGCAGACAAAGGTTCCCCGCTCGAGCGTCACTTCCCACGCTTGAGCGGACTGCAAAACATGGCAAAAGTACTGGATGTGTGAAAATCATGCTCGATGGGGGTTGATTGACGCCGGCGTGTGACACAAGTCCGCCGAGTAGATCAGAACAATGCAAAGTGTTGGGAGCACGAATTTCACGCTCGAGCGCCACTTTCCCCGCTCGAGCGTGAGTCCAAATTCTGGAAATTCCAGATTTGAACCTCAAGCTCAAAACTAAGTTTTAATGCATCAAATTCGATCCTTTTGGGCTAATTTTCTGGAAAACACTTCAAAACTCATAATATAACATGTTTCAAAGCTCAATTTATAAAATCAAAGCCCTAAGGTAGTTCAATTAAACACAATTTCAACCCAACTTTCATGAACATGATGTAAAACATAACATGCATGAATTCAACAACTTCAAAGCTTCAAATACTAGCTCAAATGAGCCAATTCTTTCAAAACCAAGATGAATTCATGGTCCAATGCAAAAATATGAACATGCATGTACCAAATTCCATGTATTCAACCTCAAAATGCTAGGATATAAACATGCATACATGATTCAAGCTTTAACTCACCAAATTAAGCTAATTCGTGACCTTAATCTCTAGACTTCCATGAACCATGCAACATAAGACTTAATTTAGCAATCAAGAAGATGAGTTCTTACCTTAGGTCTAGGATGCAAGATATACAAGCTCAAATATGCACTTAATCTTTCAACTCCTTCAAATTTCCAAGCAAAATTCAAGATGAAGCCAAGTTTCTCTACCTCCCTCTCTCAGTCGGTTTTGTCTCTCAAAATGGATGAGGAAAAGTGATGCTAACATATGAAATTGAAGACTAAACAAGGGCCTAGCTAAGTCCACTAGATGGCAATTTAGTAAAAAGGCCCAACTTATGTAATTTAACTTAATTTAATCTGATTTAACCATACCAAATCACTTTTTAATTAAGTATGCCATAAAATCACATAAATTCTAATGATCACAAAACACCGGTCAATTTTGGATTCGGCCGCCGACAAGGCCTTCAATTTGCAGTTTAAAGAATTAAACATGGACAGATAATTTAACAGTCAAACAGATAGAAATGCATTTAAACTAGTACATTCAATCAGTCAGTTCAGTATTTCAGCCGATTCAATTACTTATCATAATCAATCTCAATTTAGCAGTAATCAGTGGTTAACCAGTAATCAGTGGTGAGGGTTATTACACTGCTTGCCGACATCTCTGGTATGGTGTCGCTTTATTCTTCTTCCGCATTCCAATCCCAACCAAAGCCCAAGACAAAGAGGGTAAAAAGGGCTAAGGCCAAAGCCGTACCCACAGAAGTTGAGTCAGAAGATACAGTGTCAATTTCTAAATTGACTGAAATAGAGAAGAGCACTGCTGCCGCTGAGAAAAGGCCTGCTGAGGCTAAGACATTTGATCAACCGTGATCCAAGAAGCCGAGGTTCGAGGGGGCTTCTAAGCCTGGTGTTTTTCGTGCTGATAAGCCCTGGACCCCATCTGTCAAGGTCGGAGACCGACCTTTTCTAGCCGGGGACAGTGCGTTCGATAGTATGGAAGTTGATGCCACCCTTTCCACCACCGTTCTCCTTCCATTCGACATCAATCGGATGGCTGAGCTCTCTGAGTACAAAAACTATGCATTGATGATGCAGCACTGCATTTTGGTAAGTTTCAACACTTGTAACTTTTTGTCCAATTTCAACTATGGTTCTCATACTTAACGAATTTTCTTTCCATTCTTACAGACTATCCAGCAGGGTCACTTCCTCGCAGTCAAAACTGAGGAGTTTAAGAAGGAACTGACCAACAAGACAAAGGAGGCAGCCAAGCTCCTGTCTTCACTAAACAAGGCCGAGGCCCACATCCAAAGCTTGCAGGACCAGGCAAAAGTTGCCCAAATGGCCCAAAGCAAAGCTGAGGATCATGCCAAAGTCGCTGAAAATTTCACCGAGGTCGAGGCAAAAGAAGCTAAAGAAAAAGAGTCTTAAGCCCAGACTGAGCTCCAAACGGCACTTGTCACCAAAGCGGCTGAAATAAAGGCAGCCAACAAGAAGGCGTAAGCCGAAGGGGCGACCGACGTCCGCGACGTATACAAGAAGCAAGTCAACGAGGCATGCAACAAGGGTTACACCCTTGGATAGATGTCTGCATTGAAAGAATTGGCCGTCCCCGACGACTCGCATCTTTGCAATGCCAGCTGACTTGCCCTTCCATTCCCATCCACTCCAAGCCAATCCGAGGATTAGGCTAAAGAGGAAAAAGAAGTTTAGGCCGATAAGGACACAATCGCCGATATTGCTCAAAAGGTTGAAGCTGTTGGGGCCAAGTCCCTAACTCTGAATGAGTAAGTTTTGGACTTGACTCAAGATGACGAGGATGAGCTTCCCAATACCACTTTTGAAGTCGAGATTGAGACCACCAAGAAGAGCCTTGATGAGACTCTTCTTGAGATCGACGCCGAGATCCAGGTTGAGAAGGCAGTCGAGAAGACTACCCAGCTGTCTGTCGAGGCTGAGACACCATCAATCGCCAAGGCAGGGTAGTCTGCAGAGAATCCCCAATGATCCTAGCATTCAGAATTTTTTCCTTTACTTGTTATTTTGAACTTTCGTGAACAACATAATCTTCTGTTTTATTTTAAGCAATGTTGGTTTTCATTTGGCCAACGTGCCTTCTTTTGTCTTTGTAAATGAACAAGTTCTCTTTGAATGCATACCTTCCTTTCTTTTAAATGTTCTCTCCATTTTGTGCTTTCCATTTCTTGTACATTTCCACATTTAGAATATTATTGCGATTTCTTCCAAATACACCTTAACTGTGTAATCACTTTAGGATAGAGTACCTCAGATACAAACCTTGACTGTTTGTTTTAACCAACAATTGGAATACCTCGGCTAATACTTAAAAATATTTCGAAATATTTTTATAAGTGCTGTTTCTTAAACTTATTCAATCAAGTATTGCTTCTTTACTTTCACTTGCTGTCTTTTATCAAAACTTCACCCTTTCAACCTTTCCAAGCTTGACAACTTGGTTGGTCATCTCGGGTAATATGTACCTCGGATACTTCTTTCCTCATTACCTCTGCTAACTTCAACTTGTAAATTGTTCTGAAATTTCAACAAGTGTCAAGCCCATTCTAACTTGTAAATTTTTCTAAAAATTTCAACAAGTGGCAAGCTCTTAAGTTTATTTATCATTCTTGCTCCATGCCCCCCCTAATATGAACCTAAGTTCCACTTAAGTTCACATTATGCATTTATGGCATTTCCCCGAAGTCAGATTCAAACAAAGACTAGCCGAGGTGTTCGACCTTATTTTCTCTGTTAATCTAACTAAAGTAGACTTAGTTCCATTCTGAGTTTAACTCTGCCGACATAGCAAGTCTAGGTAAATTCAACTTAGTTCAACTCTATTATATACAAGTATAATTTAACTCTGCCATGTAATAAGTCTAAGTTATTCTTCATGTTTCAATCAGAAACATTGCTAACTTAGTTTAACTCTATTATATGCAAGTATAATTCAACTCTGCCATATAATAAGTCTAAGTTATTCGTCATGTTTCAATTGACAACATCGTCATAGGATTGGTCAATCCTATCGCACAAATTTCAAATTCATAAAAATCAAACTAACACTTTATTATTACTTCGGGTAATAAAATCATGACATAATCTTCAAAAAACAAAAGACTAATGATAAAAAAACTTCAAATTGCAAGTGTTCCAGGGTATTGGCAACTCCTTGCCATTAGTATCTTCAAGCCGATATGCCCTATTGTCGGCAACCGAGATGATTCTATAAGGCCCCTCCCAGTTTGGGACAAGCTTGCCCTCCCTAGGATCCTTCTTGTTGCTAATAACTTTTATAAAGATGAGGTCCCCAACCTTGAACTCTCTTGGGTTGACCTTCTTGTTACAAGCCCTAGCAAGCTGTTACTAGTAAGCCCCCAATTGAACTGCTGCTCTCTCCCTCATTTCTTTCAAAAAATCTAGATCTTGGGCTAATAATATCTCGTTAGTTCCATTCTCCACTCCCTGGGTTATGATTCCAGGGATGCCGACTTCCAATGGAATAATTGTTTTTGTGCCATAAGCCAGGGCAAAAAAAGACTCCCCAGTCAATCTTCTCGGCGCAGTCCGGTATGGCCAGAGTACATTGGGCAACTCCTCCACCCACTTCCCTTTTGCTGCTTCCAGCCTTTTCTTGATCCCATCCAAGATAGTCTTATTGGATGCTTCTGCTTGACCATTACTCTAAGGGAAACTTGGAGTGAAGTAGTAGTTCTTGATTTTGTACTTTGAACAAAAGCTTTTGATCAACTTACTGTCAAATTGTGTACCATTATATGCTATTATTTCCCTTGGGATCCCAAACCTGGTGATGATGTTCTTCTATATGAAGTTATTCACATAAATATCTCAAATTTTCGTAAGGGGTTCAGCCTCTACCCACTTCATGAAGTAGTCAATTGCTACCAGCAGAAAACTTCATTTGACCAGTTACTTGGGATAGTCGTTCAACAAGATCCATGCCCCACTAGGCAAACGATCAAGGGCTAGATACTGGGTTCAAATCTGTTGTCGATTGATGTATCAAAGGTGCGAATCTTTGGCACTTCTCGTACTTTCTAACATAGGTTTCAGCATCCTCTGCATCTAGGGCCACCAGTACCCCTGAGTGATGGCCTTATAAGTAAGTGACCTACACCCAGCATGGTTTCCACATACACCTTCATGAATTTCATACAAGAAGTCCTCAACCTAGGAGGGATACACACGTTTCAAAAGGGGCCCAGTAAAGGACCTTCTGTAGAGATGGCCTTCAACTATTAGTCTAAACCTGGCCGACCTCAATCTTGTCTTGTGCGCCTCTTTTCAGTCATCTTGTAGCTTGCCATCCCTGAGGAACATTACTATTGCATCTATCCAGCTTGGTTTCATCTCCATACACATTGCTTCGTACTTTGTGATCTGGGGCTCCATACTTGGGCCTGACAAATAATCAACCATTATGGTCCTTGCCTCACTTGATTTCATTGCACTAGCCAAGTTTGTCAAGGCATCGGCTTGACTGTTGTCATCTCAGATAACTTGCTATAGCCGGCAATCCTAGAATAAGAAAAGCAATCTAATAACCTCTTTAACATAGGCTATAATTCATTTATCTCGGGCTGCATACTCGTTTATTGCCTGATTCACAATAAGTTAGGAGTCACAGAAGACTACCACCTCATCGACCTCTATTAATGCTACCAACTTCAACCCTACAATCAGTGCCTCATACTCTGCTTTATTGTTTGAGGCTTTGAATCCCAAACGAATAGACCGCTCTAATATTCACCCATTTGGCGATATTAACACTACTCCTGTCCCCGCTCCTTGACGGTTTGAACTTCCATTAACAAACAAGCGGAAGGAGTCGCCAATGTAGATGTTGCAAGACTTTGGTTTTTCTTATTTCTTCTGTTTTGCTATAGTAGGGTTCTTGGGTAATAGTTGGGTTCTTTTTACTTCCCTGGGCATCCCCAGCTGCGGCTCACAGGAGTCCAACGCGAGATGGCACCAGGGGTGAATTGGAGCACAAATTTGGCCAGAACCTGGCCCTTAATTGCTGTTATAGGCCTAAAATCCAAATCGTATTGGCCCAACACTATTGCCCATTTGGCTATTCTCCCTGTCAAATCTCCATGCTACAACAGGGACTTCAAGGGATGCTCAGTCAACACCACAATCTTGTGGGCTTGGAAATAATGATTTAATTTTTTGGAAGCCATCACTAAGGCTAGTGTCAATTTTTTCAAGGGCAGGTACCTGGTTTCTGCTCATGCTAGGGTTTTACTTACGTAGTATACCGCCTTTTGTTCTCCCTCCGTTTCTCGGATTATTACTACGCTCACTGCGTGTTCTGAAACTGCCAAGTATAGGAACAATTTTTCTCTAGGTACTAGATTTGACAGAACTGGAGTTGTTGTCAGGTACCTTTCAAGTCGGCCAAGGCGACTTCGCACTCTTCCGTCCACAAAAAAATTGTGGCCTTCTTTAACAAACTAAAAAATGGTTTACACTTATTAGAACTTTGGCTAATAAACCTGTTTAGGGCTACCGCCTTGCTGGTCAAAATCTGAACCTACTTGGCTGATGTTGGGGCTCTTTAAGTCAAGAATGGCCTTGATTTGATTTGGGCTTGCCTCAATGCCCCTTCGGTAACTAAGTATCCCAGGAACTTACTAGACCCGACTCCAAATGCGCATTTCGAAGCATTAAGTCGAAGCTGATATATTCTTAGGATATCAAAAACTGCTTTCAAGTCGGCCAGATGATTCCCAAGTTCTTTGGTCTTCACGACCATGTCATCAATGTACACTTCTACTATTTTGCCAATCAAATGTTTGAACATCTTGGTCACCAATCTCTAGTAGGTTGCTCTTGCATTTGTCAACCCAAAAGGCATCACTTTGTAGCAGTGCAACCCTTTTAGGGTGATAAATGCAATATTCTCCTCGTCAAGGGGATACATTGTTATCTGGTGGTATCCTTTGTAAGCATCTAGGATGCTCATCCTCTCATGCCCTGAAGTAGCATCCACCAGCTAATCAATTTTAGGCAGAGGGAAGCTATCTTTAGGACAAACCTTATTCAGGCTGGTGAAGTCTACACAAACCCTCCACTTCTCATTTTTCTTTTTCACAACTACTGTGTTGGACAGCTAAGTTGGGTAGTTCACCTCCCAATTAGCCTTGGTTTCCAACAGCTTGTCCACTTCCTCTTTTACTGCCTCCACATGAATCAATGTCAACCTCCTTACCCGCTGAATGATAGGTTTAGTTGACCTATCTATATTGAGCATATGGCACGTGACCTTAGGGTCAATGTCTGGCATCTCATATGGTGTCCAGGCAAATAATTCTATGTTGACCCGTAAGGAAGCCTCTAACTCCCTTTCCTCCTCCTTGGCCAAGCTTGAGCCGAGAAAGAAGAAGCGCTCTTCATCTATTTCTTGGACTAGAATTTTCTTCAAGGCTTCCTCGCTCTTCTCAGCTAATTCTTTGCCGACATCATCTAGGACTTCCATGTTCTCGTGCTCGATTTCTACTTTTTCTACCTCTCGCACATTGCAGTTGGATTTCATTGCTACCATGGAGCAATTCTTTTTCTGCACTTGATCCCCTCTAACTTCCTCAATTCCGTGTTCAGTTGGAAATCGTTACAATTGGTGTAACGTTAAGGGAATAGCCCTCATTGCGTGCAGCCACGGTCTTCCCAATATAGCATTCTAAGGGGAAAGGGTATCAATTACCGTAAATTCTGTGCTAACATTCCTAGTGCCTGCCTACACATTCAAATTTATTGCTCCCAGAGGCCATATCGGCGTTCCATTGAACTTGACCATTGGGTTGTTCGACTACTCCAAATCATCTCTGTGAAAGCCAAACTCCTTGTAACATCTGACATACATGATGTCACAAGAGCTGCCTTGGTTGATCAGAATACGCCTTACTTGGCATTCTCCAATCTTGAGGGTCACTACTAGAGCATTGTTGTGCGGATGCTGCACCATGTCTAGGTCTACCTCAGTAAAGGACACCATTGGTCCCTGGTACTCATTTGTCTTAGGCCTCTTTTGCTGGACCTAATACATATGTTGTAGGTGCCTTACTTTTTGTATCTCTCCTCGTATATCATTCTCATTGACCTTCGAATGAATCGCATTGATCACCCGAGGTTTTGCTTGCTGTTGTTATGGCGGTGGTGGTGCCGCTGGTGCTAGAGGAAGCCTTGCATGCTCTTCCCTCATTCTGGCCTCATCTACTAGGTCCCTCAAGTGACCCTGTCTGACTAGGTCTTCCAAGTGCATCTTCAAGGCTCTGTACCCTTGTGTCAGGTGCTCATCCTCATTGTGGTAGGCAGAGTGCTTCCGAAGGCTCCTTCCCATAAACTCACCAAAGACTTTCTCCGGCGCTCTATAATATGGTTGGTTCCTGATTCTTTCTAGAACTTTGTAAACCGAGATCCGGAACACAATGGTGACTGTCTGGGCAGCCCTCAACCTTATTTCCTGCCTATTAAATCTAATATTACCTCGATCTCGCTTTAGCGAGCCGTTTCTCTTCTCCTGCTTCGACGCCTTTGTTCTCGCTGTATCCTCTTCTACTCTAGCATATTTCTCGATCCGTGCCATGAGCTCCTCTATACTCTTTGGCAGAGTTTTTGCCAGCAATTTCCCAAGTGGACATTTATCCTCCAGGCTGTTCTTAAAAGACACGACCACCAACTCCTGGTTGCATCCCGATATTCGGTTGAACACCTTATAATACCTTTTGGCATAAGCCCTAAGGCTTTCACCCTTGCTAATTTTCAGAGCCACCAGGGAGTCTACCTTTAGTGGCTATAACTTGTTTGTCACAAACTTGGCCACAAACATCTTGGCCAGGCCTTCCCAACTCTTCACAGTTCTTTTCGGCAACTTGTGAAACCAATTTGATGCAATTTTCCCAAAGGATGAGGGGAACACCTTGCACAGCAACTGTTCATTCCCGATATACAAAACCATTGAATTCAAATATAAGCCGACGTGAAAGTTCGGATCGAACTTACCGTCATAAATCTGGAACCTTGGCATATGAAACCTTTTTGGGGCCTTAAACCTATTCAACTCCACTACGAACGGCATTCTTAGTTTGACGGGGGATATGATCTCAGCATTCTGCCACTTCCTCTGGAGGTAGTCCCTCAAGTCCTCCTTAGTCTGACTAGGAGCTCGGCTGTCAACAGATTTTAGTCTTTTTGGTGCGCTGCTCCCGACATCATGGTGTGTCCTCTTGGATTTTTCTTCATTCACTATATCAAAGCAAAGTCCCTTACCCTAGACGTGCCGATGTTCTTTGACACAAGTTCCCTTGGTATGAGGCGTCCTCTAAGATTCACCTCTCACTGACTCTGCTTGCCTGGCATCTCGTGAAAACTAGTGTGAGCGTTCTTTTTCCTTGCCATGTTACGGGACTGTTGGGATTGCTTTCTGCTCCCCGTTTCTGGGCATCAGTCTTGGCTCCTGGCATCGGCATGTCTTGCAATAGAAACGATGGTTGCATGACGTTGTTCTGCATCATGAAGTTGAAAATTGATTGTAGATCTACCAACTTGTTGGCCATTCCCTTCATCTCGCCATCCCTTCTCAGGCACATATCCTTTCATACCTAGAGATCGCTTTCGTTGTAATACTTATCTCGGCCTGATTTCTTCAGGGCGTCTCCCTCTTTGCCGACATCCTTATCCCTAGGATTTTGATCCAGTGCTCATTCATTATGGTTTTCTTCCTCGATGTTAGGATCAGTATGTTTACCACTCTCGCCTAGAACATTGTCCCAGATCTTTTCTCCCTGCCCGTTGTTGGCCATCCATTCCCCCTAAGTTCCCACAGATGGCGCCAAATTATGGGTGTTGATTTCCGAACACATAACCAAATAGGAAACTTGGCTGGAGAGCACCGACAGAATAGATTAAGCCCGAACAACCTGTCACAGAAAAATAAGAATCTGGCGATGGTTCGTCCACCCGTGGGCACTTCGACGATCAAGTCGATAATCAAATATCTCTTATAGATAACAAATTGTGCTTAAACTCACAAGAAATAACTTACTGCTCACCGTATATCACACATACCTGAGACCCACGAGGGTACCCTACTTTTATAGCCAGCAATGACCTGATCTTTTTAGAAGCCTTACTTCAGTGGACTCAGGCTCAATGCTCATCCTGGACTCTCAACTAGATAAAGATAAACTCCCTAACAGCTTTATCTTTATCCAGACTGAGATCCTCTCCTATTTTAGGACTCTTGCCCCTTATCTGCTTATCTTAGATTCCGGTATCTTCGTGGATAACCTCAGCCTAGTCGAGATCACCTCGACATCATGACCAGGCCACGTGGCACCTCGGCTAACACTTTGGCGTCACCTTGGCCACGTGTTGTCATTCATGAAATATGTCCCCACACCCTTTGTTTTCGTATTCATAATAAATGGTTGTATGGAAAATATTTAACCCTTAGACGATGCTATCCATCAGAATTAATAACCATTTTCATAAAACATTAGGTTTTGAAAATGGTGATGGTCACATTGGTAGGTGCGAAAATTGAGAGCAAGCATGTGAGAAAGATGAGTAATGGAAAATAAATACAAAGATTAATAGAGAGAGAACTTCATCATACGTAACAATGGAGGCCATTTGACTTCTCGAAGCGTCGACGGTGCTGACAGAGGAGAAGTGGTGACGACAGTGCAACCTCTGAGGAGGAGTGAGTGTAGCATACATGAAGAGTTTCAAAAGTGTTCTACCAAAAAAAAAAAAAAAGAGTGTTTCAGTTTGAGAAGTTATTGGTTGGTCCTGACACCGCTATGTAATGCCCTACATGTATTCTGATTAGGAGAGTATGGGATCTATAATTTTGTATTGAATAACTGAGAAATATGATAACACATGAGATTTACAAGTTTTTTTTTTTTTTTTTAAACACTTGGTGGTTTCTTTTTCCAAATATATTTTTTCTTTTTTAAAAAAGTTTTGTTCTTTTTCTAAGGTTTTCGTATATATTTTCTGCGTTTTTTGAAAAATCCTCTTCGCTTGGGAAATGTATTACGATTAATTTTCTAATTTGCTTTCAAAATTTTATCATAACATTTTGACCATATTGTGAGCTGAAAATTTCATTTTTTATTTGTTTTTTTGCCTTTGCTTCTAGACATCAATCTACTATCAATCTTAGAACATAATTAATGCGAAAACCAAGATTATTATATTCTTCCTTCCCTATTTTTTCGAGAAAATCATAATTTGTTTTAATACATAACTCATCACATGGATTAGGGAGTTTATGGAAAAATTAACCTAACCAGAGTTGATTTGCTGGTGGATCAATAAGATAATAATATTTTTTAAAAGTTTGAACATAGTCTTCAAAAAGACAAATATTACATAATTTTAATTTAGTCAAAATATAATTTGCATCTGCTTGCAAATTCGCATCTCCTGCAAAACCACATAAATTTTCTTTTATGATTTTGCAAATTCAGCTAAGATTGTATTAAGTGTGAGAAAATTTGCCAACAAAGCTGTTTTTTGACTTTTTCCAATTTCAGATTTTTCCCACTGTCTGAACCATTGCAACACATCTCTGTGAAGAGTTGCTGCAATAAAATCAAAGAAATTTTCCTTTGACCAACTATTTTTATAATTGGTAATAATGATGGACAACGATTGTGCCCAATCATCAATTGCCTGTAGCTGATCCTTAAATGAAACATGAGACAAGTCTAAATAAGTACCATTTTGAGCTATTGAATACTTATGATTATTATATTTTCTAAATATTATTGACTTAAGTGTAGGATTTGAGGTACTTCCAGTGTTAGTATCATTTTTAACTTCATTTGTTTGAATAAAGTCAAAATTTTCTCCATCTTCCCATATGCTAAATAATTCGGTATCATTTTTAATTTTATTTGTTTGAATAAAGTCAAAATTTTCTCCATCTTCCCATCTGTCAAATAATTCGGAATCAAATGGCTCTTCTATCTTTATTTTTCCCTTATTTATTTCTGGTGAAACATCTTAATCTATTGTATCTTCAGATGAGAATGATTGACTATCATCATCATTAGTTGACATATTAATATCATCATTAAAGTGCTGTAAAAGGGCTTCATGTTCTAGATAAGTTTTTCTTATCTGATCTAGTACCCTATTTCTTTCATCAATACCTAAATCTGGATCTTTATATAATTTTCTCCAATATTTCAACAATATTTTCATATCCAGTCCTATTATAGGTATTGGTTTGAAATACCATAATATCTTTTGTACCATAAAATAGCCTAGAAATGGAATTATCTCTTGAACTATTCATTCCATCATTGTTTATGAAGGATATAATTTCTAATTTTGTCACCAAATTGTTTATTTGGGTTTTTGCTTCTTTGTTTAAATCAATATTTATTATAGAACCTAAATTGTTTATTTTAGATTCTATGGACTCAACTTTGGATTCTAGATAGTTTTTATTTATTCTTTGATTTTTATCTAATTTAGAAAATTGAGAACACATAATATCAGTAATATTATTTAAACTAGAACACACACTATTTATATTTGCAAATTTTTTAGTAACATGCAGACTATGATCATATTTATTATTAACATTATTTTTTTGTAGTTTCAAAGCATATTATATCTTCAGGATTAATTGTCATTATAGATTGTTGTTGGTACCTAAGACCCTCCTAGTGTATTTATTTGATGCCTAAAACCTCTCTTTATGATCTTAAAGACTTAATTATGGCCAATAGTCAAAAGATCTTAATGAGTATATGGGCTTTGACATACACTAAGCATATAGGTTTTACAACAATTATAAATGAAACAAATAATTATGAAGATATAAAATACAAAGGATACACAATTAAAAACTAAACTGGACTAACAATATTTTTCTAGTTAAATTTTTTTAATTTTTAATATCATGAAGCACACCATACACACTTATATATATCAAAATTTATACATAAAGATAGAAATACTTACATAACTTGATCTTTCTTTCAAAAGCTATTCACCAAGCTTTGATACAAATTACAAATAGCAAAAGGAAATGAGCTTTCTACTATTTTTATCAAGTTAAACAACAAAAACAGAACAAGGAAAGGAGAAGTTTAGGCAACAAAGGTGGAGAGAATTTATATTGCTCCATTATGTTGGCATCAATACCAATTTGTAGACTACAACTTTGTAGATACAAACAAAAAAGTCATTAAGCCTAACCGTAAGCTTTTTTGGTTTTCCAAAGACTAGAAATCAAAAAAGTCATAACACAATAAATACAATGGATAAAAAAAGTCTATTACAATGACTTTTTATTTCATATCTTCTGATAAACTCTACAGTTTCTACAATTATATACACTGTCTACCCTCTCTCTTATTTATAGATAAGATTTGGCTAAGCTGATTTATCATGTAGCGTCGATTGAAATGATTGATTTGACCACTTTCCGCCTAATAATGCAGGTTGCTCTACGTGTCCTGGATAAGGTTGGAGTCGATCAGGAGACAACTGTATGTGATAGTGGGGTCCACTATGCTTCCATCCAGTTTATGAGATTGTGATATTCTTCATCAGTCTCTAATGGAGAGAAATCAGGATCCTGGCTGTATTGCTTATTTTGAAATTGTTCTACATCATCCGCAGTCATGGCTAGCTCTAACGGAAGATCCAAATTATTTCTCTTTTTAAGATTTAATAACATATCAAGAGCCTCATTAATTTGTGTAGGAGACGTTTGATATGTTATAGGAAAATGAATTACAAATAGTATTCTACTATCTATGACCATGAATGGCAATTTTGCTAAGCCATGGATATTAGAAGCTGCCTGTAAAATAGTTATTAGACTGTCTATCCAATATTCTATCAAAGAAAGTTTTTCAATTGTTTTCAATCGCTCCCTCCTACAATCTTCATCCAAATAATCATCTTCAAATTTAAAATTTTCAGTTTCTTTGAGATACCAAATTTGGTATGGTTGGAAAAAAATGTTCTTGTTCTCACCAACCAATTGTGCTAAAGATTCAAAAAGTAAAATATTTACTCCATCGGAAGCCTTTTACTACCCATGAGAGCATTGCTTTGATGATCATTGGATATTCTATCTACTGGATTAGATCTAAAATTTGAAAAATAACTTGATTAGTTATTCCCTAATCTATGTCTTCAAAAAAACCACATGTCATGGTTTGCCATGGTGGTTGTTTTGGGAATTCCATATTTAAAATTTAGTTTATCATAAGATCGTTCTAAGATTTGTCTAATTTTATCACGATAATCCTCAACTCAATTTTTGATTAATAGAAAAATTTCTTTTGGAAGCAAAGTTCTTACTTTTTCAAAAAGACAAATTCTTTTTATTTGTTCAAAAACTAGATCAGAAAACTCATCTGATATGAGGTCTGATAGCTGAAGAAACTTGTTTATTTTTTCAAAATTAAAATCTTCATTCCAATTCATTTGTTTAAGGATATTGAAACAAAGATTTTGCAAATCTTTTAATTTAGTTGTTTACTTACTAATTTGTTGGCCAGAACCCCTATGTGTTTTCGAAATTTCACTTTGTTGTCTATAATGTGAGTTTTCCAAACTCCATTGAGTTCTATATAAATTTCTCTGGATATACCAGGGTTGAAAAAATCTTTTATTTCAGATTCATCTAGTTTAGATGTCTAAATATTAGTTGGAACTGTGTTAGTTGTCATTTGACAAAAATTATTTTGATAAACAGGCATAGCTGGTATACTATAAAAAGCTTTTTTAGTTTTGGTCATGCTATCATAGGATTTAAAACTTGCTCCTGGAAATCCGCAAATTTGCTTATTGCACTCATTCCATTCTGTGTAAATTCCATGTTGTTTTTCTACAAATACAACATAAACTTTTTCTTGTCTGGGAATTGTTTTTTTAGCAATTGTTACCCAATCTCCTTAAGCGGGTTGTTTACTCTTATCCATTGTTTCCTCTTGGTCTAGAGGTCTTCTACAAAAATTAAAATTACTTGTTTAGTAATTTAATTTTCTAAAATAATTTCTACTAGAAAAATCTGTAAGAAAATTGTTAGTACATTTGAGGTGTTCTACCTCAAAAGTATATACAGAAATTTTATTATACCAAGCTAATCTTCTTCCTTGCTCAATAGATTTTTTATTGATCAAGAAATCTTTTACTGGCTTATTATCAGTGCGTACAATAAAATTTTCTGGGGCTAACTAAATATGAAAACTTTTTATTGCAAGTAATTCTTTTTCAAAAATAATATATTTCTGTTCATTTGGTTTGAAGGTTCCAGAATTATATCCACAAATTAGTTCTTCTTTTCGTAATTTTATAGGTATTGGATTTTTTCTTGGTCTAATAAAGGTATCTCTTTATCATGCCATGAGTTACTTGATATTGCTTTAAGAACACATCCCCAGCATGCTTCTGAGACATTTGTTTCTAAAATTAATTTATCACCTATTTAGGAAGATAAACATCTGGTAAAGTTTTAACATTTTTTTAATTTGTTTAATTAAAGAAACATCTTCTGCTGTCCATTCGAAAATAATATTTTTCCTTAATTTGGTTAACCAAGGAATTTCTATTTTTGAAAGATTTTTGATAAAATTTCTTCCATAATTTAAAATACCTAATAAACTCTGTAATTGTGTTATATTTTCAAGAGTATTAATAAAATCTCGTACTTTGGACAAAATATGTTATTGTAATTTTAAACCTTTCTAGTATAAAATTATTCCCAAAAATTTAATTGATTCTTTTTCTAGTTCAATCTTTTTTGATGATAACATAATTCCATGTTTTTGGAATTTTTCGTAAAGTAATTTTAAATGTCTCTTATGCTTCTTCCAGGTTTTAGAGAAGATAAGTATGTAATCAATATAAACTACACAGCAATCTTTAATATCTTTAAAAATTGTATACATCCACCATTGAAATACCTATGGTGCTGTATTTAATCCAAAAGGCATAACATTCCAGTGATAATGTCATCTAGGTCTACTGAAAGCTATCAATTTTTTTGATTTTTCAGTCAATTGAATTTGTCAAAATTCACTCTCACAATCGAATTTGCTAAAGATTTTTGATCCTTTGGTTAAGTTAACCAAAACATCTTTTCTTGGAATAAAATATCCATCAAATTCTTAATTTTCATTTAGCTGTTTATAGTTGACTATCATTCGAGCTTTTCCTCTTTTAATTTCAGCATGGTTTCTTACCATAAAAGTTGGACTAGAGTGAGGGCTTCTAATTTCTTCAATTAACTTTTTGTCCAAAAGTTCATGAAGTTGAATATCAAATTCATCTATATCTCGTTTAGTATAGATCATTCGTCTTACTCTAATGATAACATTAGGGTCTTTTAATTTCAAACTACAATAACACAGGCTACATTGCCATAGTTTTAATGGTTTTTCACTAAAATTTTCTTCTAAAATTTTATAAATCCAATGTGATTCACCAATAGTTTTGATGATGGGAGTTAAATCACTATGCAGAATGAGTTCGAACTATTTATCACAAATATATTTATGTTGTTCTAACAATGGAATATGAATTAACACATTGTTTATACTTAATGAAATGGCTTTTTTCTGTATTTGCATTGGAAGGTATTTATATATAAAATTATTTCCTAGAAGAAAATCTCCATGCATGTACGGAAAACATAAAATTTTCGGTATAATGAACTTGCTATCATTTAACCAAATAGCTATATTTTTAGCCTTGAATTATATGGAAGTATGGTTGCCATCAATTCTAGTAACCAAAATTAGATGTTTCATTAATGTCCATTTTTCTTTTGGTATGGCATTCTATTTGTTGGAACAATCTTCTGAGTAAATGAAATAAATAGAAACAAAGCCAAACAAAATAAAATAAAACTTACTGAATTTATTTTGTTGAACCGAATTTAAAAATCAAAAGACCAAGTCGAGTGTGTGACACTCTGTTCTTAAGACAGATTCGTCCCGCTACGATGCTTACGGTTGAATGGCGTCTATCTCCCAGGATACAATAATCTTAACCAATTTGTAGTAGCACTCCAAAACAAATTGTTCAGCGAACCAAACCTGTGTTCTAACTTTCTGAATATTTATTCTAAAACTAAAATGAAGAATAATGCAGAAGAGAAAATTTTTGGACAGCAGTATATAAGATGCAGACTGTTTTTTCGGCTGTCTCTCAATGTAAAGATTGCTGGAATATAATCTCTATTTATAGGCAACAAAGTGACAGTTGGAATAGTCCGAACAGGTACAACAAATTGAATGAACAGATGCACTTTTTAATTCAAACAATTCTTCTGACCGTTTGTTTGGAACAAATTTTCAAACCTTTTGTTTTGAAAAATGTATCCGTTGCAAACAAATATTCAAACTATTTGAAAAGTGCCGTTGGTGACAAACAAAAGAACTATTTGGACCTTTATTATTTAAACTATTTAAAATATATATATTAAACTATTTGAATATATATATACATATATTAAACTATTAAAATAGTTTAATAAATAAAGGAAGAGGTACAAACTTTAGGAAACCACTTAGGAATCAAAATTTAGAATTTAGAATTAAATTAAATTCCCACAATTACAAACTTTAGGAAACCATTTAGGAACCAAAAATTTGAATTTAGAATTAAATTAAATTAAATTTCCACAATAATTTTTATTGAAAAAATTCAAAAGAATTTTATCTAAAAAATTAACGTTAAACCCGAAAACGATGTCAACTTCCCATTCACTCATAAATGGTTTTGACGTTCCGTCTTCACTGTTTGACTTGCCACGCGACAAGGAACATGTCACCTCTTCGGACCCACCCCAAAAGACGTTTGGTGCCCACTCAATTTTGGACTCAAAGTTGGTCCAAAATATGCCTATATAAACCAATTTTTTCCAATAATCCCCCACATGAATGGAATTTGACGGAGAGAAAATGCAACAACATGATCTAATTACAGAGAGTACAAAAATTAAAAATATTCGGCAAAGGATAGGTAGCTTTTGGCTTTGAACCTTCCCTTGTGAGACACTATCGGATTTACTAGCTAACCAGTGAACATGATGTCTTAAACTGTTCAGCCGTTTGTGTCAACCAAGACAATAGAACTCACACAGTATATCCCCAGACACAGTTTAGTTCTCACTATTATGTTCATTTTGGCCCTGAACAACCTAGTCTTTCATGAGTGCTCTAGAGAATTGTAGCCCTTCACAAATCTCATAGAACCGGCCCAGTTCATACTCATATAGGTGATTCTTATGAACAGTACACTGCTATACTCCACTAGGTGTACCTAGATATAAGAATCATTAAAAGTTTTACTTAACCTAAAACGCTGCAGACATCACTATTTCATCATAGAAATGGGTAGGAGTTAAACTCCCCAGCGATCCTTCTGAGTCATTCACAACTCAGTTGTCCCTTTGAACTTAGATCTTGGGATCTCCAGTCAACTAGGTTGGATTACAGTTGTGGTAACTCTTATTTAATAGGCTTTAGTCCTATTCCCCTCGATAAATTCTCAACTAGCCCTCTTGCTAACACTTTGGTTAGTGGATCCGTTATGTTGTCTTTAGACTTTACATAATCAATGGAAATAATTCTATTAGAGAGTAGTTGTCTTACGATATTATGTCGACGACGAATATGTCGAGACTTACCGTTATACATATGACTCTGTGCTCTACTTACTGTAGATTGACTATCGCAATGTATGCATATAGCAGGCACTAGTTTTGGCCATATTGGAATATCTTCAAGAAAGTGGCGAAGCCATTCTGCTTCTTCCCCTGCTTTGTCTAAAGCTATGAATTCTGATTCTATAGTAGACCTAGCAATACAAGTCTGTTTGGAAGATTTCCAAGATACAGCCACACCACCAAGAGTAAAGACATACCCACTGGTGGACTTCGAGTCTCTAGTATCCGATATCCGATATCCAATTGGCATCACAGTATCCTTCAAGTACTGCTGGATATCTAGTAAAATTCAACCCAATGTTACGAGGAAATCGAAGATATCTTAGAACCCTTATAATTGCTTTCCAGTGTTCTACTCCTGGGTTACTCGTATATCTACTTAATTTACTTACTGCGTAAGCTATATCTGGGCGAGTGCAGTTCATCAAGTACATTAAGCTTCCAATAATTTGGGCATACTCTAATTGAGAAATACTTTCTTGTACATTCTTAGAAAAATACAAATTAACATCTACATGTGTTCTAGCAAGATGATCATCATCCTTGCTGAATTTGTCAAGTATTTTCTCCATGTAATGAGATTTTGACAAAGCATATCCTTCTGATGTTTTGGTAATTTTCATACCAAGAATTACATCAGCAATGCCCATGTCCTTCATGTCAAAATGTTTATTCAACATTTTCTTGGTAGTTTTAATCATATCATTATTACTACCAATGATGAGCATATCATCTACATTAAGACATATAATGATATAACCTTTGTTTGTGTTTTTAATATAAACACATTTGTCACACTCATTAATTTTAAATCCATTTAACATCATTACCTTGTCAAATTTCTCATGCCATTGCTTTGGCGCTTATTTTAAACCATATAATGATTTAACCAATTTATACACTTTCTTTTCTTTTCCTGGAACAGAAAAACCTTTTGGTTGTTCCATGTAAATTTCTTCATTTAACTCACCATTTAAGAAAGAAGTTTTCACATCCATTTGATGAATTTCGAGATTGTATAGAGCTGCAATGGCAATTAGCATTCTAATGGATGTTATTCTAGTAACCGGTGAGTATGTGTCAAAGTAATCAATACCTTCTTTTTGTCTAAATCCTTTGACCACAAGTCTTGCTTTGTATTTGTCAATTGATCCATCCGCTTTCATTTTCGTTTTGAAAATCCACTTGTACCCAAGAGGTTTACAACCTGGTGGCAAGTCCACTAATTCCCAAGTGTGATTTTGCAATATGGATTCAAGTTCACTGTTGACAGCTTCTTTCCATAAAGAAGCTTCAGGACTGGACATAGCCTCTTTAAAAGTTAAAGGCTCATTTTCTAACAAATATGTTAGAAAATCTGGACCAAAAGATTTTGAGGTTCTAGCACGTTTACTATGCCTAAGTTCCTCTACCTTATTTTGATTTAATTCTTGTTCTTGATCATGTTCTTGATCCTGACTAGTAATAGCATTACGAGATTTTTTATTATTACTAGTCTCTTGTCCAGTCTTATTTGGAATACATGTTCAAAGAAATATGCATTCCGAGATTCAATAATAGTATTTAGATGCATTTCGAAATGTTCTGATTTATGAATCAAAAACCGATATGCACTACTATTCTTGGCATAACCAATGAAAATGCAATCAATGGTCTTAGGACCTATCTTAGTCTTTTTAAGACTAGGAATAGTCACTTTAGCTAAACACCCCCACACTTTTAAGTATTTGTAGGATGGTACTCTACCATGCCACATTTCATAAGGTGTTTGATTCACTTTCTTTCGGGGTCCTTTATTTAAAATATAATTAGCAGAAAGTATTGCTTCCCCCCACAAGTTCTGAGGTAATCCAGAACTTATTAACATGACATTCATCATTTCTTTTAAAGTTCTATTTTTCCTTTCAGCAGTTCCATTTTGCTGAGGTAAGTAAGGTGCGGTGCTGTGATGAATTATTTCATGTTCTTTACAAAACTCACCAAAAGGTGATTCATATTCACCACCTCTATCACTTCTAAGTTTCTTGATTTTCTTACTAAGTTGATTATCAACTTCATTCTTATATTGAATGAAAGTTTCCAAAGTTTCATCCTTGGTTCGAATTAAATAAACATAACTATATCTAATATAGTCATCTATAAAAGTGATAAAAAAAAATTTCCCACCTCTAGTTTGAATTGATTTAAAATCACAAATGTCACTATGAATTAATTCAGGTGGTTCCATACTTCTTTCAATTGAATGAAAAGAAGTTTTAGATAATTTTGCCTCAACACAAATTTTACATTTATGATTTGAATCAATGTCAAATTTAGGTAAACATTCCATATTAATTAATCTATGCAAAGATCCATGATTAACATTTCCTAGTCTACCATGCCATAAATTTGAAGACTCAAGCAAGTAAGAAGAAGATGTAGTATTATTAATACCTGAGGGTACAATGGTCATTACATTTAACTTGAAAAGGCCATCAGACATGTAATCTTTTCCTACATACATCACATTCTTAGTAAGTACAAATTTATCACTCTCAAATACTAACCTAAACCCATTCTTACTCAACAAAGATCCGGAAACAAGATTCTTGCGAATGTCCGGTACATGCAGCACATTGTTGAGAGTGAGTTCCTTTCCAGATGTCATCTTAAGTATAATCTTTCCTTATCCTTCAACTTTGGAAGTTGAGGAGTTGCTTATAAAAAGTTGTTCACCATTGTCCACTGTAGAATAAGATGTGAACATCTTTTTGTCGGCATAGATATGGCGAGTAGCACCAGTGTCCACCCACCATTCTTTAGGATTTCTGACAAGATTTGCCTCGGAAACAACTGCAGAAAGATTTATGACATCTACACCATTGGAAATTTCATCCATTTCGGTCATTTTGGCTTTAGCAACCTTCTTACTTGATCTTCCTTTGCCTTTACGTTTGTAACGACGCTCTTTGACCCGATGTTCCTCTTTGTTACAAATGTAACACATGTCATTAAACTTGTATTTCTTAGTTTCCCCTCCTTTAGATAGCATTCTCTTCTGCCATCTTTTAAAAACAGTTCCTAAGAACTTCTTTGATTTTTCACCATGATTCACTGGCACAATCCCAACATAAGGAGAGGTTGGCGTAATGGCAATCACCATACCAATACTGATTTGAACATTAGTTTGACCAGTTTTAGTAGCCATAAATTCTAAATTATAAAATAAAATTATAATTTGAATTTTATACTACACAGAAAATTTAAACCAAAAAACACAGAGTTTTAAATTCTGTAAAAATAAAATAAACAAGAATTGTAACTTTTATTTCCTATTAATTTGAAAATAAAATAAAATTTTATTTAAACAAATTAAACCAAAACTACAGAAATAAATTCTGTTAAAATAAAAGAAACAAAACAAAACAAAATGTAACTTTTATTTTCAATTAATTTGGAAATAAAATAAAATAAAATTTTATTTAACCAAAATAATTCCACACAGAAAACTAATCCAAATTCACAGAATTAAATTCTGTAAAAATAAAAGAAACAAGAATGTAACTTTTATTTTCCAATTAATTTGAAAATAAAATAAAATTTTATTTATCCAAATTAATTCCATACAGAAAATTAAATTTCTGTAACACTTCAATGATTAAAATACTAAAATAGAATTTTAATTAATGAAAACTCAGAAAATAATTTCTAAAAACCAAAATTAATTTTCTGACAAAATTTCACAAAAATATATTCTGAATTGTTAATGATACCAGTATTGTACTACTAGTTGTCAAAGAAAATAGACAGCATATTATTACTATCTGTCAAATAGCATATAATCACTATGTATTTTTCCAACCAGAATATTATTTTGTAAATCCACAGAAAATAATTTTCTTAAAAGAAGAAAGAGAAAAGGAAACAAATGAAAAATTCTGTAAACAGAATAATTCGAATTTGTCTTAAGATTGTTGGAACAATCTTCTGAGTAAATAAAATAAATAGAAACAAAGCCAAACAAAATAAAATAAAACTTACTGAATTTATTTTGTTGAACCGAATTTAAAAATCAAAAGACCAAGTCGAGTGTGTGACACTTTGTCCTTAAGACAGATTCGCCCCGCTACGGTGCTTAGGGTTGAGTGGCGTCTATCTCCCAGGATACAATGATCTTAACCAATTTGTAATAGCACTCCAAAACAAATTATTCAGCAACCAAACCTGTGTTCTAACTCTCTGAATATTTATTCTAAAATTAAAATGAAGAATAATGCAGAAGAAAAAATTTCTGGACAGCGGTATATAAGATGCAGACTGTTTTTTCAGATGTCTCTCAGTGTAAAGATTGCTGGAATATAATCTCTATTTATAGGCAACAAAGTGACAGTTGAAATAGTCCAAACAGATACAACAAATTGAATGAACAAATGCACTTTTTAATTCAAACAATTCTTCTGACCGTTTATTTGGAACAAATTTTCAAACCTTTTGTTTTGAAAAATGTATCCGTTGCAAACAAATATTCAAACTAACAAATATTCAAACTATTTGAAAAGTGCCGTTGGTGACAAACAAAGGAACTGTTTGGACATTTATTTTTTAAACAATTTAAAATATATATATTAAACTATTTGAATATATATATATATTAAACTATTGAAATAGTTTAATAAATAAATGAAGAGGTACAAACTTTAGGAAACTACTTAGGAACCCAAAATTTGAATTTAGAATTAAATTAAATTCCCACAATAATTTTTATTGAAAAAATTCAAAAGAATTTTATCTAAAAAATTAATGTTAGACCCGAAAACGACGTCAACTTCCCATTCACTCATAAATGGTTTTGACGTTCCGTCTTCACCGTGTGACTTGCCACGCGACAAAGAACACGTCACCTCTTCGGACCCACCCCAAAAGACGTTTGGGGCCCACTCAATTTTGGGCTCAAAGCTAGCCTAAAATATGCCTATATAAACCAAATTTTTCCAACACTATTTACATGAGCTGATTGTAACTCCTGTATCTATGAGAACACTGAGGCTATGAGGTTTATAACCTACAAAATTAAATATTCCCAATACATATGTGTATCTTCTTTTTCCTTGCCTATGAGAAAAAATAATATCATCTTTTTTTATGTAAAAATGATACATATATGCAGACTTAATATGTTCAGATTGTCTTCTTGTTTCCAAAAAAATAGGAATCTGAACATTTGTTGAAGTAATAGAATCTTGATTAGAATTATTACTTGATTCACCAATGCTTAATTTTGAAAATGATTTGTTAGGAAAATCTTTTTCAAATATAGAAGTTTATCTTTTAATTTTTAGAACTGTATTTTCAATATATAAATTTTTTTCTGATACTTACATTTGTATTTGTGCAAGATTTTTTTGTTTTAGAAGATTCTCCTTGTTCCACTAGGTCATGGATTAACCATTGTCGAGGGACTTTTAAATCACTCCACCTCATTAGACAAGGTTGGATTACCGCGTCAAATGGTCTTGGTTCAAAGATTTTAATGATTTTATTATCGTTTGCTCTTGTTTTTGTTTCAGGAAATTTGGTCAATTCATGAATTGTTTTCCAACGAATAATCAAATCATGTGAATTAGATTTTATTCCTCATCCTTGTGTTTTAATTCTTATTCTGACTGTGTCTTAAAGATTAGGATCATTTATGAAAATTAAGAAATTTGGTCTAACATTAAACCAAACTACTTCATTAATCAAATTAAATTGAATTCCTCCAATGATTGCTTTCATTGAGTCAGAAAATCTTTTATCAAAAATTATTACCAAAATAAGAGTATCTACTCCTTGGCAAAATAAGGTTGTTATGGTTACTTGTATTCATGCAATACGAATATATTGAATCTCGGGATATTTCTTTTTCTATCTTGCTACCTTTTTCTTATCAATAAAAGGAATGTCAATAGTTCCTTCTTCTGACCATTTTGCTTGAGTGTTCCCACTGTATTGTTCAAACATTCTTGCTGAAAAAAAGTTGAATTTTGAAAGTTTATAAATTTATGGCACAACAACTTCTTGCGTTTTTTCGAATTTTGCTAATTCTTCGTCGGTAAAAGTTTTTTCTTCTCCGATTACATCTCCAAGTCAAATTGCCTGTAATTCTTCTTGAGATACATTATCCGCTTCTTAAGATATTTCTTGACTATCTATATTAGTTATCATAAAGATTAGTTCTTCATCTGAACTTTCTTCACTACTAGAAATTTCGTAAAAGATTTCTTCTTCATCAGAAATTTCTTTGCCATATATTATTTCAAAATCTTGTTCTTCAATAACTTTGATCATTTTCTTTGCACTTTTTCTCCTTTTTGGACATTCGGGTGCA
The DNA here is from genome assembly GCA_025200525.1 of Camellia lanceoleosa. Classification (NCBI taxonomy): domain Eukaryota; kingdom Viridiplantae; phylum Streptophyta; class Magnoliopsida; order Ericales; family Theaceae; genus Camellia; species Camellia lanceoleosa. The sequence continues at coordinate 5,838,772 of CM045762.1, read as the reverse complement.
TAATGACCATTTTCGTTACAAATGTAACATTTACGAGTTTTCTTTTTTGAAACATTTTTTGTTTTTTTTTCGAATATACTTTTTCTTTTTTGAAAATTTTTGTTCTTTTTCCAAGGTTTCCATTTATATTTTCTGCGTTTTTTGAAAAATCCTTTTTGCTTAGGAAATGTATTACAACCAATTTATCAATTTTCTTTCAAAATTTTATCACAACATTTTTTATCATATTATGAGTTGGAAATTTCATTTTTTATTTATTTTTTCGCCTTTGTTTCTAGACACCGATCTGCTATCAGTCTTAGAACATAATTAATGCGAAAACCAAGATTATCATATTCTTCCTTTCCCATTTTTTTGAGAAATGTTTTAATACATAACTCATCCCTAGTTGGAATTTATGTGATTTTAGTCTCTGACATTTAAATTATAATACATTTTATTATAAATTTTAAAACTCGTTTCAAATAAGGACAATTGAAGACACCATTACTCTATTTCAATGGAAAAATTGTAAATTTAATAAAATATAAACTAGTTTGACAAAAATAAATGTCAAAAAATTAATTTTTAATTTTTAAAAATTATTTCTACCCATCAAAGATAAAATTATATAAAAATGATAAACCTTTTACATTTTTATTTTTTTATCAAATTAATTTTTAGTATATATTTGGATAATGATCATGTAATACGTGGTTGTTTTTGTTAATATTTTTTTGATGATTGTCACGTAATAGATGGTTGTATTTGTTATTAACATATATTTTTGGATGATTATCATGTAATAGATGATTATTAAGTTTTTAATGTATAATTGATATGTTTAATATATAAAATATTTTTAATTTTTAATTTAATGGATTAGTTTAATAATGAAGTCAAAGTTTGACTATTTAAAAAATAGAAACTAATTTAACAAAAATAAATATTAAAAAAATTATTTTAAAAAATTTATCTATCCTCCCAAAAGATAAAATTATATAAAAATAATATGTATTTAATTTCTAGTTTCAAAAACCAAATAGAACTTCATAACCAAGAAAGTTCCTACATTATTCATTAAAAAAAAGGTCATTATATTTCAAATAACATACAAGTTAACTAATATAAAATAAGCTATATGACGATTTTGCCCTTAAAATAAACCTTTTACAAAGTAAATATTTTTTATTATCATTATTTGAAACAAAATTTAAAATCAAATATATCATAATAAAAAAGTCAATAATCAAAATATTACAAGTTCCAAATTATAAAGATGGTTAATATAATTCGACCTTAAAAGTTTACCACTCCAGATTTTTTTCCATATTTCTACTTCAACTTTTGCGGATCAAAATTTGATTTTAATCGCAAAAAATATATTTAGGCCACTAAAAGATTTTAGTAACCAAAATCCCAAACCTTACTCTCCAAACTACAAACTTTTCGAGACTAATATTTAGTTGGCCAGGAATGAGGTTGTAGAAAGAGAAAAAGGAGAAGGTGAAGTGAGTGGTTTAGGAAAAAAGGGGTATAAGAACGGCAATGGACCGGGGCGGGGTCGGGGATCACACTCCCCGTCCCTGATCCTCAATGGTGAAAATTCTCCCGTTCCGGGCCCTGATTCCCGATGGGGAACTTATCACCGTCCCCGCCTCTAGCCCCTAAAAGGGATTGGGTTTACCTGATCTCGAAAATTTCCCAATCCAAAAAAAAAAAAATGTAATATAGAAGGCTGAGTATGTATAACTAAACTTACATATTGAATACATCAAATACCAAAAAAAAAAAAAAAATTGAGTGTGTTTAAGCTTTAATTCAATACATAAAATACAAAAAAAAAAAAAATTAAAAAATAACGAATAACTTACACAACAGATCAACAACATCATACATAACAGATCAACTACCAAAATGAAATGAAGATAGATAGAGAGATGGAGATCAACATAGCACAAAAAATGGAGACAAACAACATCATACACAATAGATCAACACAATCAACGATCTCTTACCAGTCAACCTTCATTTTCTTTCTCCTCCTATCTCTGTGATCCGATCTTCACAATCAACTCGTAAGATTTGCAAGAGATCAAAAAAAGAGAAATCAGAGAGATGGTAAGATTTGAGAAGTACAACTCAAAAAGAGAAATCAGAGTGATGGTGTCAACTGTGAGGTCGCTAGCTTGATGATCGAAGACAACAACGTTGACGGCAGCGAAGAAAAAGGCATCAGAGTTGTCGTAATGTTCTTAAGGAGGGAGATCGGCGAGATCGAAAACCCTAACAGCTCTCTCTTGTCAAAGACAGCGGATAAGGAGGGAGAGGAGGACAGTGGAGGAGCTGCCGCTGACGACAACGCCATAAGGGGCACCTACAGTAGAGAGAGAGAAAGAGGTTGAGAAACGAGAAGTGAGTATGAGTGGGAGAGGCTGAAAATGAGACTCAAATAACCCTATACATATATATATATATATGAGGAATATTCAGAGATTATTCGAGGTGGGGACGGGACGGGGCGGGGCCGGGCCAAGGGAACCTATCACCGTCCTCTGCCCGAAAACCATTAGGGATTTAATTTTCAATATCATCCCCGCCCTATAACGGGTAATTTTCGGGGAAACTCCGTTCTAATCGAGGTCAGGGGGTCGGGTCCCCGTTTGGCCGGGTTCAAATTGCCATTCCTAGAGGGGGACTTGTTAGGTAATTCTTGGGGTATCACTGCACATTGTTTATTTGATAGTCTAAATTAATGACATATTAGAAAAATATGTTGGTGAAACATAGTCACTTTTTGGTAAAAAAAAAATTAGTTTGTTTTTTTGGTGTTAAGACTTTTTTAGTTTGAGATTAAAAAATTCGTTTGACAATTTTTTTTGATTTTTGATTTTATTTTTGTGAGAGAAAAAATGAAATAATTATGATTTAAATATGATATTTTGTTTTGTTAACTTATTTAGCTTATTTTGTTTTTTATACTTTTTTAGTCCTGATCAACTTAACCAAATGAATCCATAATAACTCACTTTTATTAAGAGATTATTTTGAAGGATCTAAATAAGTATATTTTTTGACTTTTTACAAAAAAAAAAAAAAATGAAAAAGTGATATGATCCAAATATATATATGTATATATATATATATATACTTATATAGTGTATCCTAAATAATGCCTAAATAGTTGTGATTTCTTATTTGTAAACAGCACAATGTAGGTAATGTTGCATATTAGTCCAAGACAATCTAATAATTATTCAGAAAGGGATTAGAGCATCCCTAGCAGATGCCTTAAAATAGCTTTTTGCTATTATAAGGGGTTGATTCTTCAAAAATCCAACCCCATCAGATCCCTTATATGATCCCTTAAATTTAGGATTGCTACAGTGACTTCCCATCATATCTGATAAATTATTATTTTATTTCAGCAAAAGAGAAGAACAAGCAGCAAAACAACAGCAACAAAGCAGAACAGTAGCAATAGAGCAGCGGAACACAATAGCCTAGGGGCCGGACGTCCAGGGGGTTGACCGGCCGGACGTCCGGGCGGATGACCTCACCTCTATTTAATTGAATGCCTATGGTGGTGACAAGAGCATGTAGTGCTACTCTACATGATCGTCAATGCTAATGGTTTTTCATCTTAGCTGAGCTTCAGGTTTGCATGGTCTATATACACACTTGTACTGTTAGATGTAAAAGACCTAGCAAAGAAAGAAGAAAGAAAGAAAGAAAAAGAAATTACTCTGTTTATATGATTCGGTTTATACAAAACTGCTAATCATCTTGGTACAAATAAATCTGTTTTTCTGATAGATAAAAGTTACAATTACTACTTTGTTAACTGTTTGCAAATAGTGTCTGTGTTGATAGTTACATCCCCATTGCTTCATTTGGTAATGCCAATAATAGAGGTAAAAATTCAAAAATGGAACATGGTTAGCTTACAATATCTTATGAGGATAAATATACTCCCATTGAATTTGTTTGAACTTCATGCCCTTTATCTGATATAATCACTGTCTGCACTAAATAATTGTCATCTTATGCTATCTAATATAATCACTGTGACACTCACTTATCTGATGTTCCCATTGAATTGTTGCTCATACCAAATGGTTTCACAAAATGACGGTTTGGCTATTGAAAAAATGACCGTTTTTGTTTGAAAAATTCTACCATTTGAGTAGCAACCCAATCGCTTCAACTGAAATTAATGACGACGTTATTTGAAAATTTCCACAATTTGAGCAGGAGCCCACTGCCTGAAATTGCAAAGTTGGTTGGCATGTGTTTCTATTATTTTATTATTAAAAAAAAATTAAATTTAAAAGTAATTAAAAAGATTATTTTAATAAAATAAAAAAAGAATAGGGAATATGATGGAGAAAGTAAATGAAAAGGTGATTTCTAAAATAGGGAATGAATTTTTTAATAATATTTTAGGATAAAATTTAAGTAAACTGTCGGGGATGCTCTTAGAGTTGGTTGATAATGATGACTCGAAGGCCAAAAGTAATTTCACAAAGATGAAGAAGGGCATAAAGTAATTTCATAGGTTTAGTTTTTTTCATGTATTTTATATATGAAAAAAAAAAATTTGTTCTAATAATCGTAATATTTTCATTTTATTGTGTTTATTTCAAAAAAAAAAAATAAATGGTTCATTTTTAAAAATATATTTGTCATCTATTATTTCAGAGATAAATATAATAAAATGAAAAAATTAAGATTATTGAATTGACCAAATTTTTTCATAAATGATATACACGGAGTGTTTTACAAAATAAACTATTTGGATAATCAAAACAGAACCTGTCGGTAGATTTCTCAATTTCAAATCTAAATTTGAGAGAAACCAAATCATAATTTCTATCATTCATTAATCCCATTAAGTGAGATTGGTATAATTATATCAAAATTATAAAATTTATTATATATTTTTCAAACCCTAAGATATTTCATTATAATTTATCCAATAATTATACATTCTAATTATTCTAAAATTTATTAATTAATAGTCTTTAGGTCCTCGTGACCCAGACCCAAAATATACTGCCACACTTTTTTAACTCATCAGATTTTCAAAGGGTTTGGCAGGGAGCTGTTGGATCCCTACTACCTCATTACAGGTCATATTTTAATAATTTAAATTGTTTATATATAAAAAAATTTAAGTATTATATATTTGTAAAAAATTACATTGATTAAAAATCGATAATTACTTAATCAAATCAATTTTGTATAAAAAAAATGAACGGTAAAAAAATAAATGGTTAATAGAAATCTAATCGGATAAAATAATTATCGATATTTAATCAATATGATTTTTATAAATATATAGTACTTGATAAATTCTACACATTAAGGGTCTGTTTGGTAACGTTTACGTTTTCAGTTTATATTTATAAAAATTTTATAAACTGATTTTTGTTTATTTTTTGTTTATTTTTAGAAAAACATAAACTACAAACTCGTTTGGTAATTGACAAAATGTTTAAAAAAAAATTAAAATATAAAAGAGAGTGAAAAATGGCAAGTGGTGGTAAGTTGCGACGGAAGATGGTGGTGGAAAGTGGTGACGGTGGGTGGTGGGTAGCAGGTGGTGAGCGTGGCAGTGGTGGTGGTGGTAGTGGCTAGTGGTGGCAGGTGATGGATGGTGGTGGCAGGTAGGTGGTGAGTAGCGGGCGGTGGATGGTAGTGGTGGGTGGTAGCAGGTGGATGGTGGTGGTGGTGGTGGTGGTGGTGGTGGTGGTGGTGGTGGTGGTGGGTGGGTGGATTGCAGGTGGGTGGTGGGTGGTAGTGGTGGTAGCGGCGAGAGGTGTGTAGTGGTGGCGAGTGGGTGGCAGGTTGGTGGTGGCTGATGGTGGGTGGTAGATGGGTGGTGGTGGCTGGTAGGTGGTGAGTAGTGGTGGCAGGTGGTGGTGGGGGATGGGTGGTGGGTGGTGGTGGCAGAAGAATACGGTGGAAAATGGTGCGTGTGGTGGTTAGTGTTGGGTGGTAAAAAAAAAATTGAGAACACAATTTTTGACCAAATTTATAAACTGAAAATATTGATTTATAAATCAAAAATTTACCAAATAAATTTTTATTTAAAATTTTAAAATTTTTATAAATATAAATAAAAAATTAAAAATATAAATATTATCAAACGGCAACTAAACGATTCAAATTATCAAAAACAAAATCTGTAATGAACTCTTAAGGGCTTAACAGCACATTTTAATATCGGACTCCCATTTTGAAAACCATAAAAAAATATGGAAATGACGATTGGATGCCCCTCAGCACTGACGCACACCACGCATTGATATGAAAATGATATTTAAGCTATGTTTGGGAAGTGGCTAAAATAGTTAAAAAATTAAAAAATCAATTAAAGCACATAATATCATCTCTCTATTTTTTTGTATATTTTTTCGTAAAAATTCAAAAAATTACTAAAATAGTATGTTCCCAGCCTTAATATCATTATTATAATCATTTATTGCTTATCAAAGCATTAAAACATTTCAATTAGGAGTGTTTTGAGAAGGTAATTAAAAATTATTTTTTTTAATTTTTAATTTTTAATTTTTTTAAAAAATATATATAAAAAATGTAAAAGATGATATAATTTAAAATGAGTTAAAGCTGAGAAGTGATTTAAAAGGCACTTCTTAAAAGAGGCCTTAGTATGATGACGGGGGCTACAAAAAATTATTTAGGAGTGATTTGAAAAATTAGTTAAAAATTAATTTGTTAAACTTTTTTTAGTTTTTTTGTCTTTTTATATAAAAAAACTATGAGAAATAATATGTTTAAGTTAAAAACTAAAAATTAACTTCTTTTTTTTCTTTCTCAAATAGCCCCTTAGTGTTCTTGGAATACTATAGAGTGTTTTGAGAAGTTAGTAAAAGGTTAATTTTTTGACTTTTTTTAATTTTTTTTTTTTTTTGTGAATAAAAATATAAGAGATAATGTAACTCAAAATAAGTAAAAAATTAAAAACTAACTTTTTATCCTCCTCCCAAAGGACCCCTATATAATGATATTTTTTATCAATTATATCAAAATAATATAAAATTATAAATTTTATCTCTTTTATCAATCACAATAATATTCAAGAAAAATAAGTGAGACTACTAAAAGATAAGTACTAATAACTCTAATGTTAGTATGAGTCCTACATAATGCGATATTTTGTTTTTGTGTTTGTTTTTTAAAAAATTTTATCTTATTAATAGTGATTTAATGGTACCAAATTAATAATATCAATCACTGCTGTAATATTGAAATACCGCATGTGTCCAGGACCCACGGATAACTTTTCATGGGTTACATTTCTCTTTTTTGATGCGACGGTGGGGTACTTTTCTAAATAATAAATAAATAAATTAAAAAGAAAGCAAATTATATGTTATGCCAGTGCACCCATAATAATTTTAAAATTAATTAACATACAACCATTATCATTATCACTAATTTTGTAGGTAGAATGTTATAATTATTCATACAGTTCTATGATTTGATGTATAAGTCTCCCCCACCAATTTCATCTGCAATCTTGATTGACAGATAAAAAATTGCATAGAGAGTGAAATATGATATTTAGGCTTTTGGCGGTGCTTGGGAACGTAGATTAAGGTTAAATTAGTCACATCACAATAAAAGTGGCTAATTTAGTCATATCACGACAAAACCTCCTTACACGGGTTGGAGACAACCTTTCTTTGGGCAAATTTACGGATATACCCTGGCTATTTCTCTCATTCATTTCGTCCAACGCCAAAGGTAAACACACAACATAACTGTCCTAGGGCATTTCGAAAAGAAGGAGGCGATTTGCTTGAACCAGCGGCGGCGACGACATTTGGTTCCAGCTTCTTACAGGCGATCAGGCCGGAGTAGCCATCTGCGGCGGCGAAGACGACTCGCGAACCCTCTCAAACACCACTGATCTTGAGGTATCTCTTTCAAACCCGTCTGATTTTGTAGATCTGTGTGAGTGTGTGTGGTGTATGCTTACAGTTCATGTGTGGAGTCCCTTTCTCTCTAATTTTGTAGATTTGTGGAGTCCCTTTCATGTGTGGAGTCCCCTGTTCGACAGATTGATCTGTTTATGTTCACACATTGTTTGACAGATATATATATATATACATATATTTATCCAAAAAAAAATTTAAAAAATAAAAAATATATATACACACATACATCTGTTCTTACATATAAATCTATAAATCTGTGAGTAATGAGGGCCGGACTATGTATATATAGGTTTAGATCCGTAAATAACTCTGTTCTTCTTTTGATTTTGTTCTTCTAATTATCAGTTGTGATCTGCTTTTCTCAGATCACAATTAGAAATGAAAAATTTGGTGGTTTGGTTCACATATTTTGTTCACATCACAATCTATTTGGGTTCAGATTCTTATATGATTTTTTTGCAGATCATTTGATTTTGTGCTTGGGTTCACACATTTTGTTATTATAATTAGGTCAAATGAAAAATTTTAGTTCTTTTTATCACAAACTGTGGCTAATTTACAAAATGAAGGAAAACATGAAAATTTTTGTTATATATATTTTTTTTTCTATAGTCAATGCTGAAGCCTGAATTTTTGCTAATTTAGAAATGCTCAATTCTCATTTGTAAAAAATATATTAATTACATAAAAAATATATTTCAAACTAAATTTGGGAAGGAAGGTAAATATATTATCTATATATATTAACAACAAATTTCAAAATATATAAAACTTAGAGTACAAATATATTAGAAAATTGGGTTTATTAACAAATATATTAGAAAGATATTAAAAATATTTTAAAATATATATTACAAATTTAGATTTAAAAAGTAAACAGTGTAAAAATTTTATTAAACATATATGACAAAATTTAATTAGTAAAAAATATATTAAAAATATTTTCAAAATATTTTCAAAAAATCATAAAAAATATATTCAAAATATATTACAAAATAGATTTATTAATTTGAATATATTTTTTACTCAATACGAAATGCTCAATTCTCATTTGTAAAAAATATATTAATTAGATAAAAAATATATTTCAAACTAAATTTGGGAAGGAAGGTAGATATATTATCTATATATATTAACAACAAATTACAAAATATATAAAAATTATATTACAAATATATTAGAAAATTGGTTTTATTAACAAATATATTAAAAACATATTACAAAGATATTAAAAATATATTAAAATATATATTAAAAATTTAGATTTAAAAAGTAAAGAGTGTAAAAATTTTATTAAACATATATGACAAAATTTAATCATTAAAAAATATATTCAAAATATATTCAAAAATATTTTTAAAATATCTTAAAGAAAATTTACTCAAAAATATTTTCAAAAATATAACAAAAATTTAGTTTTCAAACACTTATTTGAGTAAAAAATATATTCAAAATATATTACAAAATAGATTTATTAATTTTAATATATTTTGTACTCAATACTCAATGCTCAATTCTCATTTGTGAAAAATATATTTCACTAAAAAATATATTACAAACTAAATTTGGAAAGGAAGGTAAATATATTAAAAATATATTAAATGTATTCGATTACAACTATATTAAAAAATTGGGTTTATTAAAAAATATATTAAAAAGATATTAAAATGTATATTAAAAATTTAGATTTAACAAATTATATGTCAGTAAAATTTTTATTGAACATATATTAAAAAAATAAATTACTACAAAATATATTAACAATATATTCACAAATATATTCAAAAATATATTACCAATATACCTAAATTCAAGATGCACAATACTTTTACAAACAATCAAGTTCGTTCATGGAATCAAATATAAAATTGCGTTAGTCTTTCTACGTTTTCATGTTGATTCATGTAAATGTAATTGAAATTTAAAGCATGGCATGGCGTTGTTCACCTCTATTGCAACTTTCAGTACATGGCCACGACGAATGTGTGCCTGTAGATATGACCCCTGTATTGTTCAGATTTCCAGGTCCACCAAAAATCCAGGGCATCCTTACTTTGCCTGTCCCCGCCCTGTGATGAGTAACGCATTCTTTACCGGTCATAACTGTATGAACATTAACAACCCATGAAACTAATAGTTCCATAATTTGCACTCATCAGCCCTATGTCAGTTGGATTGGTTGGTGCGAAGAACGAAGGCGAGAGAACCAAGACTATGCGTCACCCGGCGATGAAATTGCCATGCAATTGCGGGCTGATGTCATAGACATTCAACAATCCTTGTGTGTCCTTAAGACCATTGTGTATGTGCTCTGCATTGTCGTTGTCATTTTGTTGTACCGTATGTAAGCACCGTTACCATGTTGCCAGTATGTAGAAACACGTTAGTATGTTGTCAGTATGTTATTAGTATGTAGTTAGTATGTTGGTAGTATGTTGTCGCATCTGGGAGCCGTATTAATAACTATCATATTTTTGTCCACTACTAACTTCTATAGAACCTGTGTATGTATGTTATTAATGTGCAATGGTTATATGCAAATTTAATTTAGTATCCTATATCTCTGTTTGTTGTTATTAATGTGTCATGGCGTATGCGTGTGTATATAACAACCGAATTTGTGATGGTAATCTTTTGTAACCGTACATTAGTAATGGCTTCGACACGTACTTCTCCACGTACCCAATCGAGAAGCAAAGGCATTGTCACTGACAAGTCAAGCAGTTTTGAAGAGACACATAATCAGTTCAGCCACAAGGCCTCATGGGACAGTGACTCAATTCGAGTTTTCCTACAGTTGATTGCAAATGAGATTACTAAAGGAAATCACCCTTTCCTAGTCCTCAGCCAAGTAGGGTACAAGTCCTTGGCAAGGAAATTTGAGAAAAAAACAGGAAGAAAACATGGACAGAAACAGTTGAAGAATAAGTATATGAGCTTGAAAAAAGAGTGGCAAGCGTGGACAAAGTTGATAGATTCAAGCAAAGGAGTGTCAGGGATAGGCTTTGACAGTGACACTGGTATGTTTCAGGCACCTGAGATGTGGTGGGACAAGATGGAATCGATAAGTACATGTACAAACATGTTTCATATTTGTCATTTACTAGTACATGTTTGGTAGTTTGTAGTTCAATTTTAATTATTTATATGAAATGTAATGTAATTCTCTTTTATATATCTGTATTTTTACAGATAAACAAGATGTGTACCAAGTTTAGGAAAAAAACTTGGAACATCGTGAGTTGATAGAGACGGTCTTCATGGGGGCATCAGCTACTGGTAAGCACCATTGGATCCCGGGAGAGAAACTTGCTGAAGCTGCTGATGACTCATCTGATTCAGTGCACAGTTTGGGAGCCCAGCCATTTGCTGATCCGATACCCACAGGAGTACAGGACGTGGATTCAGATTCTTCATTGGAGCATGTTCCGATTGAAAAAGGGAAAAGGAGAAAGACGCCATCAAGCAGTGTTTCAAAGTCCAAGACGGCAACAAGTGGAGCATCAGTTATTGCGAAAAGCATGAATAATCTGACAGATGTGATGCGTACGAAGAATCAGCAGGTTACGGTTAGGTACCTCACAGGCAACGAATCGCTGTATACTATTTCGGAGTGTATGCATCGCCTAACGAGTATTCCATTCCTGGTTGGTACGCCGTTATTCCACTTCGCCTCGACACTTATGGATAACGCCGATTTGCGGGAGGTGATGATGTGCCAACCTGATGACGACTCCATCATAGGGTGGCTTACACAAAAGCAGCTCCAGTGTACTGCGTCGACGCCTTTTACAAACTTGTTTGGGGCTCGCCAGATGTGATGTAGCGGTGTTAAGAGTGTTGAAGATGCCTATCCTTCTGTTGTATTATGAAAACTTTTACTTATCTTAATGTTGGCACTGTATTAAAACAGGATGGTTGTGTGTGCGTGTTTTTATTCCTTTTTTTTTTTTTTTGTGGTTTTTATTGCTATCTACGGTGGACAAAACTTTAAGTTCAGTGCATAGGTTGTCGTTCATGGAAGCATGGTTGTGCATGTTTTTGGAGAAATGAATGGGATGCTTTTGAATGTCTATATTATGCAAATTTAACTGTTAGTTTACTTTGACGTCCACTTTTGTGGTTGTTACCACTATCGCCCCCCGGTAAATTCAAGTTGAACAGGTTACCAATTTGTGAAACTCATATCATTATGCGTTACTACTGACAGTGGTGACGGCATTACTTACTTGAAAACCAATTTTAATATATTTATTTATTGCAATTTTCCAAATAACTTGAGTCAATGAAAGGGAAGCAAACTAATTGACAGAGTGCCACTCTTGTAGGTTTCGCATCAACGAAGGCGTAATGAATCCGTGGGATGGAAGCAACAATGACGGAATAAGGGAAATGCTTAATCAAATGGCGGTCCAGGTGCAACAAGAACACAACTGCACATTTCTATAAGCATGCCAGTATGCGACAGAATGGTACGCAAAACATATAGCCAAAACGCCATGTCGCAATTCTATACTGACCGGGAATGCATAGATATCCGAACTATATGCGGGCCATATGGGGCGATTTGAGGAAAATGTTTGCATACCGAAGGAAGTTTTTGTTGCCTTGTGTGAGACATTAGTAAATGATTTTGGGTTACAAGTCCCGCAACGTCCACATGGCTTAGCTGTTGAAGAAAGCGTTGCAATGTTTATCCATGTGTTGAAAGGGAAGCAAAATCGAGAAATTCAAGAACGGTTTCAACATTCGAAGGGAGACTGTGTCTCGACACGTGCATAACGTATTAACTTCCATGAAAGCATTCACTGTAGTTCATTGCCGCCCCACATACAGTCAGCATCGTATACATTCATACGTGCGGTGTAGACGGAAATACGTACCGTTCAAGGTACTACTGAAAACCATTATTGACATATAAATAAAGAGTGTCAATTATTTTGTTTTTATTATTAACTGGAGGTGACATATGGAAAAAACCAAACACTTGTTACCTGTTTAAGCAACAAAAGAAGTGGGTTGTTTGCAGGATTGCATTGGCGCAATAGACGAAACACATGTAAGTGCATGGGTTACGGGGCCAGATGCGGCAACATATTTCGGTAGGAAATACTGTCACACGCAAAATATCATGGCCGCAGTGGATTTTGACATGTGTTTCATATTCATTTCGTGCGGATAGGAAGGAAGTATGCATGATAATCGCAGATTCAACGAGATACTAACGAATGACAATGTGCCATTCCCACATCCTGACGAAGGTAACACATGGCCATGAATTAGATTTATGGGGCTATACATTTTTTTTTTCCAGAAATAGCGTTACTTGAAAATGAAGCACAATGTTTGGTTTTCGTGTCATACATTGTTGTCATGTCTGCAGACAAATATTATCTTGTCAATTCTGGCTATCCAAACCGAATATGTTACTTAGCACCATTTAAAGGCCACCGTTACCACCAACAAGAATTCTGACGTATTGCACGAAACACAATGGCAAACACGCCAAGGGAATTATTTAACAAAGTTCACTCATCATTACGCAGTGTAGTGGAACGCACTTTCGGTGCCTGGAAAAATCGATGGGGGTTTATTCGAGACATGCCCCGCTATGACTTTGCAAATGTGCAAGTTCAGTTAGTAGGTGTGTCAATGGCATTACATAATTACATACGGCAAAACATAGGTAATCCAACAACTATTCACCCAATCTGTGACGAGGAAGAGGCAATGGCAATAGTAAATGCCATACCAGAAGTTGAACATGTTTATCCATTGTTTAATGGTTGGGGATGAGGACCCGCATATGGCATTGGTGCGCCTTCGTATACGCGACAAATTATGTTACATGCGTAATAACGGAATGTTAGGAAATATATAATAGTCGACATAATTTTCGTAGGGTTGGAACATTGGTAACACATGTGGAACAGACTGTATTAAAAAATATTATCATGTACAATAAGTATGTGTTTACACGGGAATACACCCACTTCCAGTTGGTGACGTACTTAACTCTGAAAAACCAAAAACCACAGAGAAAAGCCAGTTCGAAAAAGAAAACAAAAATAGGCCTCATCCAAAAGTAAAAGGAATATAAAAAATAAAAATAAAAAAAAAACAGAAATTAGCATTTGCCACGTAATTTACAAATAAATAAAACACATGAAAATCTATTTTTGAAAAATAAAAAAAGTTAAAGTGAGTGAATAAAAAAATGACAAAATCGTAAATTAAAAAAAAATAACGAGAAAATACACCTCATTGAAACAAAATAAATAAAAAAGAAAACATAAATTACCATTCACCACGTAATTTACAAATAAATGAAACACATAAAAAAAATGTTATTGTATACCAATAAAAATAAATAAGGCAAAAAACGTAAATTAAAGAACAAGAACTAATTAAAGTATAAAAAAATAAAATAAACAAAAACATAAATTAAAAAAAAAAAAGTTAAGCAAAATACGTCAAATCCAAACCTAAAATAAAAAAATAAATAATTTATCAAAATACGCCAAAATAAAACCCAAAAAAAAAAAAAAATTCAACAAAATATGCCAAATCCAAAACCAAAATAAAAAAAAAAAAAATCTATTTTACCAAAATAAGCCAAAATAAAACCCAAAATAAAAAAAATAATAAATAATAAAATTAAAACAAAATACGCCAAATTCAAACCCAAAAAAATATATATATATTTTACCTAAATAAGCCAAAATAAAACCGAAAATAAAAAAATAAAAAGTAATAAAATTTAAACAAAATATGCCAAATCCAAACTTAAAATACAAAAAAAAATAAATAAATATTTTACCAAAATAAAATAAAACCCAAAATAAAAATATAAAAGATAAAAAAATTTAAACAAAATAGGCCAAATCAAAACCCAAAAAAAAAAAAAAGGTTAGCAAAAAACGCCAAGTCCAAACCGAAAATAAGAAAAAAAAAAATAAAAAAAAAACAAGAAGAAGAAGTTCGGACCGTTGGGAAGCTGACGTAGACGTCAAATACATTTCAATTACAGGTACAAATCTTATCAAGGGCACTTTGGTAAATTTATAGAAAGACACCTCATCAAAAAGTTAAAAAGTTAGAAAAGTCAAAAAGTTCTTCCCAAATCAGACTTTTTAGTCCTAGGCTAAAATAGTCAAAAAAAACAAAAAAGCCAACCCACTTTTCAAACGGAGGCTTTATTTGACATGATCTAAAAAAGTTAAAAAATTAGAAAGTCACTATCTTATTTGACTCACATCATTTTATTTAAGTCACATCACTTCTCTAACACATCACTTCAAACCCAACATATACCTAATCCATATTTTCTGAAAAGTCAAAAAATTACACTTATTTAGATCATCCCAAACAACTCCTTAGACCTCGTTTGACGAGTGATAATTTTAGTCAATAAGTCAAAAGTCATTAAAAAAAAAAAAGTCAACAATTTATACCAAAAAATCAAAGATTCGATTTTCTTTCTATTTTTTGCATATCTTTTTGAAAAAAAATTAAAAAATCATTTCAAATATACTAATTTTTTTACATCATATTTTAATTAAAAAACTAAAAAATTATTAAAAAAATCTATTTTCAAACGAGGCCTAAGGATGTAAAAAAAAAAAATTATATATAATTTTGACCATTGAACAAAGTAGGGCTAGACAAGCATCTATTTAACCCACCAAAATCAAATAGCTTGAATCAATCCGTCATAAAATTGGCCATTTCAATGGTTGGTTTAAGTGCATGGATTTTTCCAAATCTATCTAAGTTTAGATGGTTGTATGCCAACCTAGCTTGATTTGCCAACACCTTTAAAAAAATGGCCTCAGCTTCTCTCCAGTCTATCATCGGATTGGATGGTGCTGTTGAGCCCGTGGGGGTCCACTACGGGTACCGTTTTGGAAATCTGAATCGTCAATGTGTAGAACTCGTCGAGTACTATATGTCTGTGAAAAATCACGTTGATCGGATATCGATAGCTATGTGATCAAAACAGTTTTTTTATCAATCGTTAATTAATTCACCGTCCATTTTTTTTTATACAAAACTGATTTGATCACATAGCTATCGATATCCGATCAACGTGATTTTTCACAGGCATATAGTACTCGACGAGTTCTACACATTGAACGGTTCAGATTTTCAAAACGGGACCCGTGGTGGGCCCCCACGGGCCCAACAGCACCGTCCAGTCCGATGGCGGACTGGACCAAAGCCACGGCCTAAAAAAATAATGTTTTGTTTTTTTTTTGTCTTGTGTTAAAAAATGAGTTTTTATTTAGTAATTATATAAAATATGAAAGTAGGACCTTTATTTTTATTATAAAAAAAATGAATAATAAAATTTGAGCTCAAAAAAGTAAAAAATTACTGAAAAATAGATAAAAAAAAGTAACAATTCAAAAATTTATAGTATTATTTAATTATAAATAAAAATATAATTTTATGTACGATTAATTAAGGTCAAAATATATAATATATATATAATTTTATAATAATCAGCAAAAAAAAATTAAGGCTCCGTTTGGTAGAGCTTTGTAATTATGATTTGAGAATATGAGTTGTATTTTGAGTTTGTGTGTTTTAGAATTATGATTTGAGTGTAGAAAATTTGTTTGGTTATGGTTTTTGAATAAAGTGTTGAATTGAGTGTGGAATTGAGTTTTGAATTGAGTGTAGAATTGAGTTTTGAAAGTTTGATTTGACATGTGAAGTAAGAAAATTTGTTTGGTTATGAATTTTGAAAAGAGTTTTTAAAACTTAATTCAAATTGTTATAACTCATAACAAAACACATTACTTTCACATTATTGAAAATTTTGATCAACACTCATAACCAAACTCTTTTTAAAATTCAATTAAAAAAATTTATTATTAACAAAAAATAACATTAATCAATTTTTTAATTGAAAATACTACAAAGGAAATAATTTTTTTTCAAAATAAATATTCAAAAAATTTAAATCATAAAAATTTAAATAATTTAAATAATCTAAAAAATTTAATAAGTAAAAAATTAA
Source organism: Camellia lanceoleosa (assembly GCA_025200525.1). Taxonomy (NCBI): domain Eukaryota; kingdom Viridiplantae; phylum Streptophyta; class Magnoliopsida; order Ericales; family Theaceae; genus Camellia; species Camellia lanceoleosa. The sequence goes on along the minus strand of CM045762.1, from coordinate 5,821,801 downwards.
AATAAATATTCAAAAATTTAAATCGTAAAAATTTAAATAATTTAAATATTCAAAAAATTAAAATAATTTAAATTTTTAATATTTTAAATTTAAAAACAACTGTACACTCAAATCCTAACCAAACACATAAAACAAAACTCAATTAAAAAATTATTTTTAAAACTCATAACCAAACACATAACTCGAAATTCCATACTACTTTCACAACTCTACACTCAAATCGTAACCAAATACATAACAAAAAAATTAAAATATTTAAAAATATTTTTATAAAATAAAGTTTGAATTTATTTTTATAAAATATTTTAAAATTTAAAAAATTAAAATTGTAATATTTAAAAATTAAAATATTTAAAAATATTCAAAAAATAAAAAAAATAAAAAAATCGTAAATCTTAACAAAATTAAAATATTTTTAGAATATTGATTTGAATGGAGTTTTGAAAAGAGTTTTAAATTATGTGTTTGGTTATGAGTTTTGAAAAGTAATGATTATGTTTTGAAATGAGTTTTGAGAAATGAGTGTAGAATTGTGATTTAAAAACCCTAAACAAACACAACACTCAAAAGTGAGTGTTGAACTAGATTTTGAAAACTCTGCCAAACGGAGGCTAAGAGTTTGGAAACTTGGTAAAAAATCAATTTTTTGATTTTTTAGTTTTTTTACAGAAAAAAATTACCAAAAAGTTTAAAAAGTTTTAAAAAATTAATTTTTTTTTATCAATTTCTTAAACACCCCACGGTCTATTGTCAAAAAGGTAATAAAGTAATTTTTGGGTCAAATGGTAATTAAAGAAAAATGTGGCAAATCTAATTGATAAGGTTGGAGTGGTGGCGCAGCAACGTGTCCCTAATATTTGGGCCTCACGAATATATGTAATGATTAGATTGGTGAGTTACCAGCTTAAACCCACTCTATAAGGGGCTTGAGAAATTGCAAGTGAAGCAATGAAAACAAAACAAAGAAATAGAAAATAAATAAAATGAATAAAGGAAGTTGCAGGGAGAAGGCTTCGGAAAAAATTGAGAAAAATATAAAGTAAAATTAAAGATGAGTTGTATTATATCTTAAGTTATCATAATATATTTTACATATATTTTGAGTTAATATAATTTATTTTACGTAATTTGTATTTTATAAATAATATTAATATTTTGATTACATTGATAATTTTCTAAACTCTATTTGCTTAAATTGAAACACATAGATATATTTATTTAAATTTTAGAAATTATTTGACAATGATTTTATAAATAATTATTTTTTTATAAGTACCACCACGGGAATGACCTGTCTTGAGAGACTTAAATAATCATTGACCTCTGATTGGTCACTTTAATGACCATCTGTTGTCATGAATTTATTGACATCTATTCTGCATGGAATAAAGTGTTGTGCAAAACTAAGTGCTACATTATTGTGAGAGCCACCTCTAGAATCTGTACAGTCACCTCTCGAGTCCATACCTCTGTATTGTCAAGAATTCATTGACCTCTGTTCTATTCTGTACCATAGTTATGATTATATATTTTCGTGTAATACCATATGATTTCTGAAACGGATTTCTGTTATAATATAAGCAACTTATTTACTCTAATAGAAAAGTATGCTATTTTATCATTTTAAACCTAAATCTTATACATAGTAATTATGCTCTCAGTATTATATTTCTCATTCTGTCATGTGTTTATACATGTTTATTAATTTTCAGAAAACAATGCAATTCAGAAATAGATTTTAGAGAGCCTTAGAAGTGTTAGGGAAAATATATGATTCCCCACAAGTAAATCAATCAATGGGAATAAAAACTAATACGAAAAAATTAAATAAAAAACAACACAAGAATTTTTACGTGGTTCCCTCAATGTGAGGTACGTCCACGGGATCGAAATCTGATTCCACTATCAACCAAAAAGTTTCCAAACGATTACAAACGAGACACGAATGGTCTCACAAAACCACTCTTAGGTGAATTCCAAATAATCACAAATAAACAAGAGGAAATACCTCACCAAATAGATGAACAAAAATCTTCAAACTCGAGTTGTAGAAGACTCAAAATAATTATCCCAAATCAACCGAAGCAGAGCAACAAGTTGAAGATCCACTATGACACAATGTTTGAAAGCCCTAATGATATATTCCAAGCAACATATAACAAAGCATAGCCACAAAATTGATGTCACTCAATATTAAGCCACTGCTGCCTTTTCACCAAGCCAAACGGCTGCTTTTATTGTTTTCTCACCCACAGAAAAACAAACAATACCAATATATATATATATGGTAGACTTGTGGCGCTTTTTTATCAAACCCTAGTTGTAATCAAATTGGATTGGATCTCCACAAATTAGATATAATATATGCAATATATTATACTTAAACCAAACCAAACTAAAATTCTTTTAACAAACCAATTGGGTCTCAAACTCCAATAAGGAGATATACCCTAACAATTCTTCCCCTATCGACTTAGGTGGAGATATCAACCATACCCGCCAAAATTCGACACTTTAAATGTTTGTCCCTCGACAAAGTCTTAGTCAATATATCCGAAATATTATCATCTGTATGAACCTTTTCGAATCTAACACATCACGAATCCAATGGTATCTCACATTAATGTGTTTCGATCTCGAATGAAAAGTAGAATTTTTACTCAAGTGAATAACACTTTAACTATCACAATAAAGCACATATTTTTCTTGCTTCAAACCCAACTCTTGCAAAAATTTCTTCAACCATAATTCTTCTTTATAAACTTCCGTAATAGCAATAAATTCAGCTTCGGTAGTTAAGAGAGCAACACATTTTTATAATTTAGATTGTCATGCCACAGCTCCCCCTGTAAATGTCATCAAATACCCCGAAGTAGATTTTCTAGAATCAATATCACCGGTTATGTCAAAATTTGTGAACCCATCAAGCATCGACTTACCATCCCTAAAACACAAACACACCTTCGAAGTCCGTCAAAGATACCTTAGAATCCATTTTATCGCTGCCCAATGTTCTTTACCCGAATTAGAGAGAAACCGACTCACCACACCAACGGCGTGAGCAATATCCGGCCTTGTACAAATCATGGCGTACATCAAAGAACCAACTGCTGAAACATAAGGAACTTTCAACATCTCTTCTTTGTCTTTCTCGTTTGTAGGACATTGATTCAAACTAAGTTTGAAGTGACCCTCAAGTGGACAACCAACCGGCTTTGCTTTATTCATGTTGAACCTCTCAAGAACTTTCTCAATGTAGCTTTTTTGAGACAATCAAATTAGCTCCTCTTTATGATCGCGAACAATTTTCATACAAAGTATTTGCTTTTATAATAACCCTCACCACTGATTACTGGTTAACCACTGATTACTGCTAAGCTGAGACTGATTATGATAAGGAATTGAATCGACTGAAATACTGAACTGACTGATTGAATGTACTAGTTTAAATGCATTTCTATCTGTTTGACTGTTAAATTACCTGTCCATGTTTTATGCTTTAAACTGCAAATTGAAGGCCTTATCGGCGGCCGAACCAGAAATTGATCAGTGTTTTATGCTAATTGAGATTTATATGATTCTTATGGTATATTTATCTGAAATGTGATTTGGCATGATTAAATTAGATTAAATATTGATAAATTGCACTAATTAGCTTAATTCACCAAAACGCCACACTAGTGGCCCACTACCTAAACATATTTGAGCCTTATTACATTCAAACAAAACATGTCCTCAACCAATTTCCTTGTTATTGCCAACTAGAGAGAGAGAGTTAGGAGAAAACCTTGTGCTCTTCAAAGAATTGCTTGGAATTTAGAGGGATTGACGGAATCTTGCATAATTGAGCTTGTACATCTTGTATTCAAGACCTAAAGTAGGACATTCAACCTTTTATTGTTGTATTCAAGTCATATGCTGCATGGTTTATGGAAGTTTAGAGATTAAGGTCATGAAGTAGCTTAATTTGGTGAGTTAAAGCATGAATCATGTATGCATGTTTATATCCTAGCATTTTGAGGTTGAATAAATGGAATTTGGTACATTCATGTTCATATTTTTGCATTGGACCATGAATTCATTTTGGTTTTGAAAGAATTGGCTCATTAGAGCAAGTATTTGAAGCTTTGGAGTTGGTTAAATTCCTGCATGTGCATGTTCATCACATTCTTGAGTTTTGAGCTAAAGTTTGTATTTAATCAACTTACCTTTGGGCTTTGATTTCTCAAATTGAGCTTTGAATCATGTTATACTATAAGTTTACAAGTGTTTTCCAGAAAATTAGCCCAAGAGGATCGAATTTGAGGCATTTAAACTTGGTTTTGAGCTTGAGGTTCAAATCTGGGTTTTCCAGAATTTGGACTCACGCTCGAGCGGGGAAAGTGGCGCTCGAGCATGAAATTCGTGCTCCCAGCACTTTGCATTGTTTTACAGTCTGCTCGAGCGGAAAAATGGACACTCGAGCGGGGTCTTGTGTCATATGCTCGAGCGGGTGTCGAGCGTCCATCGACTGTGATTTTCACACATCCAGTACTTTTGCCATGTTTTGTAGACCGCTTGAGCGGGGAAAGTGATGCTCGAGCGGGGAACCTTTGTCTGCATGTTCATTCAAGCGAGACCCTGTTTTTTTGAAAATTCTGAAAATGTTTTTAAAGTGCATCTTTGCATCCTCATTTCATTCTAGACATTCTTAGACCTAGTTTAAGGCATCTTAATGAGGATATAGATATAGAACCGCACCGAGTTTAAGTAGGAACTAAGTCTTTGATTCCCGAATGTGAACTTAGTGTGTGTTCATCCTGTAAACTGTGTAGGGTTGGCATCTGAGGACACGCTCTAGCTTATCTATAGCCCAGAACTCTGTGAGTAACAACTGTGTAAAGATATGTTCAAATATGAATATCTTCTGAATGGTTAAACGGCATCGCTTCAATTAATACCGTGAATGAATATATGTCCTCTATTCTCGAATCAGACAGGCATCCATAGCAACTCATCTTATCAAGTATCGCCATCGTTATAGAGATCTCTGTTAGTTCCTATCTTGGAACTTCTGTTTACTGTTATGATGGCCATCATTGACTGCTCGGTCTTTCAAGACCTACTGTTTACTATACTGTTCTGCTAATGGATGTACCATATATGATTGTTATGACTGAATGACTGATATACTGAATCAATTGACTGTTTTCAACACTGAAAGGACATTAATTCTTAACCTTTTTACGCATTATGTTATTCACTGGGTTTTAGCTCACTGTTTATATATATATGTAGGTGTCCAGGCACTAGACCGGAGCTAGGAGCATGGGTTAGACTCCCTTTTGTCAAAGCTAACCACTGTGCCTCACTGTGAGCTTCCAAGCCCGTTCAAGCTACGGCTTTGGGGTGTTTTAGTTTCTTCCATCTGTCACTGTTTTGTAATACTGTATCGACTGATAGCACTGTACTGTACTGTCTTAATGGGGATTAAGTCCCTGACCAGGATGATTGTAAATACTGTACATACTGTTTTGGTACTGATAGTATATATGTTACGAAAAGTCTTTTTGCATACAGACTGTCATAGCTCATTGGACATTATTTAATTACTGTTTTGGCTTCCGCTATGCCCCTATACTCTGTAATACTGTCTTACTGTTAAGTAGGCCTTCGGTAATCATGGATTACTGGCCGATTATGGTGCTAAACCCATAGGAGCGGGTTTGGGTCGTGACAGAGTGGTATCAGAGCGATACTAAACCATGAGTTATACCGCACACACGTGTCCAAATGAGCTATAGGATGTCCTAAAAAAGTGATTAGGGCATTACATGAGCATTGAAAAGTGTGTGTGGACATGACATGAATATGTATTAATGTGTTTAAACATATAACTACTTATGTTTATAATTGCTATAACTGCTTATAGTGAAATGGACAACACAAGAAATGTTGATGAATCTGAATCCTCTGAGGCAAGAATGACAAGGCTGGAGAGAATGGTGGAACTATTAACTGAAAGACTAGGGCAACAACAGAACCAACAGCCCCCACCTCCTCTAGTACAGCCAGAGCCACCTGTTAATGATGATATAATAGCTCTAACATAGAAATTTAGCAAGATGAAACCGCCATCCTTTCAGGGAGGCCTTGATGTCACGACCCAAACCCGCCCCTATAGGTTTAGCGACGTAACCGGCCAGTAATCCGTGGATTACCTACGGCCTCCAAAAAGAATAACAAATATTAAAGGGGCTGCGGAAGTAATAATGTAAAATAAACAAGGTCCAATGAGCTGTGATGACATACATGGGACAGTAAATTTTAAAAACTTATTTATATACATAAACATGCTAGTCAGGCACACCCATAAGTACAGAATATTTACATAAGCACATCCCAAGATTCAACTCAACAAAACAAGTACAAAGACTAGCACGAGATGCAAAACTGCCATAACATCAGGCCTCAGGCGGAACCTCCTCGGGAGGCGCAACAGGTGGCTGACCAAAAATGAAACAGAAGGCCATCAACTCTGGCCAGGGTCTTGTGTCGGCTCACCTACATATACATAATAAACTGTGAGCGAAAGCCTAGTGAATAATAACAGAGTAAAGGGTTTAATGAATGATGTCCATCACAGAGTTAGAAATCAGAGTTTATATCAGAAACACAATCTTACCAGAAATAGAGTCTTATGCAAATTCAGATTTCCAATTAGAAATAGATTTAGATACATGCTCATATTCATAATCAACTCAGATTTTACATAAGATCATATATGGTACACCCATTAGCTATCCGATCAAGTAGGTCTAAAGACCACCACAAGTAGGTCCGAAGACCACAACAAAGTTGGTACCAACAACCATAAAGGTCCATATCTTGCGCGCAAGCAACCATGGTATTATTACCCCGTGCAAGGGCCAGAGGGCCGCAGTATTATTACCCGAGCGAGGGCCATAGGCCACGGTATTGTTACCCCCGGGCGAGGGCCATAGGGACTAAGGGTGCCATAACTACTTTTCACAAAACTAGACGTTCATTCATTCATTTCCAACATATCATAGCTTTTTCAAGAATCAATCATTTCGTATCATAGTATATTGAAAATACATAACATTGAACATAACTTTACAAAGTTATTACTCACTGTGGGCGTTGATACAAGTAGACGAAGTCAAGAGGGTCAAACGGGTTGCGGCACGTGACCTACATAACACATTACGGATACACACTTTGAAATATGCACTCAAATTGTACAAAACTTGCATCCACAGTTCTAAGTGTGTACCTAACCCCTTACCCTTATTATGGAGCCCTAAACATAGCCTAGGAATGCCTAGGATGGAATGGGGGTGTAAGAATGTCTTAGAAAATGTTTTTCAAAAGTTGCTGAAAACACGGGTCTCGCTCGAGCGAGCCTTCCTTCGCTCGAGCGAGCTTCCAAAATCAAAAGCTTCGCTCGAGCGAACCTTGCTTCGCTCGAGCGATCTGATGAAACAGTAAAAATACTGGATGTTGAAATTTTATGCGCGATGGTCGCTCGATGGTCGCTCGAGCGGAGCCCTGGACAAAGGTGCTCGCTCGAGCGAGGAATCCTTCGCTCGAGCGAGGAAGCAAAATCTGGAATTTCCAAATTTGTCTTCCAAGTTCGAACCAAGCATTCTCCAACCAAAAACTCAACCCCTTCGGCCCAAATTCTGGGAAAACATTTCAAACTCATAGTACAACAAGTTTTAAAAGCCAATTTATAAAATCATTGCCCAAAAGTGAGTCCATTTGAGCACCATTTCCATAAATTTCCAAGAACCAAGTTTAAACACACATACATGAGTTCAAGTCCATTACAAAGTTTCAAATCATGATCCAAGGCAACATTTAACCCAGAATTTTGATGAATTCATGGACTTAAGCAAAAACATGAACATGCATGTAGAAATTTAACACCCCACAACTTCAATTTCCATGAATGTGTACATGCATGTATGTTACACTACCCAATTCAACAATTCAAGCTAATTCTAGACTCTAATCTTCAATTGACCAAGAGACAAGCAAGAACTAACTCAATCACATGAATGAGGGGATGAATTCTTACCTTAAACCCTTAGTTTCAAGTCTAGAAGCCTAATTCCTCCAAGTTCCCTACAATTCCTCCAATTTTTTAAGCCAAACCTTGTTGAATCAAGTTTTCTCCTCTCTCATTTGTCTTCCACGGTTTGGTCTCTAAAGGAGGTGAAGTTGATGTACCAAGTGTTATAAGATCAAAGCATGGCCTAGCAAAGTCCACTTAGTGGCAATTCTGTAATTACGCTAGGGTCATTATTAAAATGTTATTTAATCAGTTTTAAACATTCCAAATCGAATTTTAATTGAACCTACCACAAATTTACATAAAATCTAACTATTCTAACACTCCAGTCGATTTCGGAGTCGGGCGCCGATAAGGCTTCCAATTTGCAGTTTAAAGTTTAAAACACGAACAGATATTTCAACACCGAATAGATAAAAATATATAATTCATGCAATGCATACATAAATTAGTCCCTAATTTCCTTTTAATTATTATTAGGCTTAATTAAGTTCCAATTAGCGTTAATCAGGGTCGGGGTTATTACACTTGAACCCTTGAAGGCTGAAGCATGGGTTCTTGAAACAGAAAAGTTATTTGAAGTGTTTTCGTGTTCGGAGGCACACAAAGTACTGCTAGCTACCTTCACCTTACAAGACGAGGCCAGAAGGTGGTGGATGTTGGTCCGTGACACCAACACAGTTGTGACTTGGGCTCAGTTTAAAGAGTCCTTCTTTGAGAAATATTTTCCACAGTGTGTCCGAGATCGCAAGGTGATTGAATTTGAACAGTTGAGGCAAGATGCTATGTCTGTTGCTGAATATGAATCGAAATTTACTGAACTTGCCAGATATGCACCACACATGGTGGACACTGACTATAAGAAGGCCAGGAAATTCGAAGGCGGCCTTAATGTCGAAGTACTTGACAGAATTAACGTGTTGAAATTGCACAAGTATGTGGATGTTCTTGACCGGGCCATTATAGCTGAATCAAATATTGAATCACTGAAACACCAACGTCTGAATGGCATGGTAAGAAACGAGGTTTTTAATTCAAGAAAGGCAGAAACAACCCACTGAACAAAAAGCATAACTCAAGGTCAACCACCAGCTCTAGTCAGGGAAGTGGTTCCATACCGCCCTATTCTGAATGTGGTAAGAAACACAAAGGGGTTTGTTATAAACTTTCAGGTGCTTGTTACAGGTGTGGCAAACTGGGCCACATGGTCAAAGATTGCCCTTCCACTCCTCAGGGCAATAGTAAAGCTGCACCAAGCGCAGCAGCATCAACTGCCCCACCAAAACCCAACCCTAAAGCGACTGGAAAAGAGCCTATGAGGCAGATCGAGTGTTCGTGATCGGTGCATCGAGATGTCGAGACCGTTGTGTCAGGTATTCTCTCAATTTGTACTCAAAATGCATATGTTCTGATTGATTCGGGGTCTACACATTCATATGTATCGCATGCTTTTTCGGGAAAATTGAATAGACCATTGGAACCCATGAATTACTTGTTAGCTATATCTTCACCTGTTGGGGGATTTGTGACTTGTGCTTATATGTACCCTGCATGTGAAATTATTGTTGGGGATATGCACATATATATTGATTTACTGCCTCTGAACATTGACCATTTTGATGTAATATTGGGAATGGACTGATTAATAAAATATCATGCTACTATAGACTGCGTGACAAAACAAGTTTTTTTCCGTCCACTTGGCCTACCCGAATTTGTGTTTAATGGAATTGGAGTGGTACCTCCCCCATATTTGATTTCATCTATGAAAGCATACAAACTGATTAGAAAGGGGTATAAAGGGTATTTTTGTTCTGTATTGACTGTATCTACTGATGTTAATGCTAACGTGAACAGTATTCCTATATTCAGAAAATTCCCAGATGTTTTTCCAGAATGATCTGCCAGGGGATTTGATTGATAAAGAGATTGAGTTCGCCGTTGATGTGATTCCGGGTACACAGCCAGTGTCTAAAGCTCCTTACCGAATGGCTCCGACTGAACTGAAAGAATTGAAAGTGCAACTACAAGAACTGTTGGATAAGAAGTTCATCAGGCCCAGTGCTTCGCCATGGGGCGCGCCAGTCTTATTTGTGAAAAAGAAAGACGGCTCATTGAGACTCTGTATTAACTACCGTGAACTGAACAAGGTAACTGTGAAAAATAAATATCCATTGCCGCGTATTGATGACTTATTTGACCAGTTACAAGGTGCTCAAGTGTTCTCTAAGATTGATCTCAGATCCGGATATCATCAGCTGAAAGTTAAACCAAAGGACATTGACAAAACTGCTTTTCGAACGAGGTATGGACATTATGAATTCCTAGTTATGCCTTTCGGAGTTACCAATGCACCTGCTGCATTTATGGACCTTATGAACAGAATTTTTAAACCATTCCTCGATGACTTTATTGTTGTATTTATCGACGACATTCTGATTTATTCCAAGAGTAGAGAAGAACATGAACATCATCTGAGACTTGCCTTACAGACCCTAAGAAAACAGAAACTTTATGCTAAACTGACTAAATGTGAATTCTGACTTGATCATGTTATGTTTTTGGGACATGTTATTAGTAGGGATGGAATTTCAGTTAATCCACAGAAAGTTGAAGCCGTGGTAAATTGGCCTAGACCAACAAATGTTACAGAAGTCCGAAACTTTTTGGGATTAGCCGGGTATTACAGAAGATTTGTCAAAGACTTCTCCAAAATTGCCCTACCACTGACACAGTTGACTCAGAAAGGGATATCATTTGACTGGACGGACCAAAAGGAATCAGCATTCCAAGAGTTGAAAACTTGACTTGTAACTGCACTGGTTCTTACCCTACCTTCAGGTACGGATGGTTTTACCATTTTTAGTGATGCTTCTCATAAGGGTTTGGGATGTGTTTTAATGCAGAATGGAAGAGTTATTGCCTATGCTTCCTGACAACTGAGACTGCATGAAAAGAACTACCCGACCTATGACTTAGAACTTGCCGTAGTAGTGTTTGCATTGAAAATCTGGCGTCACTACCTTTATGGGGCGACATGTGACATGTATACCGACCACAAGAGTTTGAAATACTTCTTCACACAGAAAGAATTGAACATGAGACAGCGAAGATGGCTAGAATTGATTAAAGACTATGACCCACAAATTTTGTACCATCCGGGGGAAAGCCAGCACCGTTGCCGATGCATTGAGTCTAAAATTGATTGGAAATTTAGCCTGTTTACTCACCGGACAGAAAGAGTTGCTTTGTGACCTTGAGAAATCTAAAATTGAGATTGTTTTGCGAGAACAAGGTGGAACGATAGCTGCTATTTCTGCTCAACCGGCACTGATTAAAGAAATTAAAGAAAAACAGCAACAGGATGACTTCTTGAAGAAGATCATCGAAGAACGAGAATCCAAACCGAGGCCGGATTTCAAATTTGAGAATAATGTGTTGAAATTCTAGAGAAGATTGTGTGTACCGAGTGATTCTGAACTGAGAAGAAGAGTTCTGCAAGAGGGCCACAATTCGAAACTATCTATCCATCCATCCAGGAAATACGAAAATATATCAAGACTTGAAATTGAATTTCTGGTGGCCGGAAATGAAGAAATAAATTGCTGATTTTGTATCAAAATGTCTTCATTGCCAACAAGTTAAAACCGAACATCAGCGATCCGCAGGTTTACTGCAACCCTTACCGATACCAGAGTGGAAATGGGAACATATTACCATAAATTTTATTGTTGGTTTACCTTGCTCCAGTAAAGGTATGGATTTAATTTGGGTTATTGTTGATAGACTGACTAAATCTGCCCACTTCTTACCTGTCAAAACAATTTATAATACGGACAAATTGGCTATAATCTATATTGATGAAATTGTTAGACTGCATGGAGTGCCTGTGTCCATTGTGTCTGATAGGGATTCGAAGTTTACATCGAGATTCTGGCAAAGCTTACAGACAACATTGGGTACTGAACTGAGACTGAATAGTGTATACCATCCTCAGACAGATGGCTAGTCAGAAAGGACCATTCAGACTTTGGAAGATTTACTGAGAATGTGTGTCCTTAATTTTCAGGGAAATTGGGAAAGCCATTTGCCATTGATTGAGTTCGCCTACAACAACAGTTATCACTCAAGTATTGGTATGGCGCCTTTCGAGGCATTGTATGGCATAAAATGTCGATCTCCGATTTGTTGGGCAGAAGTTGGAGATAGGCCTTTGCTTGGGCCCGAGATTGTCTATGAAACTACCGAGAAAGTGAAATTGATTCAATAGAGATTGAAAACTGCACAGAGTCGACAGAAAAGTTATGCGAATGTCCGCAGGTGAGACAGAGAATATGAAGTAGGTGATTACGTTTTTGTGAAAGTGACACCGATAAAAGGCCAGACTCGTTTTAGAGTCAAGGGTAAGCTAGTGCCGAGATATGTTGGACCGTATGAGATTATTGAGAAAATCAATCCGGTGGCGCATCAAGTAGCGCTTCCTCCTGAAATGGAGCATATGTATAACGTGTTCCACATTTCTATGTTTAGGGACTACCTCCGGGATCCTTTCAATGTGATAAAGCCTACTCGTGTAGTGCAGAGTGATGACTACACTTATGAAGAGCGGCCTATTCATATTGTAAACAGACGGATCAAGAAGTTGAGAAACAAAGAGATTCCGTTGGTAAAAGTTGACTGACAAAACCATGGTGGCGTGTATGCCACTTGAAAAATGGAAGATGATATACTGAAGAGATATCCTGAACTGTTTCCACTTAATCCTGTTTTTTTTTCCAGAATGAAGGTAATTCGAGTTTGGAGGACCAAACTTTTTTTAAGGAGGGGAGACTGTAATAACCCTCACCACTGATTACTAGTTAACCTTGATTACTGCTAAACTAAGACTGATTATGATAAGGAATTGAATCGACTGAAATACTGAACTGACTGATTGAATGTACTAGTTTAAATGCATTTCTATCTATTTGACTGTTAAATTACATGTCCATGTTTTATGCTTTAAACTGCAAATTGAAGGCCTTATCAACGGCCGAACCAGAAATTGATCAGTGTTTTATGCTGATTGAGATTTATATGATTTTTATGGTGTATTTATCTAAAATGTGATTTGGCATGATTAAATTAGATTAAATATTGATAAATTGCACTAATTAGCTTAATTCACCAAAACGCCACACTAGTGGCCCACTACCTAAACATATTTGAGCCTTATTACATTCAAACAAAACATGTCCTCAGCAAATTTCCTTGTTATTGCCAACTAGAGAGAGAGAGTTAGGAGAAAACCTTGTGTTCTTCAAAGAATTGCTTGGAATTTAGAAGGATTGAAGGGGTCTTGTATAATTGAGCTTGTACATCTTGTATTCAAGACCTAAGGTAGGACATTCAACCTTTTATTGTTGTATTCAAGTCATATGTTGCATGGTTTATGGAAGTCTAGAGATTAAGGTCATGAAGTAGCTTAATTTGGTGAGTTAAAGCTTGAATCATGCATGCATGTTTATATCCTAGCATTTTGAGGTTGAATACATGGAATTCGGTACATGCATGTTCATATTTTTGCATTGGACCATGAATTCATTTTGGTTTTGAAAGAATTGGCTCATTAGAGCAAGTATTTGAAGCTTTGGAGTTGGTTAAATTCCTGCATGTGCATGTTCATCACATTCTTGAGTTTTGAGCTAAAGTTTGTATTTAATCAACTTACCTTTGGGCTTTGATTTCTCAAATTGAGCTTTGAATCATGTTATACTATGAGTTTACAAGTGTTTTCTAGAAAATTAGCCCAAGAGGATCAAATTTGAGGCATTTAAACTTGGTTTTGAGCTTGACGTTCAAATCTGGGTTTTCTAGAATTTGGACTCACGCTCGAGCGGGGAAAGTGGCATTCGAACGTGAAATTCGTGCTCCCAGCACTTTGCATTGTTTTACAATTTGCTCGAGCGGAAGAATGGACGCTCAAGCGGGGTCTTCTGTCACACGCTCGAACGGGTGTCGAGCGGGTGTCGAGCGCCCATCGAGCGTGATTTTCACCCATCCAGTACTTTTGCCATGTTTTGCAGACCGCTCGAGCGGGGAAAGTGATGCTCAAGCGGGGAACCTTTGTCTGCATGTCCGCTCGAGCGGGGAAATCCACGCTCGAGCGGGACCCTGTTTTTCTGAAAATTCTAAAAATGTTTTTAAAGTGCATCTTTGTATCCTCATTTCATTCTAGGCATTCTTAGGCCTAATTTAAGGCATCTTAATGAGGATATAGATGTAGAACCGCACCGAGTCTAAGTAGGGACTAAGTCTTTGATTCCTGAATGTAAACTTAGTGTGTGTTCATTCTGTAAACTGTGTAGGGTTGGCATCTGATGACGCGCTCTAGCTTATCTGTAGCCCAAAACTCTATGAGTAACAACTGTGTAAAGATATGTTCAAATATAAATATCTTTTGAATGGTTAAACTGTACTGTTTCTGAATTGATACTATTAACTGAATGAATGTATGTCCTCTATTCTGAACTGTATTGTGGCATCCATAGCAACTACTGTTACTATTACTGCTACTGTTAGAGAGATCTCTGTTAGTTCCTATCTTGGAACTTTTGTTTGCTGTTATGATGGCCATCATTGACTGCTCAGTCTTTCAAGACCTACTGTTTACTGTACTGTTCTGCTAATGGATGTACCACATATGACTGTTTATGACTGAATGACTGATATACTGAATCAATTGACTGTTTTCAATACTGAAAGGACATTACCCCCATCTTGGGGCAGTATAACGGGTTAGAGCGTATCCATTCGCTGGTGAATAAAAAAGTTTCTGTTTCTCAGGCGGCCCTTTTGGTTAAACCTGTCTCGGATACCGAAATTAAGGAGGTTTTTGGTCCCTCAAAGCCAATAAAGCCCCTGGGCCTGATGGGTATTCAGCTGGCTTTTTTAAAAGCTCTTGGGATATTGTAGGAAAGGAGGTTACCCTTGCCATTAGATTTTTCTTTGACTCTGGTAAACTTCTTTCGGAGATAAATAGCACCATCATTGCTCTTATTCCTAAAATTCCTAATCCTATGAATGTTGGTGACTATAGACCTATATCTTGCTGCAACACCATCTACAAATGCATTGCCAAGATTATAGCTAACAGAGTCAAACCGGTGTCACGACTTGATTGACCCTGTGCAATCTGCTTTTGTCCAGGGTAGAAGAATTTCGGATAACATATTTTTGTCCCAGGAAATTATGAGAGGTTACCACCGGAGTTCCAATACTCCGAAGTGTGCTATGAAGGTGGACATTATGAAGGCCTATGATACTGTAAGATGGGATTACATTCTTGATGTTCTCACTGCTATGGGCTTTCCTCCTTGCATGATAAATTGGATTAAAGCTTGTATGACTAGTCCGTCTTTCTCCATTTGCATTAATGGGAGCCTTCATGGGTACTTTAAAGGGGCTAGAGGGCTTAGACAAGGAGACCCTATGTCCCCTTACCTTTTTGTGTTGGCTATGGAGATTTTGGCTAGAATTCTAACTGAAAAATCTAGGAGCCCTCTCTTTAAATTTCATTGGAGATGTGAGAAGACCAAAATTGTCAATTTGTGTTTTGCTGATGACCTTATGATCTTCTGTAAAGGGGATCCGGTTACTGTCAACCTCATCATGCAAGGTTTGGAGGAGTTTAGGACCTTATCGGGTCTTACCCCTAATCCTAACAAGAGCAATATCTACTTTTCTGGGTGTAGTGATGAAATTAAAGCGGATATTATGCACATTGCCAAATTCACTGTGGGATCTCTTCCTGTGAAATATTTGGGTGTGCCTTTGATTACTACTAAGCTAAAAGCTTGTGACTGCCAATCCCTTGTGGATAGGTTGACTAAAAGGATTAAAAGCTGGACCAACAAATTGCTATCTTATGCTGGAAGAGCCCAACTCATCCAGTCTATTCTCTTTTCGATGCAAGTTTATTGGTCCTCCATTTTTATCCTTCCTAAGAGGGTTATTCGTGACATTGAGGCCCTTCTTAGGTCATTTCTTTGGTCTGGGACGGAGTTGAAAAAACATAGTGCTAAGATTGCTTGGAAGAATATTTGTAAATCTAAAAATGAGGGTGGGCTTGGTTTTAAGGATATGGAGGTTTGGAATAAAGCGGCCATAGCTAAACATGTTTGGCATCTGTTTTCTGGTGGGGATTGCTCTATGTGGTGTCAATGGGTCAAGTCTTACTTACTTAAGGGGAAGAGTTTTTGGGGTGTTAAGATGCCTAGTGACCCTTCCTGGGTCTGGAGGAAACTTCTGTCTCTTAGGGATTTAATTTTCCCCATCATCAAATTCAAAATTGGTAATGGTGAAAATGTTTTCCTTTGGCATGATAATTGGCACCCTTTAGGTTCGCTTGTGCGTCGATATGGCCCGAGGATTTTGTATGACACTAACCTTCCTGACTGTACTAAGGTTAGTTCCATTGTCTCAAGTGATTCTTGGAATTGGCCTATTCCCAACTCTTGGGAGATACAGGAATGGATTGCTGCTACCCCTGCTTCTCTTAAACCCACCCTTGACACCCCTGATATTCCTGTGTGGAGTTTGACTGCTGATGGTTCTTTCTCTATCCACTCTGCTTGGGATTGTTGGAGGGACAAGGGTCAAAAGGTTACTTGGTCTAAACTCATTTGGGGTCCTCCTGTTATCCCTAGGGTTAGTTTTATTGTCTGGTTGGCCATTCATGAGAGATTAAATACTGGGGATAGGCTTCAGATTTTTGGTCTTTTAACTAGCCCCAGCTGTCCTTTGTGTCTTGCCCCTGAGGAGAACCATTCCCACCTGTTCTTTAGGTGTTCTTATTCCTCTAGGATTTGGGATGCTATCCAAACTAAATGTAATTCCAATTGGCCTTCTCTGCCTTGGTTGGAAATGATTGAATTTGCTACTAAATCCACTAATGGCAAATCTTTGAAAACTGTGATTTTGAAATTATCTTTTCTTTGCACCATATACCACATTTGGATGGAGAGAAATAGTAGAATCTTTAGTAAGGTTTTCAAACCTGTAGAGGTTGTTACTAATTCTATCATCCAAATGGTACGGTGTAGGCTTCTATCTATGGAAAATGTGAAATCTTCTGCAGGTGATAATTGGTACATGTTACAATGGAATCTGCCTCCTACAATCTTGTTGCACTCCCAAGCTGCTGCTGTTGATAAGAGGCTGAGTGGTGTGAGGTTACCTATATTGAGGGTTGAGTGATGGTGAGGATATACAGTGGGTTTTTCTAATGAGGTTGCTGTTTTGCAGATTCTATCGGTTTGCTATGGATCTCACAGTTCTACAAATTCTGAAGGCATTGAAGGGAGGGTTGAGTGATGTGAGCCAGTATATTTGGCACTGTATTTGTGGGTTGAGTGGGGGGAGGAAGTACATATGCTTTACTCTAAATTTTATTATATATTATATATGTTTTATGCAGGTTAATGGCACATCTAAATACATAGATCAGATTGCAGGATTGTGTGAGCATGAGCAGCGTGGGCCGAGTGATGTGAGATCTTTCATTGAGTGGAGTGTCTTCTTTTGCTGTGGGTCGAGTGTGGTGAGGTTCTATACTGAGTGCCTGTTGTTTCTTCTTCTCTATGATTGGCTATACTGTTACGATATTTCCTCTCTATTCTGTGCTACAGGTATAAGGCACGGCTGGGAGGGACGGTTTGTTGGTTCCGATGATGGCATCAGGTGGCCATGTGAAGTCTGTGTGTGTGATAAGGCTGAATTGCCACATGAATGGTGGTGTGGAGCTCGTCTATTTTATTTCGGCGGTTCCAGATTTCTTCATGGCAACCAGGTATCCAATCTGGTTTGGAGGCTTAGTCTTTGATGCGAGTTGCAAGTTTAGGAGGCAGCAGGAAGAGTGTATATGTCTCGTGGTGATGGCTGCTTCAAGCGCCTTGCTGTGTTACATAAGCGAGTTAATCAGTTGTCTTTATTATTGCTTGAATATAATATTCTTGTGTACTTTCGCCTACTCCTACGGGCTGTGTAGGAGGCTTGCATATTTCGTTGGGCAATGTTTTCGGCATTTAAGCGGAAATGAATTGCTGGGTTTTATTAGGTACTCCAATAGGGTGCTCTTTTGGGCTTCAATTTGTATGTTGGTGTTACAGGTGCCTATTCCTACGGGCTGTGTAGGAAAAATCCTTTCTTCTTTGTGATTCCCTCGGTGATGCACGGTTTGGAGGAGTCTTTGGTTATGTATTTGTACACAGCCCCTATCCTCTTCAGGACATGGCCTTTGTACAAATCGTTGGCTAGTATCCCGTTTTACTCCCTCGGTGCTCAGCTGTAGTTTGTCTCGGCTTTGTATAGTTTTGTTTGTTGTTTTGTTTTTTTTGTTCTGCTTGGCTTCGGTGATTTGTGTCGAGGTTGTGCTTTTTTTGTGTGTAGGGCCTGGGGAATGCCCCTTGTAATCGTGTAAATCTTTCTGTTTTATTTATTTCTTACTTACCCAAAAAAAAAGAAAGGACATTTATTCTTAACCTCTTTACGCATTATGTTATTCACTGGGCTTTAACTCACTGTTTATATATATATGTAGATGTTCAGGCACTAAACTGGAGCTAGGAGCGTGGGTTAGACTCCCTTTTGTCAAAGCCAACCACTGTGCCTCACTATGAGGTTCCGAGCCCGTTCAAACTACGGCTTTGGAGTGTTTTAGTTTCCCCCATCTGTCTCTGTATCTGTTTTGTAATACTGTATCGACTGATAGCACTGTACTATACTATCTTAATGGGGATTAAGTCCCTGACCTTGATGATTATAAATACTATACATACTGGTTTGGTACTGATAGTATATATGTTATGAAAATTCTTTTTGTATACAGACTGTCACAGCTCATTGGACATTGTTTAATTACTGTTTTGGCTTCCGCCATGCCCCTATACTCTGTAATAGTGTCTTACTGTTAAGCAGGCCTTCGGTAATCACGGATTACTGGCCGGTTACGGTACTAAACCCATAGGGGCGGGTTTGGGTCGTGACAGCTTTGCTGGTCCCAAATCTTTCATAGCAAAAGATTTACTCAACTCTAATTTTAACTTGTTAATCATGGTAGAATCTTGACCCACAATTAACATGTCATCAACATAAAGCAAAAGAATAATAAATTTATCATCCGAGAAATTTTTCACAAACACACAATGGTCCGAAATGGTTTTAGAAAAATCATTATTCATCATGAAAGAGTCAAATTTTTTGAATTATTGCCGCGGAGCTTGCTTAAGACCATACAAACTTTTCTTCAATTTGCAAACAAATTTCTTTTTCCCTTTTTCCACAAAACCTTCCGATTGCTCCATGTAAATTTCTTCTTCAAGATCACCATGAAGAAATGCGGTCTTCACATCAAGTTGCTCAACTTTAAGGTTCATACTTGTAGCCATTCCAAGTGCAACCCGAATAGAAGACATCTTCACAACCGGCAAGAAAATCTCATCAAAGTCGATGCCTTTCTTTTGCCCAAAGCCTTTCACAATAAGACGTGCTTTATACCTCAGATTCTTGCCATCATTCTTCAATTTGAAAACCCACTTATTTTTCAAAATTTTCCTCCTTTTAGGCAACTTCACTAAATCATAAGTTTGGTTTTCAAGTAAAGAATTCATCTCCTCGTCCGTGGCCTTTTTCCAATCACCTTTCTTTGCATGCTCAATTGCTTCTTGGTAGCTCTTAGGCTCCCCTTGATCAGAAATCAACACAAAATCATTGGGAGGATACTTTCTCGAAGGTTGTTGGTCCCTTGTAGATTTCCTTAACTCAAGTTGTAGTGTTGGTTCTTGAGTTAGATGCTCTTCTTCAATTTCGGGCTCAACTTCATTAGGATTAGAACCATCCTCCACATCTCTAATAGGTGGCTACACATCTCCCCCATTTTCATCATCAACTGAAGATGAAGGAGATGGATCCATGTCAATAAGATCACTAGTTTTTGGCTCCGGTTGATCACCTTTGCCAAAGTCTTCAATTGTTTGGTCTTCAAAAAACACAACATCACGGCTTCGAATGACTTTCTTGTCAACCGAATCCCACAATCTATACCCGAATTCATTACGTTCATAGCCAAGAAAAAATACATTGTCTTGACTTACTATCAAGCTTGGACCTCTCATCCTTTGGAATGTGAACAAAAGCTCGACAACCAAACATTCTCAAGTGCTCATAAGACACATCTTTGCCGATTCAAACTTTTTCTGGAACATCACCATTCAAAGGATAGGAAGGAGACAAATTGATCACGTCAACCGCTGTCTTTATTGCCTCACCCCAAAAGGATCTTGGCAATTTAGCTTGTGAAAGCAAACACCTTGTTCTTTCCACAATGGTGCGGTTCATCCTCTCAGCAACGCCATTTTGTTGAGGAGTCTTTTTAACTGTCTTTTAGTGCCTAATACCTTGGCTGTGACAGTGCTCATTAAATGGCCAAATGTATTCACCACCATTGTCTGATCGGATGCACTTCAATTTCGGCCTTGTTTCTTTTTCAACCATGGCCTGAAAATGCTTAAATACTTTTATAACTTGATCTTTAGTTTTTAGTAAAAAAGCCCAAACTTTCTTTGAATAATCATCAATGAAAGTAACAAAATAAAGTGCACCACTATGTGTTTTAACTTTTAAAGGACCACAAACATCTGAATGAATCAACTCCAAAACATTTTCTTTTCTAGAGGCAACATTTTTATGAAAAGAAACCCTATGGTATTTACCCGTCAAACCATAAACACAAGTTTTAAGATGTGTACCTTTCAAACTGGATAGAAGCTCTTTCTTGAACAAAACTTGTAGCCCATTTTCACTCATATGGCCAAGTCGCTTGTGCCACAATTCGGTAGAAGTATCATCTTTAAGTGTATTGACAACACCTTTACAAATTTTTCCTTGCATCGAATAAAGTGTATGAGTCTTCTTGCACTAAACCACCACCAAAGAACCTTTTGTGAGCTTCCATATTCCATCACCAAATTTGTTGTTGAAGCCTTCATCATCTAGCTTCCCGGTAGAGATCAAATTGAGGCGAATGTCAAGAACATGCCTCACATCTTTAAGCAACAACTTGTAACCCAAATTAGTTTCTAAGCAAACATCACCTATGCTAATAATCTTGGACAAACCTTCATTACCCATTCGAACAGAACAATAATCTCCTTTGGTGTAGGTAGTGAAGAAATCA
Organism: Camellia lanceoleosa; assembly: GCA_025200525.1. NCBI lineage: Eukaryota > Viridiplantae > Streptophyta > Magnoliopsida > Ericales > Theaceae > Camellia > Camellia lanceoleosa. The sequence continues at coordinate 5,800,511 of CM045762.1, read as the reverse complement.
ACTTAAGAAGTCACATGAAAAGAAGCACCAGAATCAATCACCTAATTGCTCTCTTGGCCCACAAAATTGATACAATCATCTTCACAAACGACTATGAGATCACTATTGGTAGTAACCGCCGTTGTGTCTTCTTGCTTCTTATCCATACTTTTATCATGTTTTTTCTCCTTATTCTTGAGCTTTTACCATTCCCGCTTCATGTGCCCTTTCTCATGGTAATAATAACACTCAATGTCTTTTTTTGAAAAAGAACCATCTTTTGATTTGTCACGGTTTTAATCACGACCATAAGGAATTTTACTCCTCCCCCTTGTTTTGCTTCGGCCTCTCACAACAAATGCTTCTGAATGAGAGGAACCCGCTGATTTTCTTCTAGTTTCTTCATTCAACAGGCTACTAGTGACTTGGCCCATTGTGACAACTTCATCGGGCGCCAAATTACTAACTGTCAAAACCAAAGTCTTCCAACTTTCGAGCAAAGAACTAATTAGCATTAAAGCTTGTAACTCATCATCAAAAACAATTTTCATAGAAGCAAATTGGTTAACAATACTCTTTATTTCATTCAAATGTTATGGAATGGGGCTGCCATCTTTATATTTTAAATTAACCAACTTACGAAACAAAAAAGCTTTATTTGTGGCTGATTTTCTATCATAAAGACTCTAATTTTTTCCATCAATCATGTGTCGAAGTTTCAGTAGCAACATGATGAAATACACTGTCATCAATTCATTGACGGATAACACCAACGACTTTTCGATTAAGCCTATTCCATTTATTATCTTTCATACCCTCTGGTTTGCCACTATCATCCTCAATGGGTCTATACAAATCTTTACAAAATAATAGGTCCTCCATTTTCGTTTTCCAAGTTACCCAATTACTTTCATTGAAGCTAGACATACGACCCACATTCTCCTCCATTGATTTACACAAATAAATAAACCCAAATAAATCGTAAGCTTTGATATCAATTGTTAAGGAAAATATATGATTCCTCACAAGTAAATTAGTCAATGGGAATAAAAACTAATGCGGAAAAATTAAATAAAAAACAACACAAGAATTTTTACGTGGTTCTCTTGATGTGAGGTACGTCCACAGGATCGAAATCTGATTCCACTATCAATCAAAAAGTTTCCAAACGATTACAAACGAGATACGAATGGTCTCACAAAACCACCCTTAGGTGAATTCCAAATAATCACAAATAAACAAGAGGAAAGACCTCACCAAATAGATGAACAAAATCACCAAGTAGATGAACAAAAATCTTCAAACTAGAATTATAAAAGACCCAAAATAATTATCCCAAATCAACTGAAGTAGAGCAACAAGCCGAAGATCCACTGTGACACAATGTTTGAAAGCCCCAATGATATATTCCAAGCAACATAGAACAAAGCACAGCCATCAAATTGATGTCAATCAATATTAAGTCACTGCTGCCTTTTCACCAAGCCAAAAGGCTGCCTCTATTGTTTTCTCACCCACAGAAAAACAAACAATACCAATATATACATATATATATATGGTAAACTTGTGGGTTTTTTTTATCAAACCCTAGTTGTAATCAAATTAGATTGGGTCTTCACAAATTAGATATAATATATAAATTATATTATACCTAAACCAAACCAAACTAAAATTCTTTTAACAAACCAATTGGGTCTCAAACTCCAATAAGGAGATATACCCCAATAGAAAGCTCCGATGACTATTTTAGTACTTCAATTAAATATTATTTCCGTTCGCGTTTATTAATTTGTTCAAGAATTAGCTGTAGGTAACTTCAGTTATTAGCCATCATGATACTTAACCTTTAGGTACGAAGAGTGGGTCGTGACAAAAAAAAATTCCAAAATAGTAAAATCCAAACTACCAAATCGATTTGTATTTACCCACTAACCCGCATCCGTTAACCCGCATCCGTGAGCTAAATAGACAGATGCAAATATTTTTTTTCAATCAGCCTAAATTCAAATGGATAATAAATAATTAGGGTTGGTTTGGGATGTTTTAAAAAATATACTTTTTGACTTATTGGCTTATATGGGTTGAGTTTGGGTTAGATTTGATGTGATGTGTTAGAAAGGTGACGTGATTTAAATAAGATGATGTGACTTAAATAAGATAGTGACTTTTTGACTTTTTGTATTATTTAAGTTTTGCCAAACTTGGCCTAAGTCACCCGCTTAAACCCGATCCGCAAGAACCTTAAGACAAAAATATTTAGTATGTTTGGTTTCAGTTTTTTGAAAACTGAATTTTTTTTATTTTTTTATTTTTTAAATTTTTAGTGAATATTTTTAAAATTTTAAACAAATTTTCTACTTTTTTAGATACACCTTACTTAGATGTATCTAAATAGTAAAATATTTGTGAAAAAAATATTTTAAAAAATTAATAAATACACAAAAATATGAAAAATGTACTAAATTTTTATTTTTTTAATATTTTTTGGTATTTAATGTATTTTTAAAGATTTTTTTTATAAATATTATACCTTTTAAGTGTATTTATATTACGTGTGTTTAAAATTTTTTAAAAATTATTTAAAATATTAAAAAAATTCATTAAAAATATTAAAATTTGAAAAATAAAAAAATAATATTTTTAAAAAATTAAAACCAAGCAAACTGATTTAATCCCCTTACTATCACAACTCCATTTCTATTTCAGTACTAAAAATTATGGAGAATTTTTTATACGGTACTAAACAAATAACAAAACATTTAAGAAAAGAGAAAAAAAAAACTTATAAAAGGCTCGTGTAAAGTACAATTATTTTGTGATCCAAAAAAAAAAAAGTACAATTATTTTTGCGGATATCAAGACTTTGGCTCGACGCCTAGGTGGTGTTCAAGATGTACCAAGGGGACGGCACATTGGACAGCTTGGAATCCGGATTGTCGGTAGCACAAGCCTGTCGCCCCCAAAACGACGTCGTTTTGGGGACTTTTCTCCTTCTTCTCTTGTGAGAACTAGAGGCGAACTAGAGGAGGGGAGGGGAAGAAGAGAGAGAGGAAGGGGAGGGGAGGGGATCCGGATTCGCCGAGGAAGGGTGGCGGAAGGAGAGCCGACGGACGGGAGGGGAGCCGCCGAGGCCGTTGCAGCCACTCCGGCCGCCATGGCTGCTCGCTGCTCCTTCGACCTCGCCACCGGTGACTGCGGCGGCCCACCGAGGCCGTTGCAGCCACTCCGGCCGCCATGGCTGCTCGCTGCTCCTTCGACCTCGCCCCTCTTCTTCTTCTCCCTTCCTCTCTCTCTTCTTCCCCTTCCCTCACCTCCCCTCTCCTCTGGTTCTGCCTCCTCTGGTTCTGCGAAGAGAAGAAGAAGAAAAGCCCCCAAAACGACATCGTTTTGGGGGCGACAGGCTTGTGCTACCGACGATCCAGATTCGACAGCTTGAGCTCGACTACGAGGGTCTTTTCCCGTAAATTGGGTGGTTTGTCCCCCTTCTTGTCTTGTTACTCAAAAAAAAAAAATTAAAAAATAAAATAAAAAATAAAAAATACAATTAGAGATGAGATTAGTTTATTTGGGATGTATTATATAAACATATATTTTTTACTTTTTTAATGTCACATTATTTTTTTATTTTTTAATACATTTTTTATAAAAAATAAAAAATACACATTTAAACTATTTCAAACAACCACCAAGACAAACGTGGCTTGCGTGACCCGCCTGTCATGTTGCATTGTGGATGTGCGTGGAACACGCTTCTGTCTTTCTATAAATGAATTAAGGGTTAGTTTTACATGTATTAAATAAGTTAAAAAGTTACTATCTTATTTAAGTTATATCATTTTATTTAAATCACATTATTTTTTTAATATATCACATCAAACCTAACCCAAACCTAATCTAAACCCACCAATAAGTCAAAAAATATATTTTTTTAAGACATTTCAAATCAACCCTAAAACAATCACCATCGCTAAATTGTCTATGTAGTTCGTGAGCTATTAATTGATTCTAATAGATTTTTAAAGTATATAAATTAAAATTTATTTAATTTTTAAATTATCAATTGAATTTATTAAGTTTTTAAAATATTTAATTAAAATCTATTTAGTCCCTAAAAAGATTACAAAATTAAAATATATGCCCATAAGTATTATAAATTAATAAAAGACCTTATTCAATTAAAATTTTATTACAAAAAAATCTTAAATTTTTATTTTGTCTTTAAAAAGTATTTTATTTTGTTATGTGATTAAATTAGTATTAGATTTTGATTTTTCAGTCTTGCCAATAAAATTATATGAGTATTAAATATACTAAAAACAATATAAGTAGATAATTTAAAAAATAACTTTCCGCTACAAATAATAATAATATATTAATCAAATTGTAAAAAAAACTCAGCAAAAAATATAAAAACAATCAATTAGAAATTATAAACGAAATCCAACATATAATATTAGATTAAGGCAAACACACGTAGCCATTTTAGAAGATAAGTAAGAAAATACTATAACTAATTATTCGTATCTGCATAAAAGAAATTCAGCATAGCAACTAATGTCCACTTTTTTTAAAATAAAATTTTAATTAGATATGATATTTTACTAATTTACAATACTTATGAACTTATATTTTATTTTTGTAATAATTTCAAGGACTAAATAAGTTTGATTTAAATACTTTACGGACATAATAGATTCAATCAATAGTTTAAGAACTAAATAAACTTTGATCTATATACTTTAAGGATTTAATAGACTCAATTGATAGTTTAGACACAAATAAACAATTTGGTAATAGTTAAGAGTATAAAATTTAATAAATCCTTTTTATATAATGTGCCATTTTGGGAAGACACCAAAAACACCACATATTTGGCTTGTGAAGAAAAACGCCAGCAGCCGAAAACGCCGGGACTTGCATTTGGGAAGTGACAAAAAAGTTGCGTTGTGAAATTACTTAAATACCCTCCATATTAACAAATTACTTAAAATTCCAAAGTTTGGCTGTTGGTTATTTTATTTTGATTTGATGCCATATATAAATATTAAACCAAAAATAAAAAAAAGTCAGCTTTTTACTAACTTCCCAAATCACCTCCAAAAAAGCTAAAAAATTTAGTAAAAAGCCAAAAACTAATTTTTTACCAACTTCCTAAAACACCCCAATATTTGAAAAGACAATACAAATGTGTGGCTCCTCTCCCTATTACTAATTTACATATTCTTTTATATTTATTTTGTGGGTCTCACTTTGAGTTCACAATGATAATTTGAACAATTTATCTCATAACCTTGACAGTAAGGCCAAAAAAAAGGAAAAAAAAAAAAAAATTCATCATACATCATTAAATCACAATGATAGAGACTCCTAATTTTAGGAACCCCACAACTGCAAAGTGATTCATACCACTCATGATATGAGTCTCATACATACATGAGTGGTGTGGATTACTTTGAAAGTTGTAGGAGTTCCGAAAATTGGGGGTGCCAAGCATTTTTCCATCATTAAATACATTAATTATATTTTATTTTTTAAAATAGATAGTAATTATGAATTTAAACTTAAACCGTTTATTTTACAAAATAAAATATAATTTGTTTATCTTTCATTAATATTTAATGAAACTAATTTTTTTGCACAAATAATGTTTCTTGCAAAATTTACATAAAAAAAAAATTGTCCGAATCATCGTTGTGATCCAAAGTGGAACTCACAAAATAAATTATGAAAGTGTATGGATGCAAGTGTATAGAGATAAAATATTCCCATAATCTCAATGTATTTAAAAAATTAAAATATTTATATATATTTTTTAACAAAAGAAATAAAAAAATTTAAAAATACTTTTCATATAAACTCATTTATCTTCCACGGGAAAAAGGAAAGATTGGTGTGGATACGGCATGGGCCATACTTGTTCCCTCATGGCCTTTTCCCTACGTCAGACCGAATCTTTTCTCAGTCTATCAGTACATCAAAAGAAACGTTTGCACAGTGGATTTTTTATTTTTGATTTTTTTTTTGGTTATTTTGATTTAGGACTAAAACGTATGGTTTTGGAAGGATTTTTGATTTTTTTAATTTTTTTGTAAAAGAAAAATATAATAATTATAGATTAGATGTGATATTTTGTCTTGTTGGACCTAAAAACTTATTTTATTTTTTGTGACTATTTTAGTCAAGAAAAAGCCCAAAACTAAACTTTCCAAACGAGATTTTAGAGAAATTTTTTTAAAAATAATTTCAAAATATCATTTAAGAAAATGTTATGAATTTTAAATAATATAATAAATTTTTTACCAAACTTCTCAAATGGATGTGAAATCCACACAAATCTACATGTGTGCGTCTGATACTCATGTGAGAGATTTTACATAAAATCTAATAGATTATTTAAGATTCTTAACATAACTCTATCATTTAATATTATTTATGTGATATTTTCTTTGTAATCATAAAATATATTAAACACTAAGCGAGCTGACAAAAATAATTAATATCATCTTTGTCTTGATTAGGTGATTATTTTTGCTAAGGAATCGGCTTCTCTCTAGTTTGTGATCCGACTGAAGGGTGCTGTTGGGCTCATAGGGACTCGCCACGGATCTTGTTTTGATAATCCGAATAGTTCAATATGTAGAACTCGTCAAGTACTATATGTCTATAAAAAATCACGTTGATCAAATATCGATAGCTATTTTTTTGGATTAAATTTCTATCAACTGTTTATTTTTTCACTATCAATATTTTTTATACAAAATTGATTTGATCACGTAGCTATCGATATCCAATCAACGTAATTTTTTACTAATATATAATACTCGACGAGTTCTACACATTAACGGTTTAGATTATAAAAACAGAACTCGTGGTGGGCTCTTACAAGCATAACAACATCCTCCATTCCGATCACAGACTGGAAGGAAGCCAAACCTATTTGCTAATTACTATGTCATGCAGTAAAAAAAATTAAAATTTAAAATATTACTCACTTGAATAATAATAGGTGGCACACCATTATTATAAAATTTGTTAATTTATATAACATCACTCAAATAATTACTCTCCCAGAAAACATTTTTAAAAATTATTTAAAAAAATTTTTTCTCATGTTTTAATATTTTTTAAATGCACTTGATTTAGATATATTTAGAAAGTAAAATATTTATAAAAATTTATAATTTTTTATTAAATACAAAAATACTAAAATGTATTATTTTTTATTCTTTTTCACACACATTATTATTTGAGTGCATCTAAACTAAATAGATTTAAAATGTAGAAAAAAAAATATTAAGATATAAAAAGAATTCACTAAATAAAAATATAAAAAAAATCAACGTGTAAGGATTCTGTTGAGGATAGTGTAAAAATAATGGACTGAGAAATCAATCAGTCCCCATCCACAATCTCATCAGGATTTTTTTACCATTACATTACGCCCATCTGTTGGAAAATGAGTGAGTGCATTAATTAGTGTCATCACTAATAATGTGATAGTGGGTCTTATTCACTGTCACAATATGTGTTGTGTCTGTTTTATTTATTTATTTATTTATTTTGCCTTTTCCACCTTATTAGTGGTGGATTAGAGCCACCAAATTAGAAGTCTCTAATATGACTGTCGTTTGTTTGGGGCTATAGAGAGAGAATTGAGATTGATAGTGAAATGATATTTACTGTATGTTATGTTTGTTTTGAGTAGAAATGGCAACGGGGCGGAACGGGGCCGGGGATCGCACTTCCCGTCCCCGATCCCCGATGGTGGAAATCCCCCCGACCCCGGCCTCAATCCCCGACGGGAAACCCATCACCGTTTCAGCCCCCTAACGGGGATCGGGTTTCCCCGACCCCGAACATTCTCCGGCCTTCAAAAAAAACAAAATGCGGCCACACAAAACAACAGTAACAGTCTGGTCAATGAGCAAGATTGGGAGCAATGAGATTGTTCTTATCCCAAACTTTCTGCTATTTCTGAAACTCCTTTTCATTGAAATAAATAAATAATCAATTCAAATAAAAAATTAATTCAAAAAACCCATTTCAGAAATTAGGGTTTGTTCTTATCCCAAACTTTCTGCTATTTCTGAAGCTCCTTTTCATCAAAATAAATAAATAAATAAAAGATCAATTCAAAAAACCCATTTTAGAAATTGGGGTTTTCCAGTTGAATTCAAGCTCAAATATTTTAAAATTTAGACAATCCCAACTCAAATTAGGGTTGTCCGGCAACATCAGTGACTCCATCATCATCAACATCATCATTATCAGTAACAAAAAATAATAAAAAAAAAATCAAACAAATGTCCATTTTTGTACTAGATTGTACCAGATCTGGGGGTTTTGAACTAGATCTGAGGAAGATGGGTGACTGTGACGGATGGCAATGGGGAGGGGGGAGGAGGACAGTGGCGATGGGGAGAGGAACGATGGCGATGGGGAGGGGGGGAGGAGGACAGCAGCTGTGTAGAGGAGGAATAATGGACAGTGGCGATGGGAACAGGCTGACGATCGACGGTAATGGGAGAAGGGAGATCGGCGATGAAGGGACGATGGCGACGCCATGAGAGCAGCTGCGCAGAGAGAGAGAGAGAGAGGCTGAGACCATGAGAAAGAAACGAAATGCATGTGTTTGAAATGCACGTGAGTGACTCAAAGTGAGGCAGAGTCAAACTGTCACGACCCAAACCCGGCCCTATGGGTTTAGCAATCGGCGATGTCAAGAGATTCTAGAAGGCTCTTGAACGATGTCTGATAAAAGCAGTCTGAGGGCTGGCGGAAGCCAATCTGATAAATAACTAGTGTCCATTCTGAGTGTAAATCTGTATGCCTAAAATAATTTTATGCATTCATACTGTTCAAGCAGTACAATCTATACGCAGTCTAAACAATCAATTACAATCGATCGATCTGAGGATCAAATCCCTAGATAACAAGATCTGATATAACGATGGCGGCCTACACAAAGGTACAAAAGCGATAAGGAGGGCGATAGGGGATACAAAAACACCCCAAGCCATAGCATGGCAACTCGGAACCTCACAGTGAGGCACATAGGCTGGCTTGACAAAACTGGGGACCAATCCCACGCTCCTAGCTCCGGTCTGGCTGCTGAGAACCTACATATATATATAAACAGTGAGCTAAAGCCTAGTGAATAACATACAGCGTAAAGAGGTTATGAATGAATGTCCTTACAGTAATGAAATCAGTTCATTAAACAGTATTTCAGTCTTTTAGTATTTCAGTCAATCAGTCATATGTGGTACATCCATTAGCCTATAAACAGTAGGTCCAAAAGGACCGGGTCTTGAACCGCGGATAATGATGATCATCAATCGATGCAGTATGGTTCCACAAGGAAACCGTCGAGCTCTGCTTGATAACGATCAATGCTAAGGATGCCTGTCTGATTCGAGAATCTGGGACATACATTCATTCAGTAAACAATATCAGTTCGATAAACAATTCAGTTCAGTATTCAAAAGATAACCATTTTGAACATATCTTTACACAATTGTTACTCACAGAGATTGGGTGTCACGACCCAAACCCGGCCCTATGGGTTTAGTATCAGAATGTAACGATGTCAAGAGATTACCAAAGGCCCTCTTGAGCGATAATACAATCGATCAGTCTGAGGGCTGGCGGAAGCCAATACAATAAATAACTAGTGTCCATTGAGCTGTGGAAATCTGTATGTCAAAAACATTTTTCATACATTTATGCATTGAGACAGTCTGATATATACAATCATTCTGAGACATTGATGACGGAACTCAATCCCTTGATAATTGATCTGAAAAAGCAGTCTATACTGTGATTACAAAAGCAGTAGGAGACTAGTGGGGACACAAAAACACCCCAAGCCATGGCATGGCGTCTCGGAACCTCACGGTGAGGCACATAATTTGGTGACAAAGCGGGGACCAATCACGCTCCTAGCTTGATGCAGCGGTGAGAACCTACATATATATATAACGGTGAGCTAAAGCCCGATTGAATAACATAAAGCGTAAAGAGGTTATGAATGAATGTCCTTGCGATAAATGAAATCAATTCATTAAGCGATGGTTTGATCTTTCAAGATTTCAATCAATCGGTCATATGTGGTACATCCAATAGCCTATAACGATGGGTCCAAAGGACCGGGCCTTAATAGACCCAACGATAATGATGGCCAATCATTGATGGCGGTATGGTTCCACAAGAAACCGATGAGCTCTGTAACGATCAATAACGATGAGTGCTAAGGATGTCTGTCTGATTCGGAAATAGGACATACATTCATTGATAAATAATATCGATTCGATGCAGTTCGATGTAAGCAGTATTCAAAAGATAACCATTTTGAACATATCTTTACACATCTGTTAATCACGGTGATTGGGCTATCGATGGCTAAAGCGCGTCCCAGAAAGTCAACCCTAAGCGATCAATCAATAGAACACACACTAAGTTTCTGGTTGGAAAGGATGATAATTAAATCTCTAAATTCCCTCGGTGTGGTTCTATGTCTAAATCCTCATTAAGATGCTTTAAACTAGGCCTAAGAATGCCTAGGATGAGATGAGGATGCAAAAATACAGTTGGAAGGCACTTTTCAAAAATTGCTGAAAATAGGGGTCTCGCTCGAGCGAGCCTTCCTTCGCTCGAGCGAGTTTGCAAAATCAAAGGCTTCGCTCGGGCGGACAAACCTTCGCTCCGGCGCCCTGCTGAAACAGGAAAAAAAATGGGTGCTCAAATTTTTAGCGCGGTGCTCGCTCGCTGCTCGCTCGAGCCAGCTTCCAAAATCAGAGGGTTCGCTCGAGCGACCCTTCCTTCGCCGATGTCCGATGAAACGAAAGAAAATCTTGGATGTTCGATTTTACGCTCGAGCCACCAATATCTCGCTCGGCGTAGCTCGAGGAAACCTTGGTCGCTCGGCGAGAATTCTTCGCTCGGCGAAGAAGCCAAATCTGGAATTTCAGTTGCCTTCCAAGCTCAAACCAAGTGTTCCAACACTCAAAACTCGACCTCTTGGGCCCAAATTCAGGGAATACATCCCAACTCAATAAATAACAAGTTTCAAAAGCCAATTTGAGAATTTAAGCCCCAAAGGTGAGTCTATTCAAACCATTTTTCAAGAACAATTCAAGAACACTTTGTAAACATGCAATGCATGAGTTTCAAACCAATTTCAATCTTTAAATCTTGCTCTAAAGAGCTCAATAGTTGACAAATGAGATGAAATCATGGACTATCATGTAAACATGGACATGCATGTATGATTCAAGCATGAATTCAACTCCAATTTCACTAATTCACACATGCATGCACTAATTCTAACTTAATTCACCATGGATGAACTAAAACCAAACTCAATTCCACAATTTGGCATGAAAGATGCAAGAGACAACATAACTCAACAATTGAATGGTTGTAATTCTTACCTAAGTCCCAATTCAAGATGAACAAGCTCAAATATGCAATACACACTTCAACCTTCAAGCAACTTCCAAGTAGCTCTAGCCAATTCAACCAAGAATGAATTCAATTCTCTCTCCCTCTCACTCTCTCCATGTTTGGTCGGCTAAGAGTAAGGAAAGAAGGCTGATCAAATGTTTGTTTGAAGTGTATAGGCTCAATAGTGGTATTAAACTAATGTCCACTATAGGTGGCAATTCGTAATTAAGTCAAAGTTCTCAATCAACTCGATTTAATCTAATTTAATCATTCCTAATCAATTTTCGATAAAAATACCATAAAATCACAAATATTATCTGATTCCAATACTTCAAACGGTTTCTAATTCGCCACGATAAGGCCTTCAATTAGCAATTTAAACATACAATGCAAACAGATAATCACACAATCAAACAGATGCAATATGCAATTCAATAGACAAACTTATTCAGTTTCAGTTCCGGTTTCATTCAGTTTGTTCAGTAGCTCATCCAGTTCACTTATCAGTCATTAGCAGTTCAGTTTATCAGTGATCAGTATATAATTCGGTGGTTATTCAGTAATCGGTACGAGGGTTATTACAGTCTCCCCTCCTTATAAGGAGTTTAGTCCTCTAAACTCGAGTTACCTTCAGTTTGGAAGAAAACGAGATTCGGGAACAAATCCGGATATCGCCTAGCCATGTCATCTTCCCTCTCCCAAGTGGCATACACACCACCATGGTTTTGCCAGTCTACTTTCACTAGCGGAATCTCTTTGTTTCTCAGTTTCTTGATCCGTCGGTTTACAATCTGTATGGGCCGTTCCTCGTAAGTGTAGTCATCACTCAACACGATACGGGTAGGCTCAATCACATGGAACAGATCTCGAAGATAGTCTCTCAACATCGAAATGTGGAAGACGTTATACATATGCTCTATTTCAGGAGGAAGTGCAACTTGATACGCCACCGGATTGATTTTCTCAATAATCTGATACGGTCCGACATATCTCGGTGCTAACTTGCCTTTGACTCCAAAGCGAGTCTGGCCTTTCATTGGTGTCACTTTCACAAAAACGTGATCACCCACTTCATACTCTCTATCCCGCCTCTCGACATCGGCATAACTTTTCGGCGACGGCTCTGCGGTTTTCGGTCTTTCTTTTGTCGTTTTATCTTTTCGCTTGTTTCATATACAATCTCGGCCCAAGAACGGCCCATCTCCAACTTCGCCCAAGATTGGAGATCTACACTTTCGCCATACAATGCCTCGAAGGCGCCATACCGATACTCGAATGGTAGGCTGTTGTTGTAGCGAATTGACCAACGGCAAATGACTTTCCCAATTTCCCTGAAAGTCAAGAACACACATTCTCAATAGGTCCTCTAGAGTCTGGATGGTCCTTTCTGACTGTCCATCTGTCTGAGGATGATAGGCGCTACTCAGCCTCAATTCAGTACCCAATGCAGTCTGTAGGCTTTGCCAGAACCTTGATGTAAACTTCGAATCCCTGTCAGAAACAATAGACACAATTCGCAAGTGCGATCTAACAATTTTATCAATATAAATAACAGCCAATCTATCTGCATTATAGATTGTCTTGACAGGTAGGAAGTGTGCAGATTTAGTCAGTCTATCAACAATAACCCAAATAGAGTCCATACCTTTCCTGGAGCGAGGTAATCCAACGATAAAATCCATCGTGATATGCTCCCATTTCCACTCTGGTATGGGTAAGGGTTGCAGTAATCCAGCAGGTCGTTGATGTTCAGCTTTGACTTGTTGGCAGTGCAGGCATTTGGACACAAAGTCGGCAATTTTCTTCTTCATTCCTGGCCACCAGAAATTCTGTTTCAAATCTTGATACATTTTCGTATTCCCCGGGTGAATAGAAAACTTTGAATTGTGGCCTTCTTGCAGAACTTTTCTTTTCAATTCAATGTCATTTGGTACACACAGTCTGTCTTGAAATTTCAGTACATTGTTCTCAAACTTGAATCCCGGTTTCGGTTTTGAATCTCTTTCTTCGATGATTTTCTTCAAGTAATCATCCAGTTGTTGTTTCTCTTTAATCTCTTCAATTAATGCTGGTTGAGCAGTAATGGCAGCTATTGTTCCGCCTTGTTCTTTTAAAACAACTTCAATCTCGGACTTTTCAAGATCAAGAAGCAACTCTTTCTGTCCAGTCAACAAACAGGCTAAGTTGGCAATTGACTTTCGGCTCAAAGCATCGGCAACGGTGTTGGCTTTTCCCGGATGGTACAAAATCTGTAAGTCATAGTCTTTGATCAATTCAAGCCATCTCCGCTGTCTCATATTCAGTTCTTTCTGTGTGAAAAAGTACTTTAGGCTCTTGTGGTCGGTGTAGACTTCACATGTTACTCCATACAAATAGTGTCGCCAGATTTTCAATGCAAAAACTACTGCGGCAAGTTCAAGATCATGGGTTGGGTAATTCTTTTCATGCGGTCTCAACTGTCGGGAAGCATAAGCAATAACTCTCCCATTCTGCATTAAAACACATCCCAAACCCTTATGAGATGCGTCACTAAAAATAGTGTAACCATCAGTACCTGTAGGTAGAGTCAGAACTGGTGCAGTCACAAGTCTAGTTTTCAATTCCTGAAATGCTGATTCTCTCTGGTCAGTCCAGTCAAATGATGTCCCTTTCTGAGTCAGTTGAGTCAGTGGTAAGGCAATTTTGGAGAAATCTTTGACAAATCTTCTGTAATATCCAGCCAGTCCCAAAAAGCTTCGGACTTCAGTCACATTGGTTGGTCTAGGCCAGTTCACTACAGCTTCAATTTTCTGCGGATCAACAGAAATTCCATCTTTGCTAACAACATGCCCCAAAAACATAACATGGTCAAGCCAAAATTCACACTTAGACAGTTTAGCATACAGTTTCTGTTCTCTTAAGGTTTGCAGGGCAAGTCTCAGATGCTGTTCATGTTCTTCTACAGTCTTAGAATATATCAATATGTCATCAATAAATACTACAATGAAGTCATCAAGGTATGGTTTGAAAATTCTGTTCATAAGGTCCATAAATGCAGCTGGGGCATTCGTGACTCCGAATGGCATAACTAAAAATTCGTAATGGCCATACCTCGTTCTGAAAGCAGTTTTATCGATGTCTTCCGGTTTGACTTTCAATTGATGATATCCCGATCTGAGATCAATTTTGGAGAACACTTGTGCACCCTGTAACTGATCAAACAGGTCATCAATACGCGGTAAAGGATATTTGTTCTTTACAGTTACCTTATTCAGTTCGCGGTAATCAATGCACAGTCTCAGTGAGCCATCTTTCTTCTTCACGAATAAAACAGGCGCGCCCCACGGTGAAGTACTAGGCCTGATAAACTTCTTGTCCAGCAGTTCCTGTAGTTGTACCTTCAGTTCTTTCAGTTCGGTTGGAGCCATTCTGTAGGGAGCTTTAGATAATGGCTGTGTACCCGGTACTACATCAACAATAAACTCAATCTCCCTGTCAATCAAATCCCCTGGTAGATCATCTGGAAATACATCTGGGAATTCTCTAACTATAGGAATGCAATTCACATCAGTTTTAACATTATCGATGCAGATACTGATCGATCTGAACACGATAGCCCTTACACCCCTTTCTAATCGGTTTGATGACCTTTTACTGAAGAAATCGATATGGAGGAGGTACTACTCCAACTCCACTAAATACAAATTCGGTAAACCCATGGACGGAAACCAACTTGCTTGGTCACACAATCGATAGTAGCATGGTATTTTTGTAACCAGTCCATCCCCAATATCACATCAAAATGATCTATGTTCCATGGCAGTAAATCAATAAATAGGTGCATATCCCCAACAATAATCTCACAAGCAGGATACATATATGCACATGTCATGGATCCCAACAGTGATGATACAGCTAGCAAATAATTCATGGGTTCTAAGGGTCTATTCAATTTTCGTGAGAAAGCATGTGACACATAAGAATGTGTAGACCCCGAATCAATCAATACATAAGCATTCTGAGCACAGATAGAGAGGGTACCTGACACAACGGTCTCAATATTCTGGACGTCTCCCGGTACTAAGGCAAACACTCGCCTGCCTCACGTGCTCTTTCCTGTAGCTTTGGGGTTCGGTTTGGTGCTACATTTGATCTTTCTTTGCGCTTGACTTTACTATTGGCTTGCGGAGTAGAGGACAATCTTTAATTACGTGGCCCATCTTGCCACACGAAACAAGCTCCGAAACCAGTAGCAAACCCTTTGTGCTTATTGCCACATGTGGAGCAGGTGGAGTAAATCCACCCCTTGGTCAGCTAGTTGTCGACCTCAGATTCTGTTTCTTGTTGGTGGTTGTGCTTGCCTTTCTTAAATTTAAAACTTTGCCTTTTTCCTTGCCATTCAATGGTTGGTGTCTCAGATTGTTTCACGGTGCAATATTTGACTCGGCCATCAAGGCTCGACGAGAACACCCACAAAAGTTGGCATTTTCGAACATTTATTCGATCTTGGATAGCGAGACTAAGGCCTCCTTCAAATCTTCGGCCTTCTTATATTCTAGATCCACCATATGTGGTGCATACCTAGCAAACTCGGTGAATTGCTTCTCATATTCGAAATAGATGTTTTGCCTTGCCTCAGTTGTTCAAATTCAGTCACCTTTCTATCCCTGATGCACTGGGGAAAATATTTTTCAAAGAAGGACTCCTTGAACTGAGCCCAAGTCACTACAGTATTTGCATCACGGGTCAACATCCACCACCTTCTAGCTTCTTCCTGCAGTGTAAAGGTGGCTAACAGTACTTTGTGTGCTTCTGAGCACGGAAACACCTCAAATAACTTTTCTGTTTCAAGGACCCATGCTTCAGCCTTTAATGGTTCTAAGCCTCCCTGAAAGGACGGCGGTTTCATCTTGCTGAATTTCTGAGTCAGTGCAATAATATCCACCTCATTAACATTCACATTCTGTACATTTGGTGCATTCTGTTCCGGTTGAACCGGAGGAGGAGGAGGAGGTGGCTGTTGGTTCTGTTGTTGGTCCAGTCTTTCAATTACCAGTCCCATCATTTGTTCAAGTCTGGCCATTCTGGCCTCAGAGGATGATGATTCAGTTTCATTTGCATTATCCATTTCACTATAAAGCAGTTATGACAGTTATCATTATGAGCAGTTGTATCTTTAAACAGTTTAGCAGTTCAACATATAATCAGTCAGTCATAGCACACACTTTTCAAATTCATGAGATGCCCTAATTGCTTTTCTAGGACACCCTATAGCTCATTTGGACACGTGTGTGCGATATAACTCGTGGTTAAGTATCGCTCTGATACCACTGTCATTTACCCAAACCCGCCCTATGGGTTTAGTATCAGAATCGCCAAGAATCCGAGATTACCAAAGGCCTCTTGAGCAAAGAATACAATCAGTCGAGTACGTACTCATGAAGCCAATACAGTAAATAACTAGTGTCCATTGAGCTGTGGAAATCTGTATGTCAAAAACATTTTTCATACATTTATGCATTCAGACGAGTACAGTATATACAATCATTACAGACATTCAGTACGGGAACTCAATCCCTTGATAACAGTACAGAAAACAGTCTATACAACAGTACAAAACAGTAGGAGACTAGTGGGGACACAAAAACACCCCAAGCCATGGCATGGCGTCTCGGAACCTCACAAAGGAGGCACATAAGCCTGGTGACAAAACTGGGGACCAATCCCACGCTCCTAGCTTCGGTCTGGCGGCTGAGAACCTACATATATATATAACAGTGAGCTAAAGCCCAGTGAATAACATAAAGCGTAAAGAGGTTATGAATGAATGTCCTTGCAGTAAATGAAATCAATTCATTAAACAGTAGTTTCAGTCTTTCAGTATTTCAATCAATCACCATATGTGGTACATCCAATAGCCTATAACAAGATGGGTCCAAAAGGACCGGCCTTAATAGACCCAACAAGAATGATGGCCAATCATTCGTAAACGGTATGGTTCCACAAGGAAACCGACAGAGCTCAGAATACCAATAACAAGAGGTGCTAAGGATGCCACAATACAGATTCAGAAATAGGACATACATTCATTCAAGAATAATATCGATTCGATGGAAACGATAACAAGATTCAAAAGATAACCATTTTGAACATATCTTTACACATCTGTTAATCACGGTGATTGGGCTATCAAGAGCTAGAGCGCCCCCGAGAGTCAACCCTAAACAGTCAATCAATAGAACACACACTAAGTTTACAGTTGGAAAGGATGATAATTAAATCTCTAAATTCCCTCGGTGTGGTTCTATGTCTAAATCCTCATTAAGATGCTTTAAACTAGGCCTAAGAATGCCTAGGATGAGATAAGGATGCAAAAATACAGTTGGAAGGCACTTTTCAAAAATTACTGAAAACAGGGGTCTCGCTCGAGCGAGCCTTCCTTCGCTCGAGCGAGTTTGCAAAATCAAAGGCTTCGCTCGCGCGGACAAACCTTCGCCCGCGCCTGATGAAACAAGTAAAAATCTTGGATGCTCAATTTTTACGCGATGCTCGCTTCGATGCTCGCCGGCGAAGCTTAAAATCAAAGGGTTCGCCGAGCGAGCCTTCCTTCGCCGAGCGGTCCGATGAAACGATAAAAGTAATCTTGGATGTTCGATTTTTACGCTCGAGCCACTAATATCTCGCCGGCGTAGCTCGGAGGAAACTTTGGCCGCACGAGGGAGGAATTCTTCGCTCGAGCTAAGAAGCCAAATCTGGAATTTCTAGATTTGCCTTCCAAGCTCAAACCAAGTGTTCCAACACTCAAAACTCGACCTCTTGGGCCCAAATTCGGGAATACATCCCAACTCAATAAATAACAAGTTTCAAAAGCCAATTTGAGAATTTAAGCCCCAAAGGTGAGTCTATTCAAACCATTTTTCAAGAACAATTCAAGAACACTTTGTAAACATGCAATGCATGAGTTTCAAACCAATTTCAATCTTTAAATCTTGCTCTAAAGAGCTCAATAGTTGACAAATGAGATGAAATCATGGACTATCATGTAAACATGGACATGCATGTATGATTCAAGCATGAATTCAACTCCAATTTCACTAATTCACACATGCATGCACTAATTCTAACTTAATTCACCATGGATGAACTAAAACCAAACTCAATTCCACAATTTGGCATGAAAGATGCAAGAGACAACATAACTCAACAATTGAATGGTTGTAATTCTTACCTAAGTCCCAATTCAAGATGAACAAGCTCAAATATGCAATACACACTTCAACCTTCAAGCAACTTCCAAGTAGCTCTAGCCAATTCAACCAAGAATGAATTCAATTCTCTCTCCCTCTCACTCTCTCCATGTTTGGTCGGCTAAGAGTAAGGAAAGAAGGCTGATCAAATGTTTGTTTGAAGTGTATAGGCTCAATAGTGGTATTAAACTAATGTCTACTATAGGTGGCAATTCGGTAATTAAGTCAAAGTTCTCAATCAACTCGATTTAATCTAATTTAATCATTCCTAATCAATTTTCAGATAAAAATACCATAAAATCACAAATATTATGCTGATTCCAATACTTCAAACGGTTTCTAATTCGGCCGCCGATAAGGCCTTCAATTAGCAATTTAAACATACAATGCAAACAGATAATCACACAATCAAACAGATGCAATATGCAATTCAATAGACAAACTTATTCAGTTTCAGTTCCGGTTTCATTCAGTTTGTTCAGTAGCTCATCCAGTTCACTTATCAGTCATTAGCAGTTCAGTTTATCAGTGATCAGTATATAATTCGGTGGTTATTCAGTAATCGGTACGAGGGTTATTACATTGGGCTAATAGCAGCTAGAGCGCGTCCCCAAGAACCAACCCTAAATAGTTAACAAATAGAACACACACTAAGTTCACAGTCGGAAGGATATAATTTAAATCCCTAAATTTTCTCGGTGTGGTTCTATGTCTAAATCCTCATTAAGATGCCTTAAACTAGGCCTAAGAATGCCTAGGATGGGATGAGGATGCAAAAATGTGCACAGAAATCAGTTTCAGAATTTTCAATGAAACAGGGTCCCCGCTCGAGCGCAGGTTCCCCCGCTCGAGCGGGCATGCAAACAAAGGGACCCGCTCGAGCGTTAACTTACCCGATCGAGCGGACTGATGGACAATGCAAAATCTTGGATCTTGTGATTTCTCCGCCGGCGTGAAACTCTGCTCGAGCGATCAGAACCAATTCGAAGAAAATGCTGGGAGCATGCATTCCCCGCTCGAGCGGCACTTCCCCCGCTCGAGCGGACGGCCAAAATCTGGAAAATCCAGATTCAACCTCCAAGTTCCAAACCAAGTTTTGATGCTCCAAACTCGATCCTCTTGGGCCCATTTTCTGGAAAACTCTTTCAAACACATAGAATAATAAGTTTTAAAGCTCAATTTAAGAAATCAAGGCCCAAGGGTGTTTCAATTAAACCCAATTTCAAACTAGTTTTCAAGAACAACATGCAAACATGGCATGCATGAGTTTTAAACCAAAATCAAACTTCAAATCTTGCTCTAATGAGCTCAATAGTTGGAAAACAAAATGAAAACATGGACTTTAGCTCAAACATGAACATGCATGTACAATCTACCATGAATTCAACTTAAGATGCACCAATTCAAGCATGCATGCAACAATGGAGTTCTACTTTAACATATTTGCACTAAAACATGGTTTGATTCTACAATGGAGCCTAGAACATGCAAGATGGAGCTCAAAGATAACAAGAAGACAATGAATTTCCTTACCTAAGTCTTGTAATTTAAGCCTAGAAGCTCAATTATGCAAATACCCTCCAATTACTTCAAGTCTTCAAGCAACTCAACCAAATGAACTCACTCTCTCCTATTTCCTCTCTTAATTCGGCTAAAGCATGGAGAATGGCTGAGAAAATGTTGTGTTTGATCAAATGAAGACACAATGTATGTGAGATAGTGGCCCACTAGGAGTGGCAATAACGTAATTAAATCAAACTCTTTAATTGACTTAATTTAATCTAATTTAATCATTCCTAATCAATTTTCAGATAAATATACCATAAAATCAAAAATATTCTACTGAGTCTAAAACTTCAAACGGTTTCTAAATCGGCCGCCGATAAGGCCTTCAATTAGCAGTTTAAACACATAAATGCAAACAGATAATTAAATCATTAAACAGATAGAAATGCAATATAACAGATAAACTTATTCAATTTCAGTTCGATCTCAATCAATCCATTCAAGATTGATTAACCCGATTATCGGTCATTATCGGTCGGTTTAGCAATAATCAAGATATATAATTGATGGTTATTCAAGATGTCGATGCGAGGGTTGTTACACAAACATTACATATATATATATGAGGAATATTCGGAGAATATTCAAGGAGTTATGCGGGGATAATTCGAGGACGGGCCGGGGCCGGGGTTGGGGTACCTATCCCTGTCTCCGGCCCAAAAACAGTCGGGGATTTTATTTTTAATATCATCCACGGCCCTATGGGTATAATTTTCGGGAAAAAACCGTTATAATCGAGGTCGGGGGATCGGGTTCCCGTCGGGCTGAGTTGAAATTGCCATCCCTAGTTTTGAGAGATGGGAAAGAAACTCATCTCTTGGTATTAGGATAGGCCTTAGAAGGGGAATTGAGATGGAAGATGTGGAAGTGGTATTAGAAAAATAGTCCGCCGAACTATTTTTTTAATTTTAAATTTTAAATTTTTACATGTTGGGAATTTTTTTTTGAAAATTAATGTTTAATTTTTTGTATTTTTTGTTAAGTAAAAATCATGGTTTTATTTGTTTTATTTTTGTTTCTTATAAATTTTTTATTTTTTACATGTTGGACATTTTTTTTTGAACATTAATATTTAATGTTTTTGTATTTATTGTATTTGTTGTTTTATTTTATATTTATTTTATATAAAAATAATTTAACAATTCTCACACCAACAACTATCATCAAAACAAACATAATTTTACTTAATCCCCTCACTATCAATCTCCTCACTATTAATCTCCTATGTTCTATCTCTGAAAACAAATGGAGCCTATGGGTTATAACATTTAGAATTGTCAAAAAAAAAAAAAAATTAAAATATTAAATAAATTATAAATTTACTTTTAAAATTTACTTAAAATATAAATTACTCCTATATTTAAAAAAAAAAATCTTGCTCTTTTAAGTTTTAAATTTCATAACAAATAATCCATTTTTTTAATAAATTATAAAATCGATTAACAGTTTTTAAGAATGTTAGAAATATAATTCAATTAATAATTCTGGTAATTTTATTATTCAAACAGTTAAGAATTTCATTTTTTAAATTAATTTTGTTAAATAATTTTTTGACAATAAGATTTTTATAATTTTTCAAATCGAAACAATTCATGTTTATGCAATTTCAAAACATATATTTAATATTTTAACATATATTTTTCGTATAATGTTTTAGGGTAAATTGTACTTTGTCCCTTTAATGCTACTTTGTCACTTTAGCCTAATAAGTTTATTTTTTCTCACTTTAACTCTTCATATTTCAAGTTTTTCCTACTTTATTTTAAAAGTTAATTTTTGTTAAAAATTAAATAAAAAATGATACATTATTAGTTATCTGACAAAAAAATATTTTATTATATATAATTCAGACTTTTAGTATAAACTTAAATTCTAATATAATAGTATACTTTTTATGTTATGTAATAATTATTATAATATTTTTTTGTCTAATTTTTAACAAAAATTAACTTCAACAATAAAGTGAAAAAAAATTTGAAACATAAAAGATTAAAGTGAAAAAAAATAAATTTAAAAGGCTAAATTAAAAAAATAATCAAACAAAAAAAATTCAAAAGGTGCTCTGTTTGGAACCATTTTTAAACGAGTTTTTCACTTGATAGTTTGAATATGATGTTTGGATAGAGTTGTAGAATTAATTTTTCACAACTCTACGGAAAACATTTTCGAAATTTGGCCTAACCGATCGTCCAGCCAGTTGACCGGAACAGTGCAATTTTTTTTTTTTTTTGCAATTGATATGTTAATTTTTATATATTCGAAAAAATTATTTTTTGAATTTTTGAAAATTTTTTATGTGCTTTAATAGAATTTTGAGTTGTATGTTTGGTTATGAGTTGTCATTTTTTATATCAAATATCACATTAAAAATTTTCCACTCATTTCAAAATTATTTTCAAAACTTTTTTACCAAACAAATTTTTCACACTCAAATCATAATTTTAAAACTGATAAACTCAAAATACAACTCATATTTTCAAATTATAATTAAAAAATTCTACCAAACGCAACTGTAATTAACCCTATATTTTTAATATATTTTCTCACACATGTTTTTCGAGTGGCATGGTAGGTATAAAACTGAAATACGTATTAAAGAAAAATGAAGTACCAAAAGGGAAAGTGAGAGAGGGAGGGAGAGCAAAGTAGTTGTGAGAGTGAAGGTGGAAAGAAGAGGAAAAGAACAAGAACAAGAACAAGATGAAGATGAAAATGGGATCATCATCTTCAGATAAAGAAGAGAACAACAAGTTTCCACTACTCAATCACTCTCCTAAACCCAAATTAGGTGGAATCAGAACCATTCCCTTCATCATTGGTAAAAAAAAAAAAAAACCAATCTTATTATTCACATTCACACACATATACACTTATTTTTAATCATATATACATATATATGAATTTGAGTGTTTTGTTTTTTGACAGTGAACGAATCATTTGAGAGAGTGGCAAGCATTGGATTGAGCCCTAACATGGTGTTCTACTTGATGAATGACTATAACATGGAATTGGCAACTACATCAATCGTACTCTCTTTGTGGTCTGCTCTTTCAAATGGATTAGCCATTGTTGGAGCTATGCTTGCTGATTCTTGTTTAGGTCGCTTTCGGGTCATTGCTCTTGGATCTATCTCTAGCCTTCTCGTAAGTCAATACCTTCCTTTATTTTTTGTTTGGATCTCACGATTTTGATAGAATTTGTGAAGTGAAAAGAAAGTTATGAAAAACATTAACTTATTATATTTGAAGTGAAAATCCATTTTAATTGCATGTGATATGCTTTCATAAAGCATTTTTCTTTGGACTGGTTTGGTGTAGTTTTAACAGCAATAACCCTTTTAAAAAAAAAAAAAATAATATGTGCAGCTTTTCTTCATTTGGCAAATTAACAAGGCTTCGTTTGCGAAGATGTTGCCTGTTTGTTTGGGAATAAATTATTTTAGTACTTTTTTACTTTTTATAAAAAAATAAAGAAATCATATTACTCAAATAAGATAAACAAAATTCTCAAAATAAGTTAAAAAATTAATAAGATAAAATGTGACATTTAAATCATAACCATTCTCTCATAAAACTTTTTTTTAAAAAATTAAAATTTAAAAAGCCAAACATAAGATCTTATCTTATATTTTATTCACATCTATTTTTCAACTTTTTTTTTTCTTCACAAATACTTGCCGAAATCGAAGAGGCAAACAAAATCTTAAAGTTATGAGTGGCACCCAGTTTTGTCATTTATTTATATAATTTTTGCCCTAAATTTGTCAAATCCTCTGTATGATTTGGCTTTTTCAGCATATTTTTTCTTGGAAATCTGCCTTAGGTTCCACTAGTTTTGATGGAATATAGTTTTAGCAACACTTTTTAAAATGAAATAGGTACTATATTTGCGTGTCTTTGTGTGCGCATTTAGTTAGATAATTAAATTCACTTTGAAGCTAGTGAAATTTTTATTTTATCGGCTCAAGTGGCTTTGAGAATTAACAAGTTTACCTCAAAGGAATGAAAACATTCTAAATTCTAGGCCTTGTGTAAAATGCTAAAATTAGAGTTTGTATATTTTTCTATATAGAATTGAATTAGGTATGCATGAAAAATACTTCAAAGAAGTATTAAATCAACACTAGATCTAGCTATGGCGATCTAAAGATAGATGTAAAAAAGCTTTTAGATGTACTTAACAAGTTAAACATTAACTCAATTAAAGATAAATTGATAATTAGTCTAGAGAAGCAATAAGTTGATTGAGTAAAAGATTAAATTTGTGGGGAGGACAAAATTTAGTGTTCATATTCACTCACTCTAGGACACACTTTCAATTTAGAGAGAGAGAGAGAGAGAGAGAGAGAGAATTGGAGCAATTTTAACATATCATCTAGGGAGACTGAGAGTGACAATGAAATTGATAGTCTTTGTTTATTACTCAGTAAAAAAAGACAATAATGTTTGTTGACTAATGAAATAGAGATGTGTGAGTTGGATATATTTGTCTTGTCTTTCTTTTCTTTTCCTTGTTGAACTACTTTTTACAAGAAAGTAACATGTGCTTACCTTAGGATTGGTTTGGAAAGTGGGTTGGTTTTTTAATTTTTTTTTTTTTTTTTATTTTTTTTTGGTTAAAAAAAAAGGGTTTTTTAAGGGCTTTTTTTTTTTTTTTTTTTTTTTTTTTTTTTTTTGAAGAGAAATGTGTGTGATTATGGGTTGGATGTTGTTTGTTTGTTTGTTGTGGCTTTAAAATTTTTGTTTTGTCTTTTATTTTAGCATGTTTTGTTTTGTTTTTTTGAGGCAATCATTTATCACCACTCTCTTGTGCCAATTATGTGTAAATATCTAACTATTCCTTGCATTATTATCAAGAGGTGAGACCAACCATTTCAACACCAAAACTATTTGTTAAAAAATTTTGAAAAATTAAAAAGATTGGTACCTCATATTCCACAAACCCAATCCCCAACCCACCTTGCCTTAATTTAAGGAGGAAAAAAAAAAAAAAACCAAAAAAATTGAAGAAGCCTTGTCATTGTAATTTTCAATCCCTAATTATGGTCGTATCATGTTCTGTTTTCATAGGGTATGACTATGCTTTGGTTAACTGCCATGATTCCACAGCTGAAACCAGTACCTTGCGATCAGTTAAAATATAGTTGCAACTCTCCTTCAATAGGTCCATATGTCATATTATTCGCTTCTTTTGGACTAATCTCCATTGGTGCGGGCTGTATTAGACCTTGTTCTATGGCATTTGGCTCAGACCAGTTGGACAAAGAAAACCCGAATAATCGAAGGGTTTTGGAAAGCTACATCAACTGGTATGGTGCTTCAACTGCATTATCGGCTGTTATTGCTTTAACTGTTCTTGTATACATTCAAGAAAATTTCGGTTGGCGAGTAGGTTTTGCAGTCCCCGCTCTTCTCATGGCTTTCTCTACTCTAATTTTCTTACTCGGTTCTGTTTTCTATATCAAAGTTAGAGCTAGCAAGAGCTTGTTTTCTGGATTTGCTCAAGTTCTAGTAGTGGCATTTAAAAACAGAAACATTGATCTCCCTCCGAGTCCTTGTGATGATTGTTACTATCAAGGTGATGAATCGAAGCTCCTTGCACCAACCAACAACTTAAGGTATTGTATGATTGTCATCTTCGCTTCATTGGTATGTTGTGATAAAGATTTTTTAATTATAATTTCAATTACCATATTATGAGACGCTTGGTCCTGTGAAATGTTTAATTACTTTAAATTAAACATGTAAAAATAGTCATAATATGTGCTTGTTTTTTATATATATGTATATAGTTTCCATGCATAAATGGTTTCCTCTCTCTCTCTTCTTTTTTCTTTTTTTTCATTAATTTTTGGGTAATTAATAATTCATTGAAAGAAAGCAAGCTACATATACAGAAACAAAAAGGGCATAACCAAGTGTGTAAGCGGCTCGGTTTGGTTTGGTCGGGGTTGAGGGAAAATTTAGCACTGAACCACACCTTTCAGATTTGTTTGTTGAGGAACCAAAACCACCATATGTTATGTCTCAATTTTGTCCCTTTTTGGGTTTAGTGTAAAGAATAGATTCACAGGAGCCTTTAAGGGATTTTGTAAAAAACCTGTGAAATCCCACATTGGGAATAAATGAAGAGAAAGGTGGAGACTGCTCTCTAAATGCGGCATACCCCCTTCCCTCCAACAATTATTCCCTCCAATTATCTTTATAATAACATTGAGTACAGTTTTTATTACATAGTTTGTCGACTCTCCTCTCTGTGTTGTAGGTGTTTGAACAAAGCTTGTATAATTACAAATCCCGAGAGAGATTTAAACCCAGATGGATCGGCATCAGATCCATGGAGTCTTTGCACCGTGGAACACGTAGAATCGCTCAAGACTTTACTTAAAGCCATCCCCATGTGGTCCACTGGCATTATGGTCACCGTGAGTATGACACAAAACTCATTTGCAACGCTTCAAGCAAAGACCATGGATAGACACCTTATCTCAAAATTTGAGATTCCGGCAGGGTCCTTTAGCGTATTCATGATTGCAACACTAATAATATGGATTGGACTCTACGAGTGGGCAATGGTGCCCTTATTAACAAGATATACAGGAAATTCACGTGGTATTACCCCTAAGGTTCGAATGGGGATTTCACTGGTAGTCACAAGCATCGCAATGGCAATTGGAGCAATTACTGAAAGCGTAAGACGGAAAATGGCTGTCAAAGATGGGGTGGCGGATGATCCAAATGCCATTGTGGACATGTCTGCAATGTGGTTAATTCCACAGTTTGTCTTGCTTGGAGTGGGCGATGCTTTTAATTCAACCGGGCAAATAGAGTTCTATATGACTCGGTTTTCTAAAAGCATGTCTAGTATTGCAGTAGCTCTTTACACAGTCGGGATTGCAGGGGCTGCCTTGGTGGGCAGTGTTCTGGTTAGTACCGTGGATGATGTCACTAGTAGTGGAGGTAAAATAAGCTGGTTGTCGAAGAACATTAACAAGGGTCACGTAGATTACTATTATTGGCTAATTACGATTTTGGGGCTGGTTAACTTTGTTTATTTTCTTATCTGTTGTCGAGTCTTTTATAGCGAGCCTTTGGATGAAAATGAAAGAGCAGCTTTTTCTGATGAGGGCAATCGATGATGAAGAAGATGAAGAAGAAGAAGAATCACACGAAAAGTGTGTATGGTATGTCCTAAGTCTGTTAAAATGTAGTGTTCATTTTAATTTAGATGACATGAAGGTAAAGATTATTTGTCTATTATTTTGTCTTTGTTTTACATTTGATTTTTGATATGCTCTTAAGCATTAATGATTGAACAATCTCATTTTGCTGTTTCATATGTATTGTCTTCTATATCTGAGCAAAGTAAAAAAAAACCAAGTTTGTTGCATCAAAAAAATCTAGTAGTAAATAAGTTAAGCTTTCTTCTCTCGGTGTCAACATTAGTCTAGCAGAGTGCTTTTGTTGTTGATGTTCTTTCCAATCCCTATGCATTTCACTGCTCCACCGGAAACTCCCTTTGTTTGTACCATATTCTAACTTGGTAGTTTTCATTGCCTGTCCAGGGTTGTGCCTTGGTATTTGATGGTGGACTTAAAAGGCCACTTCACCTTTAAACGCTTTACGCTCAATCATTTTGAATTATGCTTGCATCGTTTGTATTACAATAATTGCTATCAGGGAGTTAGCCGATACTTATTCATCCCTCATTGCTTTTTTTGCAACAATATGCATGCATATATACTATATAATTAAAAAAAAGGAAAATATCAAATCAGTGGGACAATGTAAAAATTATTACACTAGAAATATAATTTTTTGTGGTGTAACTCTGACAAACAGTGAGAATTTACACATTAAAGTTGCACTACCATGGAAATATAAATAATTTTTGACTATCTCACTGATTTGATATTTTCCTAAAAAAATATGAGTATCCATGACAGGTCTTTTATTAACTGTAAAATTTCAGTACCCATGTTATATAACCTTGAAATAATAAATATTGTCTTTGCAGGAAAATTGTTTTTCCAGCTTCCACTTTTGTTTCTGGGAATTACCAATCAGTGGTAATTTTCAAAAATTATTGCACATTAATAAAAAAAAAAATTATGATTTTAATTATTAATATTTATAATATCTATCACTTTAACAAATTTTTTACCTTGACTCCACTAACAGGTTATTTCCCCTTTGTTTATCTGCAACAACCCAGTCATTGTTTAGGCCTTGCTTTTTTCTGTTTCTGTTTTTGTTTTCTTTCTCCTCTTTTTTATATTTTAATTTAAAAACTTGTTTGATGAATTGTTTTTGCTTTCAAAAAAGTGGAAAAAAAGAAAAAAAAAAAGGTGTTTTCAGTCTCTTCTCCCTTTGCTGCAAGCTCCAGCCACCACCAGCCACTAATGAGCCAATCGAGTTGTTGCATCAATACACCCAAAGTTTCCTGAGATTTCATTAGCTTTTACTTTTTATTTCCTTCACTATTATGCTTGAAGAAAACAAATCTAAATTTTACAGATCACTCTCCTCAGGAAGTAACATCCTTGACTAGGGCTGTAAATAAGCCGAGCTGTTCATAAACAAGCTCGGCTTGTAAAGGCTCGACTAGTTTAATAAACGAGCCGAACTCCAACTTGAGCTCAAATAAGCTTGGCTCATCAAACTCGACTTGTTTATCTTTATTTAAATTATGTAATAAATATATTATTTATATATTAAGTAATATATAAATATATAAAAATAATAGTAAAAATACATTATTTATATATTAAATAATATTAATAATATTTTTTTATTTAAATAATATAAATAATATTAAAAAAAATATTATCGAGCCTGGCTGAGTTCGAGTTTCATTAATATGAATGAACCTAGCTGAGTTCGAGTCGAGTTACTTATTGAGCCTAACTTGAGCTCAATAAATGATCTCGATAAGCAAATGAGCCAAAAATATTATCCTTGACTACACTCTCCTCAGCTTTGTTACCCAGACACCCATTTGGGCAATCTCTTCCAGTTCACTAGTGTTCAAATCTGGCATCTTTGTCTCTTCTTGTTCAGGATCCTCTAAAACCATCTGACTAAGCCCGGTGTACTACTCCTCCCTTTTGCCATTGTCACTACCGGTACTGACCCCATCCCCTCAAATGTATTATGAATGATACCATAAGATGGGTGTGTAAAGAGCTAAGCATATTGCTGCAGCTCCAAAAACAGAGGATTGTGTTTGTGTCGCTTGTTACTTGTAAGAGATGTGAACAAATCTGTTCAAGAATAACATATTCCTTGTTCAAGAATAACATATTTTGACTTCCTCTATGGCATTCACATTGTATCTTCTGCCGGTCAATCTCATTTGCAACGGCTCGAGCAAATAATGATCGTTGTATCAGAATATGGAGTAAAAGTTGAAGAGGAAAAGGCAGAAATGTTTAATACCCAAATCAACAATACACAAACTGCTACTTCTACTGAGCCGTTAGTTCTTGCACCCTCTCTTCAGTAGCCTTCAATGCTTTTCCATAGATGCTTATTAACTACATTAAAAAAAAGAAGAAGTAATTTTCAAGATTTA
The DNA here is from genome assembly GCA_025200525.1 of Camellia lanceoleosa. Lineage (NCBI taxonomy): Eukaryota > Viridiplantae > Streptophyta > Magnoliopsida > Ericales > Theaceae > Camellia > Camellia lanceoleosa. The sequence continues at coordinate 5,770,722 of CM045762.1, read as the reverse complement.
ATTGATAACATAGGTCCAAGATTCATTGAGATTTGGCTGTTATTTCTTTTACTTTGAGTTTTTCATTTGTTTTTATAGAAGCCCAATGCTTCATTTGCTAAAACTCAGCCTCCTAACTTTGAGATTGTAGGTTTGAGTTTAAGGGCAATCACTTTGTATAAATTATGCCGAAAGTAGAATGTGTACCCAATCTATCCCTTCCAGGCTTCCATCAAATGGAGAAATTAATCAGTGTGTTTGGTTTGAGTTTTTTGAATTAAATTTTTTAAAAACTGAGTTTTTTGATTTTCGTGTTTTTTTATTTTTAGTGAATATTTTTAAAATTTTAAATATTTTTTTTTTACTTTTTTAAATGCACCTTACTTAAATGTATCTAAAAAGTAAAAAATTTGTGAAAAAATATTTTTAAAAATTAATAAGTACATAAAAATACAAAAAATATACTGAATTCTCATTTTTTTTTTTTTGTATTTTTGGTATTTATTGAATTTTTAAAAGGTTTTTTTCAATTTTTTTTTTTTACTTTTTAGGTATATGTATGTTAAGTATGTTTAAAAATTAAAAAAATTGCTCAAAATATTAAAAAAACTCAGTAAAAACAAAAAACACGGAAAATAAAAAAGTAGAATTTTCCGAAAAGTGTTTTTGAAAAATGATAACCAAGCATTTATTTTTATTTATTTATATTTATATGACGACTTTGCCCTTAAAATAGACCTTTTGCAAATTAAATATTTGTTATTATTCTTATTTAGAATAAGATTTAAAATTTAAAATCAAATATATCATAATTAAAAAGTCAAGAATCAAAGTATCACAAATCCCAAATTATAGAGATTGTTAATATAATTCGTTCTTAATACTGTGTTTGGTTGAGGGATTTGGAAAGAAAAATAGAAAAGGTGTATAAAATTAGGTGAAATGTAAATATATTTTATTCACATTTTACTTACCTTTTCTTTTTTTCTTTCTAAATTTCTTCCCAAATCCCCCATAACCAAACACAACGTAAATGTTTATCACTCCCATTTTTTTCCCGTCTTTCTACTTCAACTTTTGTGGATCAAAATTTGATTTTAATCGCAAAAAAATATATTTTGGCCACTAAAAGATTTTAGTCGCCAAAATTCCAAACCTTAGTTGCCAAACTACAAACTTTCCGAGATTTAATAGTTGTTTGGGATAACCTAAAAAAGATAAAAAGTCAAAAAGTTATTAAAAAGGTAAAAAAGTTTATACTATTCATTGGACGGGAAACTTTGGCTTAAAATCAGAGTAAAAAAAGACAAGAATTGCCCTTACTTTTGTCCTTTCCTCTGACATGCACGGGTGAAAAAAAAAAGAAAAAGAAAAGAAAAGCAAAACAAAGTACACTGAACAGTGGTGGACACAATTCACTGACATGCACGAAAGCAAATGTGCATGTAAGAATGATAGGTCGGTAATTTCGGTATTTCATACAATATTTTAATGTACATTTTTTCATAAAAAGTCAAAAAGTTATCCCAAATAATCATATTTTTTTCTCTACTTTTTTAGTTGAAAAGTTAAAAAGTACACTTAGATAGTTCATCCCAAACAACCCAAGTTGGCTAGGAATTAGGTTGTAGAAAGTGAAAAATGAGAAGGTGAAATGAGTGGTTTTTATAAGAAAAGATGGGTACTTCTTGGTAATTCCTGGGGTATAACTTCACATTATTTATTTGATGGGATTGACTTCTTTTCAGTCCGTGATTGGATTAGAGAGTATTGTTAGGCCCGTGGAGGCTCACCATATGTTCTGTTTTGATAATTCAAATCGTTCAATGTATAAAACTCGTTGAGTATTATATGCATGTAAAAAATTACGTTGATCGGATATCGATAACTATTTCATCAGATTAGATTTTTATCAACTATTTATTTTTTCACCATCTTTTTTTTTTCATATACAAAACTGATTTGATCACGTAACTATCGATATCCGATCAATGTTATTTTTTATAGGTATATAGTGCTTGATGAGTTCTACACATTGAATAGTTCAAATTATCAAAACAGAACCTGTGATGGGCCCCCATAGCCCAACAGCACCCTCTAGTCCGATCACTGACTGAAGGGAAGCTAAACCCTTATTTGATAGTCTAAATTAAGGAGAATTTATTGAAAAGTTCTAATTTGGGAATTGTTATACGATTTGGTCCTATGTTTTAAATGGTTGATTGCGGAGTCATTTTTAGGTGGAATGTGCGACCACAAAGTCGTTTTTCAAATGTGATTGAGGGTTGCTTAGACGGATATAGCCTCAGTAGTTTTGAAGGAAAGTTTGTTTTTTTTGGGAATAGGTTATCACACGTTTTGGAGAGTGGAGAGTGTATTTTCATTTACAAAGGGTTCCAAGGGGAGGAATTAGGGTTTTGAATTTTTCTTCGTTAATGACTTGGGCGAGGAGTTTTTTACAGACAACGTGAAAAGAGATAGCCGTGTTCAGGTATGCCTTGCTTTTGTCACACCTTCATATTTCGTTGCATCATGGGTGAGAATTGGTTAACCCGTGTTTCGCATTCTGAAATCAAAAATTTTTAAATGCCAATGTTGAATGCAATGGCAATTATGGGTATTGTCAGTATGCACGAGCGTTTTGTTGGGTGTTTTTGTCGTTGTTTGTGGATTATTATGTAAACATAAACCTTGTGGTTGATGTTTGTTGCTGTTTGTGGATTACTAATGTTTACCGTGTGGACGTTAATGTCCATTTTCTGTTCACACACCGACACTTACGTTGTGATCCGTGTGTTTATACCTTTTATCATTGGTGTTTTTTTTTTTTGAAAAATGTATTTCTCTTTTGCAGATGGACTCCTTTTTCATGCTACTATGTTGCTATCTTTCAGTCAATGTCGCATATGAATTGTAACCGCCATACAACTTCTCCAAACTTGTCGGTTTCGTATGTACCAAATATGATGGCATATCACCGGTGTAGGAGTGTAAAAATGGCTCGCGGCCTGAAACCCGCCTGTGGTGGACCTGACCTGTTTATGCCTGGGCTCGAGCCCAGCTCAAGTCCCTGGGCCTGGGCCATCATTTTGAAGCCTGGCTTAGCTTGTCGGCCCCACTTAAGGCCCACTTGAGGCTCAGCCCGAGGCCCGGCCCGTCCAGCCCACCCGAGGCCTAGTGTTTTTTTTAGTGAAAAATTATAAAATTTTGGTAGAAAAAATTTAAAAAAATCTCAGGCCCACCCAAGCCCGAGGCCAGACCCAGGCCCACTAGGCCAGTCCGAGGCCCGGTCTACCGGCCCGCCAAAGGTCCGAATATCCATGGGCCTAATTTTTGGCCTGTGGATCGGCTCAACCTGGCTCGAATTTTGACAGGAGCCCGCGAGGCTCAACATGGGCCAGGCCGGGCCAGATTTACGTCCCTACACTGGGAGAAGTTTCGTTGTTTTACAAGATCACGGGGTACAATAATTTTTCTTTACAAAACGACGTCGACATGCATAACATCGTATGTCTTGCCCGTGCATTCCATTTACAACTTGTTGATATCATCATTGAACAACACCGAGGTAAAGGGAAAGGTCCTCGTGTTGATGGCCCATCCAATCCGAAGGCTAACTCTAACGACGTGGTCCTTAGACGTAACACTGTGGACATTAACGACGATGTGGACTTGTTGCCAACATTTTGTCCGAACAATGACAAGGCGTTCCTTTCAGCTTCATGGGCAATTGGTTCCATACACATCGGCCAGTAGTTTGAGGGTGGAGCTTCGAATTTCCGCAATGTACTAAAGAAGTTTGCCGTCAAATATGGGTTCTAATTCAAATTAAAAAAAAAATGATTCCATCCATATAACCGCCGTGTGCGCGATGCACAAAACTAATGGCTGTACGTGGTGTGTTCATTGTCACAAGTTAGAGGCAAACGAATTTTTTTACCTATGAAAGTGGAACAATAAACACATTTGCGGTGTTGCCATACGCACTTCGAAAAACCTGCTAGTTGGCTCCAAGTTAGTTGCTGATATTATCACGAAATGGGTACGCGACAAACCACTCACACGACCCACTGAGGTCATATTGGATTTGAAACAAGACTATGGTCGGGACGTTACTTACCGTGTTACGTGGCTTGAGGTCAAAAAAGCAAGAGGCGAACTATTTGGCGCTCACAATATCTCTTTCGACCAGTTACGTTGGTACAGTAACGCTATGTTGGAACATAACCCTGAAAGCTACATTAATAGCGAGCATGATGACCACACATATCAGTTCGCCCGATACTTCATATCATTCAAAGCATGCATAGACAGGTTCAGGCATTGTCATCCATTGCTATTCCTCGACACCACTTTCCTTAAAGGACGGTTCAAAGGATTCCTACTCGCCGCCACCGCGAAAGACGATAACCAAGGTTAGTACACCTCATCAACCGCCCAACAATGCACCAATTTTCTTTGTTAACAAGTTAAAATAAAAACACACGTAATTTCCCAAAACCCCACTGACAACTTGTTACGTACGTTGCATACTAACAAATCCAATTTACAACATTCCCATCCTCATTCACAGGGTTGTTTCCACTAGCTTACGCAGTTGTCGACTCTGAGAACACCACGAACTGGTCATGGTTCCTCAGTCACCTCGCATAGGTGGTTGACGTAACAAGACAACTCACATTCATATCAGACCGAAATGCCGGGTTACTTAAAGTGATGCCAACCGTCTTCCCAAATGCGGAACATTCTTTTTGCCTCCAACATTTGCAAAGGAACGTGCAAGACAAATTACGATACACAAATAGTATACACCGGGCTGGGTTGGTCACCAAATTACGCCATTGCGCGTACGCACCAACGGTTGCTGCATTTAACTAGAAAATTGAACAGTTCCACAAATCTGGACGGGGTGTCGCAACTGAGTTCCTAGCAAATGCACTTCCACAACATTGGGCGAATGCAATCTGTAGGTACATATCTTGGTTTGCGAAAAAATTTCACCTACAACATATAGACATCCAGCACCCACTCGCATATGATAACAAGGACATAATTACTCTTTCACATTACCATTTGCAGGGGTTACTGTTAAGGAAAAATGTGTTCAAATGCCACTGAATCATTCAACTCATGGGTACGGGAGACACACAACTTTCCAATTACTCGCATGGTTGACAGCATTAAGGCAAAAATAATGCGCCAAATTGCGAAACGTTGTGTGGCAGCCCAAACTTGGACTGGTGCGATCTGCTTCAAAAATGGAATCCCAATTGGCCAACGCCTTTAACAAGGACAGATCGTGGAATGTCAGCCAGTCAAATGAGGACATATATGAAGTCCACTCATTCCCATCTGTAACTGTGGACGTGGGGCAGCGTACATGTTCGTGCTTCCAGTGGCAAATTAACGGCTTCCCATGTGCGCCTGCTATGGTTTCAATTCGAAGGAGTGGTAAGGACTTGAATAAACTTGTCGAGTCATACTTCCATGTGTCCGAATACCGTTCAACATACAAACCTACCATCTACCCAATACCTATCGTGGAACAACCACCGTTCAACCCTAGTGATTATGTGATCAAACCACCTACTGTTAAATGTCCACCTGGCAGGTCGAAGAAAAAAAAGATACTATTGAGGGGAGAGCACGTTCAACAAATTTGTTATGGTCGGTACGGCCGTATGGAGAACCACAACAAGAAGACATGCAACGAACAAATATAGTCTGTTTACATGCGTCTCTAGCACATGGCCCCAACCACTCTTCAACTAGTTTTCAAACAAGTCATCCTAATGTGTCCGCACCAATAGCATGTTACCTTTTCATTATTGTTACGTGACATTTATCGCAATCTTATGGTTTTCTACTTCCCATCAAATAAATTGTTCACATCACATGGACTACATTATTTATCCATTTTTCACTCGACCTGCTATATTCAATGAAAAAATCATAATAACATGATCAATCAATACACAAATTATGCATACACCATACATGTTAGCTCGTAGTACAAACTCACTCACACCATTATGGTGGCAACACATCTGATCTATAAAACTAACACATCACGATTATCCACCACAAACGTAATGAACTATAATTTGCTTACATACTTCTCCAGTGCAGGGCACCAACCACCCTTCACCTAGTTTTAAAACAAGTTGTCCTAATGTATCCGCACCAATAGCATATTACGTTTTTATTATTGTTACGTGACATTTATCGCAAACTTATGGTTCACTACTTCCCAGTAAACAAAGTGTTTCCATAACTTGGGCTACACTATTTGCACATTTTACACTTGACCTACTGACATTTTCCACATAAACATATTATCATGAGCAAGCATTACACAATCTACGCATACACCATCTATATCACCCCGCAGTACAAACTCACTCACCATTATTACGTTAACAAATCTGAATTATAAAACTAACATATCACCATCATCCACCACAAATTTAATGAACTATACATTTTTTTACCAAAAATATGTCTCCCCATATTTCAAAAATAACCGGTTTGCCACAACGTGCATTCACATGCGTCTATTCACCATACAACCACATTGTCATCGTACACTTTTTAAACGCACCAACCAAACATCAATAAACAAAGAACCAAAACATATGTCATTTCAAATTTAGCCCATTGACTGTTTGAGGACACAAAACCTAATAAGGACCACTGTGTTCACTGTCATATTATTGAACATGTACCACAAAACATAATACTAAGTATGTAACATCCTTTCAAAAAAGTAAACGAATGCAACATTATTATCAGTTAGACCTATTGTGCATGGCTAAATTATTCCTTACCTCACCCGCCGAATCATTCACAAATAACTTAACCATTTTAGCCAGTAAAACACTGTAGTTGCCTCCTTGCAACGATCGCCCAACATGCACATGCTGCCTCATAATAGCGCAAACAATCACAGTGCAATCCAACCTGTGTTACGTCACATAACCAATAAACATGTCAACAAAACAACTTCAATAACCAAAACATAAAATTGCCAAATAAACCGGTTCACGTCACACTCACGATTCTGGTCATTGCTGTGGACAGTCAACCACTGTTTCAAGTGCCATTTCAAAATCTTGCATCTCTACCATGTCCTTCCCACCACGATCCTTTAACGATTGACTTTGAATCTCGATCAAAATATTCTTCTTCAACACCAATAACATACATAAAACCAACAATGGCATTACAAATTTCATAACAGTCCGAAAAAGGTAATCAATCCGACCCGCACTTACCAACTTCAGTGCTTCGCCATAATGTGCACCACCTGAACTATTCCTAGGCCGCAACGAATTGAAATGCCTCTAACTGCCCATTTCTGTGTCATACAACAAGCGTCCAGTAGGAAAAGTGACATATTGGGAAATGACTATAACGAGCACCTTTTGCAGCAACCAAGTTACTCGTTAGATATTTATAACATACTGACAAATTGTCATTTTTCACCATATGCTGCGCACCACAACATTATTACAAAACAGTGCCAACACACACCATGCATCGCAACACCCGACATGGAATATGAACATATTGACCAGGCATATACTGCTAGAAAAAAACAAGCTTTCGGGGAACTCTTTCCCCGCATTCAAAATGTTCTGTTCATTGGAAAGCACCTCCATGTACACGTTAATAACCTGCCCCACCAACATATGCACATGAAAAACAACCGTTTCTAACGTTAACAACACCAAAAAAAAAATCATATAAACATTAAATACCGTTGCTCAAAACCTTACACAAATACTTACATTGCCTCGTACGGCACCTTGTCGAACTATCTCTCTAACATCAGATAAACACACCGTGTTACCATCACCCCGCCCAACCTACATGACGGCCTTACAAATATGTCCACAACACCACGTCAACCATACAGTAACTTGTCAACTCAATGCAAATGTTACGCCAAAAGAAACAGTAAATATAAAATAAAATTAAAAAAAACTCACCCATCACCATATCGGTCATATGCAGTACTGACAATGTCCTTCTCTTGCTCCGTAAGCATTTTCCACACCGTATGTCGGTTATTAATGCCAAAACCGGAGAGCTTACTTTCACCCTCCTAACTGCGTCCACATCCATTAGATAATCAGTCACCATATTTTTCAAGCTACAACCGGCAACACTCGACATTAAATTACACCCAACATTGTTCACATTTTGATGTCTCACCCGTAAAGTTGGATATTCATATTCTGGCAGATGTAGATTTTTCCTCACCTTACCTTTTATGTTACGCACAAAAGAGTTTAGCCCATCGAATGTCTTCCCACCTTTCTTCCTCAACGGACTAACAACCACCACGTCATGCTCGGCCACCTTCACAACAGTTGCTACTGCGCTACGATTCACCAGGTTAGACGCTGCAGGAGCCACTGATACAGGGGGGTATCTAACACATTCTCCATACAATCAATTATAATACATTTATCCCCCACATATGCATTCCCCTTATCACCACACCTTCCACCATCTACATTATCATTTCCGGCAGTTACTTCATTTAACTGCTGCGTAACATTATGAACCACATGATCCGCTAATTGCTCTTTGAGAACAACAACACTCCTCTGTAGGCCTGCATTTTCCATTTTCAATCTTTTGATCTCTTCCCCTTTCACCCGTAGAACACTTTCAAACCCTTCAACCAGGTGCACCACCTACATCTCATTCTTCTTCTTCTAAGAAGCAACTTCTTCCTCTAACTTCAATATTCGTTCTTCTCTCTCTATGTTTCGCATTCTAAACTCATTAACATCCAGCGTAACACAGTCACACCCAATAGTTATATTACTTGTTCCATCAATGCGTGTTGACGTACCAACTGTAGTAGCTATATTATCCCTAACACAGACTAAATTGGGTCACAAAATGCTCCTTTGTCCACATATGATCGTCGTTGTATGCAACTCACCCCCACATTCACTGCTACCGTTACTGCCAGAAGTAACCTCCACATCCACATCACCGATCGGCATACACCTTCCACCATTAAGCTCCCCTTGTACCCCAATATCATTACCATTCAAATCCACTTCCATATCCATCCCACGCCTTCCACCTTCTCCAACCAATATAACAAGCTCGTGTTCTGCAGTAACTAATTGTCCCAGTCTCACCTACAACCAACACACACGAACAAATGAGGACATTCATGTTAAACACACCATAATTGATTTAACAATTTCCATACTTTCACATACCTTAAACTTAATAACACTACATAGATTCACACTACGTGCACTTGTAATCAACTTGCCAACGTCCCACTTTAAGAATCTTGGAAATATATGAGCAGATTTTGCTTCAACGATCGACGTGTGTTCACAGAACCAATATTACACCACATACCGAACCAACCACCAAAACAACTGTAATAAGTAAATAACATCATTCCTTAAAATAATAACAAAAACATGCGTCTAGTGCAAAACATACGAAGTACACATTTAATTACACTTACCAGCAATGCAACCACACATCCAGTCACTTTGTGTGGTATGAAAATCCTGACAGAACTCATCAAGGTGCTACGTACCGCTCCACTCCAATCGTATAACTTCATCGCCTTGAGGTTGTCAACGTACCGAATAAATGTCCAGCTAACATTTTTCCTAGATGTCGCAAAAAACAATTTCACACACGCATACAAACATAACAGTTTTGCAATGTCGTCATAATCTGTCGGCGCCGTTCCCACTGCTACGTCAACCAACAACTCCTTTACAAGCTTCGTAGTGATTCGGCTTACACCATGACACCTCTACTGCATAAAATCCGATGCAAGCCTTAGCCATACTGTCAAACCCAGGAAAGCACTGCCACACTGTAAACCAAACAGAACCTGACATCCTCGTCTGTAAAATCAATCCCACATCCACCAATCACAAACTTCCCCTCTCGCACACTATAACACCGTATGACGTTTACCACCAGATCATCATATTCCTTGAACTTGGTGTGGTCCAGCTAATTAATCAATATTGACTCGAAAGGCACCCAAAATGGAGTCTTCCGTAAATGTACAAGGTGCATTTCTATTAAATTTATTGAGTACACGATTTTCACTAGGCCTGCGATGTTTGACCGGAAATTCATTCTTTGTTTCGAACATCTATCAGCACCATCCACACGGGTCACCGGGTTCGGCTACTTGAATAAATTACGACCTGGGATGGTAGTCCCAACTTTGCGGGATGTTAATCCACCCTTTGTTTCTTTGCGTATCCGTTCGCATGACCTAGTCCACAGACTAGCCTTTATTTCAGACCCTGCATCACAAACTGCCACACCATTACACAATAAACAGGTCCATATCCATTTCACACACACACTAGTAAAACATCAAACTCCATCAAACACGTTATTGGTGGCACACCAAACACACCATTAACCTTTGAGACGTGGTAGCAGTAACAATTTTACGGATCACAAGATCGAAATATGGGATTTATGGGTCAATTCCCTTTTTTTTTTTTTTTTTTCCCAGCTCGTCATATATGAGACACTAGTGACATGTTTCATTCTGATCAAAACAATAAACAATTCAAAGAAGATATATAGATCAATTTTGACAGACCTACTTTATGAGCCTACAATTTCGTACTTTTGTCTCACCAACTAACTCATCATCATGGGTGGAAATTTCAAAATTGATTTTTGACGATGAAAAGTATAATTAATTTTACACAATGTCAACACATTCACAAACAACATAAACCGCAACGTGTTCACGTAAAATAACAAACAAATCTAAAACATAATGCTATGACAATTTCGATATAAATTATTTGATGCAACTATTAGGCATCCCCACTCCTAATCGTACATTTAATCACACATTCCCCTAATAAGCCCCCACGCCAAACCTATTAACCTCACAACAACTAAACATTACACCATGTGTTATTTACACATAAAACACATTTATCCGTCGTTCCACATAAAAACTAACAAAACAAATTTGACATTCCAATCTAAAAACAACAAAACACCCAAACGCAACAACACCAGCAAAACAACAAAAGCAAAAGCGCAACTTCAAATGCATGGTCCCCCACACATCAATAAAAAAAACCTTACAAAACCAAATCCACACGACTTATAAGACCCAGATATCACATATGTAACATACACACCACTACACACACATTTCTAAGAACAATACTCAACTCACAACAAACAAAAGGCAAAACCCTAAGTCAGCAACACATAAACATTTCACACACTAGCAGACGTCATCATGACAAAACCAGAACACTTACATTTCGTAGACATTTTGCAAATCTCTGTTAGGCGTTGATGATCTCCCACTACAGACGTTCACACTTACATAACCAACAATAGGGTTTCACACAACCAAAAACCTCTAGAAAAAGAAAGAAACTATCCGCAACCAATTCTTACGAAACTTCCTAAATTTTCTCCCGAATCTAGAATGTGGAACGCAATCACATTGAGTTTGAAATTTGAATTTTGGGAATCAACAATTCTAATTGACCTATGGTTCCATCGATTACGAAACGTTTCGTGTTCCCAAATTGAACATCTCATGTTTCTAATTTGGGGATTCTCCCAGACCCAATATGTTCTTGTGTGAATTGGATTAGAACGACCTAATTTACAAATGGGTACAATTGCATGTGTTGGGTATAAAGGGATACGGGCAAATGAGTTAATGTGGGGTGCAATTCAATGGCTTCACACTTTACACAATTACCAATCACACACCCATGTCATGCCCACACACATACACACACCTACTTTGTACACACTGCAAAATACTAAAAGGCTATTACTACGCTTTTTCCACCAACGTGAAACACACGCACCGTTATTCCCATAATTAAATTAACAACTATAGACAATGCTCTGACCAATGGCAAATTGATAAACAACCAGCTAGAAGGACTGTCCGGTTAATAAGAAAACATTTGGGACCATACGGATCACAAGACCGAAATATGGGATTTATGGGTTAATTTTTCCTAAATTAATGACGTATTAGAAAAATATGTTGGTAAAACATAGTCACCGTTTGGTAAAAAAAAAAAAATTAGCTAGTTTTTTGGTATTGAAACTTTTTTAATTTAGGATTAAAAAGTTCGTTTGGCAAATGTTTTGTAATTTTTTATTTTTGTAGAAGAAAAAGTAAAATAATTATGATTTGAATATGAGATTTTGTTTAATTAACTGATTTAACCTATTTATTTTTTTATGCATTTTTAATCTTAACAAACTTAACCAAACGAATCCATAATAACTCACTTTTATTAAAGGATTATTTATGATCTAAATAAATATATTTTTTTATTTTTTATAAAAAGATATATAGAAAAATAAAGAAGATGTGATCTAAAAAAAATAAAAAAATATACGTATACAATGTACCTAAATAATGCCTAAATAGTTATGATTTCTTATTTAAGAAGGGTACAATGCAAGTAATGTTGCATGTTAATCCAAGACAATCTAATAATTTTTCAGAAAGGGATTGGAGTTGGTTGATAGTGATGACTCGAAGGCCAAAAGTAATTTCACAAGGATGAAGAAGGGTATAAAGTAATTTCATAGGTTTAGTTTTTTTAAGTTTAAATTTGTATTTAACCCAAGGGGTTGTGGCATCTTGGCAAGATCTTGGGGCATAAGTCTTGAGGTGTAACGCCCTAACCCTTCACATGTCATCGATATTGTCCGCTTTGGGCCTCGCCTGCACGGATTTGTTATTCTCAGTGGGTTACCCATCTCAGAACTACTCCAGCCTAAGCACACTTAACTGCGGAGTTCTGCTAGGGATTTCACCACCCAGGAAAAGGCCTCGATGCTATACAAGGGTCCAAGTTTTTACTTTTGTAGCCTAGGAACTCCCGCTTCATTCCAGATGTGTGACACCGGGACCTTACAATTGTCACGACCCAAACTCCCCCCTATCGATTTAGTGTCGTAACCGGCCAGTAATCCGTGATTACCAAAGGCCTGCTTAACAGTATTGACAATAATACAATATAAAATGGGCTGATAGAAGCCAATCAATAATAAGATAATGTCCAATGAGCTGTGAGGACCTGAATGGAAATAAACTTTCATATACATAGCCACTTATACCAAACAATACATATATAAGACAATATGCAAGCTAGGGAATTAATCCTGTCATTAAGACTGTGTAAACAAAAGTCTTAAACATTCTTTACACTTAGCAAAAACAAAAAGGTGGATTTGCATCACCCAAAAGCCTTGACTCGTACAGGTTCGGAACCTCGTCATGAGACAAAAAAGTTGGCTTGAAAAAATATGAGTTCGAGTCGACGTCACTAGCCTTGATTCGGTATAATAAATTGTGAGCTAAAGTCCAGTGAATAACAATTGTGTAAAGAGGTTAAGAATGAATGTCCTTTCAGCATTTTAAACAGTCAATTGCATCAGTAGATCATTTGATCGATCAATATCTCATATTTCATATCTGTCATATAGTAATTATAGCAGTTATACGTGGTACATCCAATAACAGAACAGTACAATAGGTCTTAAAAGACCAAACAGTCAATTGATGGCCATCAAACAGTAAGCGGTAATTTCAAAATTTGGGCCAGCGAAATTTACGTGATAGTAGCGATATGATATGATAATAATGTGATGGCGATAGCAGTCGATTGCTATGGATGTCACGATCTGATTCATAAATAGGACAAATATTCGTTTAGTAAACAATATCATTTCAGAAAGCAATGCAGTTAATTATTCAGAAAATAATTATAATTGAACATAGCTTTACAACATTGTTACTCACAGTTAGTTCCAAGGCAAATAGATTGAGTAGGCGATTCAACTATCTTGTGGCATGACCTACACGGACACATAACAATATATAGTTGAAACATACGCTCGGATAATATGTAACTTATTTCACTTTGCTCTTTGTGAGTTTCTACTACTTATTTCCATTATGGTGACCCAAACTTGGCCTAGAAATGCCTACGATGCAATGTGGATACCAAGATGCATGGAAAAACACTTAGTCAAATTTCCAGAAACAGGATCCCTGTTCGAACGTAGTTTTCTTCGCTCAAGTGGACATGAAAAATGTGAGTGGTCGCTCTAGCGTAACTTCCCTCACTCGAGCTGTCTGCAAACTTTGAAAAAGTGTTGGTTGCCAGATTTTTTCGTTCGATACACACTTGACACTCGGTCGAGCGTATGACTCAGGTCCTCATTTGAGCGCAACTATTCTCGCTTAATCGGGCTACAAAACATGTCCACTTCTGGGAGTATGCATTTCATGCTTGAGCGAACTTCTGGTTGCTTGAGCGGAATAGCAAGATCACAGAGTGGTTGCTCGAGCGCAGGTTCTGTCGCTCAAGCCGAGAGTGTAAATTCTAAAATTTTCAGATTGCACTCCCAAGCTCATAACTCGAATCCAAAGCCACAAAGCATGTTCTTTTGGACCAAAAGCTTAAGAAAACATGTCTAAACTTGTCAAACATCATGAATTCAAAACCGTTTCACCAAATCAAGGCCCAAAAGCTTAAGAATTATGTAAAATCAAACTTGGTATATCGTAAGCATAACATATATGAAGTATCTTGGCTCCAAAGCTTTCAAAACTTGTTCAAATGAAATGTTAAGCACAAAAACATGTTGAACTCTTAAAACAAAGACAAAAGGAGCACATGCATGTGAAAATTCTTTGAAATCAAGCTCAAAATTGGATGAAATGACCATGCATGCATGATATGATCTAAATTCTCTTAATTCTAACTCAATTCTCATACTTTGACACGAGAACTTCTTGAATTCTTTTCATTACCAACTTAAACACAAGGATTAGGAATCAATTACTCACCTAGATCCTCAATTGAGTTCTAAATTGCTATGTCTTTGAGCATCCAAGTCGATTTCTTCTATTTCCTCTAGATTGCTAGCAAATTCCTTTAGTTTGAGCTTAATTCTTCTCTAAATTGACTTCTCTCTCACTCTTCTCACTCTCCCTCATGTTTGCTCTCTCTCAAGATGGAAAATGAGGGTGCAAGAATGGCCCTTAATTCATCAATTGCTTTATATAGGCTTAATTAGAAAATCCACTTAATGACTAATTAATTGATGTTATTTACTTTAATTATTTGGTTCCGAATAGAATTTAAATCGAACCCACCATAAATTTCTAAAAATCCTAAATAACACATATCTGAAGTCAATTTCTGAATCGGATGCCGATAAGGCCTTCAATTCGCAAACCGGAACATAAACATGAATAGATCTTTCTACGTTAAACAGATATAATAAAAAATAAGGTAATTATGATGCGAAATCTTACTTATACTAAATTAAATTATACCAATGCGGATTAGGCTCTAATTCCTATCCCATCATTTAATTCTAATATGTTAAAATTAACGAATCAGACAGGTTAATATTCACCCAAACCTATTAGCTCACAATAACATATTTCGAATAGTCACATGGCACAACAATAACATTCAATACCACCCAATCACATAATTAACATTTAGCACATAATTAATCTAATTAATTTGCTTAATTAAGGAGACGGTTGTCACAATAATCCATCACCCTTAGGGCTGCATGTCCTCGTATAGTAGCTTGCCAGCTCACAAGCCTGCCTACATACACCGAGAGACGCTAGGGACCTACACTCGGTACTTTGGAGAGTCGGTTCTAATACCATTTGTAACGTTCCAACCCTTTACATGTCATCGATATTGTCCTCTTTGGGTCTTGCCCGTGCGGTTTTGTTCTTTCCAATGGGTCACCCATCCCAAAACTACTTCAGCCTAAGTACGCTTAATTGCGGAGTTCTGCTAGGGATTTCACCACCTAGGAAAAGGCCTCGATGCTATATAAAGGTCCAAGTTTTTACTTTTATAGTCCAGGAACTCTCCATCTATTCCCAATGTGGGACATCGGGACCTTACATAAGGTCCCAGGTTCTACTCTCTCTAGAGTCAATTACCTAGGCGATAGGATATATTGTTGGTAGGACGAACCTTCTAGGCTTGGACGAATTGTACCCAGTGCCAGGAGTATGAGTTCGAATCCCCACCTATGTGTGTGTCACGCCCCAAAATTTGGACAATTAAATATTAAATTACGATTAAACCCAATCAATATTCTATCATCCAAATCCTAGGCGTGAAACAAAATTTAAATATTCTCGTCTCTATAAGGTTTAAGTAAATTTCAATGCTAAAAAAAAATACAAGAGATAAAAAAAAAATTTAACAAATGCTAACCAAACCATCCATCATAAATTCATAACTATCCAATACCTCAAATATTAAAGTAGCAACAAATAGTTAAAACAACTTAAATAATGTAAATTTAAAAATAACTCACATTGCCAAATTATCAAAATACTAAGGTCAAAAAAATAATAAACACATAAACTAATATCAACCCTAACCTCAAGAAAATAAAAGAAGTCCAAAAGACATGTCCTACAATTGTAGTTATTTCTGGTCACCATCATAATGCCAACTAATCATGCAAAGGAAACTCGGCTGTGCTCAAATAGAACACACCTAAGATACCAAGAGACAAAACGGGTCAGTATACAAGTATATTGGTCTGAGTACAAATATTTGACACCCAAAAAAGTCTATAGTCACCATTTGGTAAAAAAAAATTGGGGTGTTTATACACAAGTTTTAATTTATGAATTTATACTTCATTAAGTCTTAGTTAAGATTTTTTGGACCTTCAAGTCTCATTAAATTTTTAATAGTCAAAATTGCCCTTCAAATAATGATTATTCATCATTTATGATTATCTATAAAGGAACATAATGATTTGACATTTATTTTGATTTTCAAAACTTTAAACTATCAACTTTCAAATTGAAAAAAATTAAAAAACAAAAATTTATGTGCAAAAAAAAAAAAATAGAAAAACTATTTTTTTTTTTGTGCAAAACTAAAAATTTGTTATCTATAAAGGAGCATGATGATAGAACATTGATGTGCAAAACTGAAAAAAAAAAAAAAAACTGTAATTATAAAAAAACTGATAATATTTTCAATTTTAAAACTGAAAAAAAAAACTGATAATGTTTTCGGTTTTATTGAATAGTTCAATCAAACTAATAAGTAGAAAAGTAAAAACGTTTAATCCCAATACTCTGTTTTTTTCATCAATTAGTGAAATAATTACCTGAAACATTGCTATGCAAAGTTAATAATATTATTTGTTTTAAAAATTGAGAAAAACTGATAATATTCTCAATTTTATTAAATAGGACTTATTTGTTCGAAAAATCTTAGATAAGACCTAAGCCATCATAACATTTGTAAATAGGACTCTTAAGTAATTAACTCAAAATTTTTTAGTTAGTTTTTTGGTGTTGAGACTTTTTTTAGTTTGGGATTAAAAAGTTCATTTGGCAATTTTTTTTTTATTTTTGTGAAAGAAAAAGTGAAATAATTATTATTTGAATATGACATTTTATTTTATTGACTTATTTTGTTATTTTATGTTTTTTTAGTCCCAACCAACTTAACCAAACGAATCCATAATAAGGGTTCGTTTGGGATGTAGGCTAACTTTTTGGCTTTTCAACTTTTTAATTTTAACTTGGTGCTAAAAAGTCTCATTTGGGATAGGTTTTTTTTGGCTTTTTTGACTTTTGTGAGAAAATAAATAAAATAATTATGATTTGGATGCGACATTTTGTTTTATTAGGTTAAAAAACCTATTTTGTGTTTTTGTGACTATTTTAGTCAAAAAGCCTTCGTTTAGCTTATGCCAAACGAACGCTAACTTACTTTTAGAGCTCATTTGGCATTGGCTTTGGCTTTTTTAGTCAACTTTTTTGTGTTGAGACTTTTTTACACTCGTTTACTTTGGCTTTTTTTTTTTTTTTTTGACTTTTGTAAAAAAAAAATGTAATGATTATGGATTGGATGTGATATTTTGTCTTGTTGACTTATATAGCCTATTTTGTCTTTTTATGATTTTTAAGTCCCAAAATCTTGGCCAAACGAGGACTTATTAAGAGATTGTTTGAGATGATTTAAATAAGTATATTTTTTGACTTTTTATAAAATTATATATGTATATAAATAAAAAATGATATAATCTAAAAAAATAAAAAAATATATATATTTTTATAGTGTATCCTAAATAATACCTAAATAGTTATGATTTATTATTTGTGGAGCGTACAATGTAAGTAATGCTGCAAGTTTCCCTAAGTAATGCCTAAATAGTTAAGATTTCTTATTTGTGAAGAGTACAAAGTAAGCAACGCTCCATGTTTGTCCAAGACAATCTAAGGGATTAGAGTTGGTTGACGTAGATGACTCGAAGGCCAAAATTAATGTCACAAGGAAAGTAATTTCATAGGTTTAGTGTAGGGTTTGTTTGGTTTGGTTTTGAGAGATAAGTTTTTTTAAAAAATTTTAAAATTTTTTGGATTTGTTTGATTGTATATTTTGGAAATAGCTCTGATATTCCACAGGCGCAGCTGAGTTTTTCGAAAAATTACACTGATTTAGGTGCACAAATGACACTGTGTTGTTCAGCCCGTGGGGGTCATCACGGGTCCTGTTTTAATAATCTAGACCGTTCAATATGTAGAACCCGTCAAGTACTATGTCTGTAAAAAACCACATTGATCAGATATCGATAACTATATGATCAAATCAGTTAAAATTTATAAAATTGATGGTGTTATAGTTAACAGTTGAAAAAAAACTAATCCGATCAGATAACTATCGATGTCCGATCAACGTGATTTTTTATAAGCATATAGTACTCGACGGGTTCTATACATTCAACGGTTTTGATTAACAAAACGGGATCCGTGGTGGCCCCCATGGACCGAAAAGTACCTCCAATTCAATACCCGAAAAGTAAGGAATCATCTCTCAGCCTCTACTCTGCCGACGTTGTCCTTGAATTCAACCCACCGTACCACCTATTCCATGCAATTTTCTCCTACACACTAATTTATACAATTTTTTAATATAAACTTTTTTCATAAAAAATCAAAAGTTATCAAAAATAACTATTTTTTTCACACCGCGCATTGACATGAAAATGATATTTAGGGACACTTTGAAAGGTGGTTACAAGTCAGTTTTTAACATTTAAATTATTTTAAGTTATATTATTTTTTATATTTTTTTATTTATAAAAAGTAAAAATATCAATTTTTAACTAATTTCTCAAAGGACCTTGCTACATCCCCTAAAAACACCCCCCCTAATCCTCCTAATTTCCATATTAAGTAAAAAAAAAAAAAAAAAAAACAAAGAAATAATTACTCAGAATGAAAATTAGAGGGATTATGGGAACACTTTTTAGGGCTTCAAATCATTTCCCTTTCTCAAAACATGTATTATTATTGTAATCATTTATTGCTTGTCAAAGCATTAAAAAATTCTAATTAATATGGTGACGTGGGGTACAAAAATTATTTTTAGTGTTGTTGGGATGTTATGTGCCTGTATTTTTTATCAATTATAATATATTATGTATTCTCTTATTCTCTAATCAAATAATATAAAATTATAAATTTCACATCTTTTATCAACCACAATATTATTGAAGTACCACATGTGCCACGACCTACGAAAAACTTTTCGGGAGTTACATCTGTTTTTTTTTTTATGGGACGGTGTGATACTTTTCTAAGTAATAAATAAAAAAATTAAAAAGAAAGGAAATTATCTTATGCCATTGCACCCATAATAATTTTAAAATTAATTAACGTACCTATATTATTCTTATCAATAATTTTGTATGTAGAATCTTCTGATTGTTCCTATAGTCCTATGATCCAATCTACAAGTCTCTCCGAACAATCTCATCAATCTCGATTGACAAATAAAAAATTAGATAGAAAGAGTGAAATATGATATTTAGTTAGGATGTGATAAAAAATATATATAATTTTGACCATTGAACAAAGTAAGGCTAAACAAGCATTTATTTAACCCATCAAAATCAAATAGCTTGAATCAATCAATCATAAAATAAACGATTTCAATGGTTCAAGTAGACGAATTTTTCTCGATTTATCTAAGTTTAAATGGTTGTATCCAACCTAACTTGATTTGCCAACACTTCTAAAAAAATGATGTTATGTGTTTTATGTTTTGTGTTAAAAAATGAGTTTTTATTTAGTAATTATATTTGTTATTTACAAAATATAAAAGTTGGACTTTTATTTTTATTATAAAAAATGAATAATAAATTTTGGATCAAAATAGTAAAAAATTACTGAAAATTGTTCAAAAAAATGTCCAAAATAGTAAAATCCTAACTGCCAAATCGATCTGCATCCATCCATCAACCTACATCCGATAACTAAGTAGACAAATGCAAATAATTTTTTTCAATCAGCGTAAATTCGAACAGATAATAAATAATAAGTTATCCAATTTAACCCAATCAGCAAGAACCTTAAGGCAAAAATATTTAATCCCCTTACTACCGCAATTCCATTTCTATTTCAGTACTAAAAATTATGAGAAATTTTTATACAGCACCTTAGGTGTCGTTTGGTTTTGACTTTTTTAGTTAAATTTTGAGCTTTTTGACTTTTTTAGCCTGAGACTTTTTTAGTCGTTTGCTATTCTTGCTTTGCTTTTCTGACTTTTTGGTTTTAAAATGACAAAATTGCCCTTAGTATATAATAATGCTTTTTTTTGAATTTTTGTTTGTATATGGGATAATTTGATACTTTTATAACTTTTTTGTCTTTTTGTGATTTTGTATTTTTTTTTGGTCTTATGTGATTATATAGCCCACAAAGAAAACCAAACCAAGGCTAAACAAATGACAAAACATTTTAAAAAAAGATAGAAAGAATGCTAGTGTAAAGTACAATTAAAAATGTCCCCCATAGGAGTGGGCGACTATTTTTTATGAGTGATGCTCTGAGCTTGAAAGGCTCCTCGAATCCTCGAAGAAGAAGAAGATGAAGAAGAAGGAAGAAGAAGAAGGATCAAGAAGAAGAAGATGAAGGTGGAAGGAGGCGATCGCCAAGACGATCTGTGATGCAAGCCCGATCGGCTGACGATCTGCAGTCAAGAACGAGCTCTCTTCTCTCCCTCTCCCTCTCTCTCTTTCTCTCCCTCTCCCTCTCCCTCTCCCTCTGTCTCAGACGCTCAACCTGCATGAAGAAGAAGAAGACAAGAAAAAAAAAAAAAAAAGGAATGCCCAAAACGACGTCGTTTTGGGCATTCGAGGGATTAGGGGAGGCCAAATTCGGGAAAAAAAATCATTTTCCTTTTTGCGGATATCAGGACTTCGGCTCAACGCCTAACACTAACATTTAGGCGGTGTTCAAGATGTGCCAACGAGGTGATAGATTGGATAGCTCGAGCTTGACTAGAAGGGTCTCTTCTTGTAAATTGGGTGGCCCAAAAAAAATAAAAATAAAAAATAAAAAAAATAATAAATACAACTGGAGATGAGATTTTAAGATTGTTTCTTTTCAATTCGTGATCAGATTAAAAAGTACGTTAGGCTTGTAAAGGTCTACAAAGGGTTTCTTTTTATAATTCGAACCGTTTAATGTGCAAAACTCGTCGAATACAATATGTTTATAAAAAATCAAGTTGATCAGATATCGATAGCTATCTCATTGAATTAGATTGCTGTCAATCGTTTATTTTATCAATGTCTATTTTTTTATACAAAATTCATTTGATCACGTAATTATCGATATCTGATCAATATAATTTTTAATAAATATATAATATTAAATAAATTTTACATATTCAACCATCCACATTATAAAAATAACAGATAATAGACTTTCACAAGTTTAACTGTACCTTCCGTGGGCGAAGCAAGCCATATAGCCCTGTTTGGTACAGTTTTTTTTTCAGCTTATTTCAGCTTTCAGCTTAATTTAAGTTATTTTGATGTGTTTGGTTTAGCTTAACAATGCAACTTATAGTTTTTTGTAAGTCAGAAATCAGCTTATTCTTTGAGTGGGGGCAGGAGAAACTTAATTTATAAGTCAGAAATCAACTTATAAAAATAATTATAAGTTATAAACTGTTAAGGTATAAGCTATAAATACTTTCTCACAGCTCTACCAAACATGCCCTTGTAATAAACGAAACAAGCGTGACCCGCGTGTCATGTTGCATTGAAGATGCGCGTGGAACACGCTTCTGTCTTTCTAGAAATGAAAATGAAGATATCTAATCCACTTATGGATGAGAGAGAATTTGAATTCAAAATTACAATGGTTCAGTTTTCAATTTTTTAAAATAATTTTTAAGAAATTTAATTCGTACTTTTATATTTTTAATAATTTTTAAAATATTTTCATTAATTTTTTTTTAATCTTTAGATTAAAAAAGTACAAAAAGTAAAAAAAAAATTCTTTAATCCTTAATCAATTTTTATATTTTCAATTCATTTAATCTTAATATATTAAAAAGTAAAAAATTTGTACAAAAATCTTTAAAATATTCATTGAATACAACAAAATACGAAAATGTATTTAATTTTCTTTTTTTTTTTTTGTATTTTTTTGTAGTTGTTGAAAATTTTTTTTTCACAAATATTATATTTTTTAAACGTATTTAGATTAGATGTATCTAAAAAAAATTACGTAAAATATTAAAAAAAATCAGTAAAAATAAAAAAATATGAAAAATAAAAAAATCAATTTCCTGAAAAATGAACTCAATTTTTTAAAACCAAACATGGTTAAGAAATTGAACAAATTCAAATGATACTAAAAATTAATAATTATTATTCAAATAAACTTATCATTTTTATATGGGTTTATTATACTTTCTACCCCTACACTATCGCTAAATTGTCTATTTAGGCACCGTTTAGGAAGATGGTTTGGGAGATTTTTTGGCTATTTTAGTCACAAAAGACAAAATAGGCTATTTTATCTCCAACAAACAAAACATCACATCCAATTCATAATCATTACACTATTCTCTCACAAAAAAGGCCAAAAAAGTCAAAAAGTCAACCCACTTCCCAAACGAAGCCTTAGTCTCTGAACTATTAATTAAGTCTAATAAATCTCTAAAGTATATGAATCAAAGTCTATTTAGTCGTTAAACTATCAATTGAATCTATTAAGTTTCTAAAATATGTACTTCAAACCTATTAAGTTTCTGAAAAGATTACAAAATTAAAATATATGTCTATAAGTATTATAAATTAATAAAAGACCTTACCTAATTAAAATTTTCTTACAAAAAAATCTTACATTTTTATCTTGTCTTTAAAAAATATTTTATTTCATTGTGTGATCAAATTAGTTTTAGAGTCTGTTTTTTCGGTCTTGCTGATAAAATTATATGAATATTAGATATACTAAAAAAATATAAGTAGATAATTTAAGAAATAATATTTCGCTACAAATAATAATATATTATTATAAATTATAAAAAGAACTTAGCAAAAAACATAAAAACAATTAATTATAAATTGTAAACAAAATATAACATATAAAACTAGATAAAGGCAAACACACGTAGCCATTTTGGAAGATAAGTAAGAAAATATTATAACAAAGTACCTTTAACCTTATAAAAGAAATTCACCACAACAACTAATGTCCACTTTTTTAAAATAAAATTTTAATACGATATGGTATTTTACTAATTTATAATACTTGTAAACTTATATTTTATTTTTGTAATCATTTCATGAACTAAATAGGTTTGATTTAAATACTTTATGAACGTAACAGATTCAATCGATATTTTAGAAACTAAATAAACTTTAATATATATACTTTAAGGATTTAATAGACTCAATCAATAGTTTAGGCACTAAATAGACAATTTAGTAATAGTTTTGGAGTATAAAATATAATAAATCCTTTTTATATTAATATTTTAAAAGACAATACAAAATGTGTGGCTCCTCTCGGTATTACTAATTTACATTTTCTTTTATATTCTATTTTGTGGGTCTCATCTTGAGCTCATAATAATAATTCGAACAATTTATCTCAAAACCTTGACAGCAAGGCCAAAAAAATAAAAATAAATAAAATCATCATACATCATTAAATACATGAATTATATATTTCAAAATAAAATGTAATTTGTTTATCTATTTATTAAATACATGAATTATATTTTATATTCCAAAAAAATTTAAACTTAAACAGTTTATTTTACAAAATAAAATGTAATTTGTTTATCTATTCATTAATATCTAATAAAACTAATTTTTTACACAAACAATTTTTTTTGGAAAATTTACAAAAAAAAAAAAAAAGAAAAAAAAAAAAGAAAAAAAGAAAAAGGGTTCCGAATCATCGTTGTGACCCAAAGTGGAACTCACAAAAACAAATTATGGAAGAGTATGGATGCAAGTGTACAGAGATAAACTATTCCCATAATCTAAATGTATCTAAAAAAAAATTAAAAATATTGTATAAAAAAAAAGAAATAAAAAAAAGAAAATTTTACTTATAAATTTTATCTCGATAAATGGTGATTCATTTAGTCTTAAAGATTTTTTTATAGACTAATTAATCCTATTAATTTTGAAAAAATAGATTTAATATATTATTTTAAAATTAGATTTACGGTTGTACCCTTATTTTTGTTATGTTCTTTCTCTTTTTTTCTTTTTGTACTAGAAAGGTAAGATACATAATATATGAGAATTAAATTTGGGATGAATTTTTATCGAAAAATCTTTTTTATTTAGAAAATATTTTAAAAAGAATACAAAAATGACTTAAAATGGAGGATTCTTCAAACATTTTAAAATGATGTGAGATTTTTAAAAGATTTTAAAAGAAGTACCAAAACTACTTAATAAATTTTGGTCAAATGTATAATTTTAAACAATAATACTCAAACGTAACACTTAAATGTAATAATACAAAAAAAATCTTAATATAATACCCTAATGTAACACATAAAAAACTCCTTACTATTCTTTTTTCTAAACATAACACTTCAATATGACACTCCAAAAAAACTCCTTAGTGTAACACTTTAATGTAACACACAAAAAAAATTCCTTATTATAACACTCTGATGTAATACACAAAAAAATTTCTTAGTGTATTTTTTTTTTCCAAAAGTAACACTCTAATAGAACATTCTAAAAAAAAATTCTTAGTGTAACACTCTAATGTAACACACACGAAAACTACTTAGTGCAAGATTCTAATGTAACACACAAAAAAATTTCTTAGTGTATTTTTTCCAAATGTAACACTCTAATATAATACTCTGAAAACACTCTTTAGAGTGATACTCTAATGTAACACATAAAAACTCCTTAGTGTAACATTCTAATGTAACACACATAAAAATTTCTTAGTATACTTTTTCTTAACGCAACACTTTAATATAACATTTAAAAAAAATTTCTTAGAGTAACATTTTAATGTAACACAAAAAAAAAAAAAACTCTTTGTTGTGTTTTTTTCAAACGTAACGCTCCAATATAACACAAAAAAAAAATTTCTTAGTATACTTTTCTTAAACGTAATACTTTAATGTAACACTAAAAAAAAAGAATGTGAGATTTTTTAAATCATTCCAAAAGGAGTACAAATATTCCTTCGTAAGTTTTGGACAAATATATAATTTCAAACTGTGAATGTTACGTTTGAAAAAAAAAATACACTAATGAATTTTTTTTAGTATTTTTTTGTGTTATATTAAAGTGTTACGTTTGATATTATATTGGTTGAAGTGTTACGTTTAGGAAAAATATACTAAGATTTTTTTTTTTGGTATTACATTAGATCGTTACATTTGGAAAAAGTAAACCAAAGAATTTTTTTTTAGTATTACGTTAATACGTTTGAGAAAAATACACCAAAATTTTTTTTAATATGTTACATTGAAGTGTTATGTTATTCGAGTATTATATTAGAGTGTTAGGTTTTTGTTTGTAATGTGAGATTTGTTTTAGAATGAGGAAAAATCCAAAACTTCTATAGTGCAAATTGTCAAAATGTATAATTTTAAATTTTAAATCTATTTTTATTTTTAAAAAATTAAACCCAAATATATAAGTAACTATATTTTTATATAATTTTTAGTTTAATGAAACTTTTAAGCTCATAAGAAAAAAAAAAAAAATTAAATAATTTATAAGATCATCTTTTTATTAATACTTCCCCCATTAAAAAAAATTAAAAATACTTTTCATAAGAACTCGTTTCTCTTCCACGGGAAAAGGAGAGTGGTGTGGATACGGCATGGGCCATACTTGTTCCGTTATGTCCTTTTCCCTACGTCACACCGAATCTTTACACAATCTATCAGTACATCAACAGAAACAGTTACAGAATTTTTTTTAAAATAATTTCAAAATATCATTTAATATTATTTATGTGATATTTTATTTTAATCATAAAACATATATAATAAGTGAGTAACCTCTTATTTCCTAACTAACAAAAATAATTAATATCATAAATAATATTTTATTTTAATCATAAAAAATATATAATAAATGAGTGGTCTCTTATTTCCTAACTATCTAACAAAAATAATTAATATCATCTTCGTTTTGATTAGGTGAATATTTTTGCTAATTGCTATGTCATGCAATAAAAAATTAAAAAATAAAATAAGACAAACTTCAATAATAATAGTTGGCACAGCAGGATTTTTTTATTATAAAATTTGTTAATTTCTATAATATCACTCAAATAATTACTCTCCGAAAAAGTGTTTTTAAAAATTATTTTTAATTTTTTTCTCATGTTTTAATTTTTTAAAAATATTTTTAGAAAGTAAAATATTTATGAAAAAATATAATTTTTTATTAAATATAAAAATACGCAAATGTATTATTTTTTATATTTTTTCACACACATATTATTATTTAAGTGCATCTAAATTAAATAGATTTAAAATTTTAAAATGCCAAAACAAAAGATTAAGATATAAAAAGATTTCACTAAATTAAAAAATTAAAAATAACGTTTTAGTGTCAAAATCAACGTGCAAGGATTCTGTTGAGGATAATGTTAAAATATAGAAAAATGATTTGTGGTTCTAAAACTGCTGGTACTAATGGCATTAATTTTTTGTTTTGATAACTTTGTTTTTTTTTTTTTTTTACTTGATATAGAAATTAGTGTCATTAAGGCTCAAAAAATTAATGCCACAAATCACAACTCATATTATAATTAATAGAAGATAATGTCACATAACAACAATGCCTCATCATTAGTAATTAATAGGTTCAAGATAATGTCACATAATAGCCTACCCCCATACAAAAATTTTTCGTAAGGGAGTGAGAGCAACTAGGTATGACACTGAAATATATAT
Organism: Camellia lanceoleosa; assembly: GCA_025200525.1. NCBI lineage: Eukaryota > Viridiplantae > Streptophyta > Magnoliopsida > Ericales > Theaceae > Camellia > Camellia lanceoleosa. The sequence goes on along the minus strand of CM045762.1, from coordinate 5,743,429 downwards.
TAAAGAGAAAAGAAGTACTGACAGAGAGAGAGAGAGAAAAGTAGGTGCCAGAGTCAATGTGGAAAGAAGAAGAAAAGAACAAGTTGAAAATGAAAATGAAAATGAAAATGGCATCATCATCTTCAGATAAAGAAGAAAACAACAAGTTTCCACTACTCAATCACTCTCCTAAGCCCAAATTAGGTGGAATCAGAACCATTCCCTTCATCATTGGTAAAAAAAAAAAAAAAAAAAAAAAAAAAAAAAAAAAAAAAAAAAAAATATTCTCATTCACACACATATACACTTATTTTTAATCATATATACATATATATGAATTTCAGTGTTTTGTTTTTGACAGTGAATGAATCATTTGAGAGATTGGCAAGCATTGGATTGAGCCCTAACATGGTATTCTACTTGATGAATGACTATGACATGGAATTGGCAACTACATCAATCATACTCTCTTTGTGGTCTGCTCTTTCAAATGGATTAGCAATTGTTGGAGCTATGCTTGCTGATTCTTGTTTGGGTCGCTTTCGGGTCATTGCTCTTGGATCTATCTCTAGCCTTCTTGTAAGTCAATACCTTCCTTTATTTTCTGTTTGGATCTCACGTTTTGATAGAATTTGTGAAGTGAAATGAAAGTTATGAAAAACATACTTATATTTGAATTGAAAATCCATTTTAATGCCATGTGATATGCTTTCATAAAGCATTTTGGACTGGTTTGGTGTAGTTTTAACCACATATAACCTCTTTTTTTTTTAAAAAAAAATAATATGTGCAGCTTTTCTTCATTTGACAAATTAACAAGGCTTTTTTTTTGAGAAGATGGTTGCCTGTTTGAAAAACATACTTATATTTGAATTGAAAATCCATTTTAATGCCATGTGATATGCTTTCATAAAGCATTTTGGACTGGTTTGGTGTAGTTTTAACCACATATAACCTCTTTTTTTTAAAAAAAAAAATAATATGTGCAGCTTTTCTTCATTTGACAAATTAACAAGGCTTTTTTTTGAGAAGATGGTTGCCTGTTTGTTTGGGAATAGATTATTTGAATATTTTTTTATTTTTTATATAAAAAAAAATTATATAGAAAAGTTAAACAAACAAAACTTGTAAAAAAATTATATAGAAGAGTTGCTTGTTAGCTGGTTCATTTTACTATTTCTCTCACAAAATTTTTAAAAAAATAAAAAATTTATCTCTATCGAAACTGTTTTAACCAGACCAAATTTTTTTTTTCAAACTTATTTAGGGGTGATTTAGAATGATCTAAATAAGTGTACTTTTTGAGTTTTTATGAAATATGGGTTGGGTTTGAAGTGATGTGTTAGAGAGGTGATGTGACTTAATAAGATAATGTGACTTAATAGGATAGTGACTTTTTGACTTTTTTAAATCATGCCAAACAATGCCTTATTTTATACTTACTTTGTCTTTTATGATTTTTTGTATTATTTAATAACATTTTAGGTAGATAGGTCTCAACTAGACAATTTTACAAAATAAAATAATTTTTTTTTGTAAATTTTGAAAATAATTCACTAAATACAAAAGTAAATTAATTTATATATATAAACTTACTAAAAACTGGTTTATTTTTGCATTTCCTAAATTTTTTATAAAAAGAATTCAAATTTCTTTAGGATTATCTAGTCAAGACATATATGAAAAATAAAGTTACATTACAAGAAAACTCACTTTTGGCGACTAAATTTTTAGTCGCCAAAAGTCGGGTTTTAGATTTTCCCGACAAAATTTTTTAGTCGCCATGTTGGTCGCTGGAAAACCGTCGCGGAAGGTATTGGGGACTAAACCCACTTTTAGTCACCAAAAACAAACTCTGTAGCGACCACAATTTTCGTCGCCAAAGCTCATTTATTTTTTTAAATTATACATTTGGCGACTAAATTTTTAGTCGCCAATAGTAAATTATTTTTTTTAATTTATACATTTCCCGAATATTTTTTTCGTCGCCAATACTGAAGCTTTTGATGACCACCTGTTTTAGTCGCCAAAAGCATATTTTAAAAAAAAAAAAAAATGTTGAACCTATTGCTCCCAGGTTCGAAACCTGGGACGTCTCAGCCCACAACATTCCAACCTTTTTGCAAACCACTCCCTCCACTGCGCCACTCCACCATCTCATGAATAGATATGGAATATATATTATTTATATAGTATCTTAAGCGCTATTAATAGAAAATAATTTATATAAATATAATTTTTTTAATTCAAATATAATTTATGTAAAAAATAAATTATTTATTAAAAAAAAATTTAGCTCACTTTTGGCGACTAAATCCAATATTTAGTCGCCAATTCTACAATTTTAGGCTACTAATTAATTTTGCAGTCGCTAAAAAAAATTGTTGCGCCTAAAAACACACCTTTTGGCGACTAAACCTGTTTTTAGTCGCCAAAAACGTCCCCTTTTGGCTACTAAACTGAATTTTAGTCGCCAATACTCAGTTTTTAGCTACTAATTTTTTTTTGTAGCCAAAAAGCTTCACTTTCAGCGACTAATCTGTTTTTAGTCGCCAAAACACCTACAATCGGCGACAATCTGCTTTTTAGTCGCCAAAACCAGCATCTTCGGCTACTAAATTGTTTTAGTTGGCAAAAACCATCACTTTTGGCGACGAAAGTTGTGTTAGTTGCTGAAACCCATATAATAGGCGACCAAATTGATTTTTAGTCACCAATACATACACATTTGGCTACTAAATGGTTTTAGTTGCCAAAAGTCTTCATTTTTGGCGACTAAAATGGATTTAGTCGCCATTTGTGCAACTTTCAGCGACGAAATTCATTTTTTTAGTCGCCATTGGTGCTTTTTGTTGTAGTGTTATTTGAGTCAATTTTAAAAAAATTCACAAAAGACAAACATAAATGAAATTAAAAAAGCCAAACATAAGATCTTATCTTATATTTTATTCACATCTCTTTTTCATTTTGTTTTTTTTCTTCACAAATACTTACCGAAATCAAAGATGCAAACAAAACCTTAAAGTTATGAGTTACACCCAATTTTGTCATTTATTTATATAATTTTTTCCCCTAAATTTGTCAAATCCTCTGTATGATTTGGCTCTTTTAGCATATTTTTTCTTGAAAATCTGCCTTAGGTTTCACTAATTTTGATGGAATATAATTTTAGCAACACTTTTTAAAATGAAATAGGTACTATATTTGCGCGTCTTTGTGTGCGCATTTAGTTAGATAATTAAATTCACTTTGAAGCTTGTGAAATTTTTATTTTATCGGCTCAACTAACTTTGAATTAACAAGTTTACTTCAAAGGAATGAAAACAATCTAAATTCTAGGCCTTGTTTAAAATGCTTTAAATTAGAGTTTGTATATATTTTTTTATATAGAATTGAATTAGGTATGCTTGAAAAATACTTCAAAGAAGTATTAAATTAACGGGCAAATTACAAACACCCCCTCGAGGTTTGATAAAATTACAGATTCCCCCCTGAGGTTTGAAAAATTACAAATTACCCCCTGAGAGTCAAAAGTTCATAACAAAATAGGGAAAATTAGGGGGGAATCTGTATGAAAATAAAAACCTCAGGGGGCAATTTGTTATGGAAATATAAACCTCAGGGGGTGGGATGTAATTTCTCAAACCTCAGGGGGGAATCTGTATTTTCACCAAACCTCAAGGGGGTGTTTGTAATTTACCCAAACATTAACTCAAGGGTAAATTACAAACAACCCCCTTGAAGTTTACTTAAATTATAAATTACTCCTTGTGATTATAGAAATTACATTATGCCCCCTAAAATTTTTAATTTCATGACAAATAGGTCCTTTTATTAATAAATCATCGAATTAATTAATAATTTTTAATAATTTTAAAATTTTATTTCAATTAATAATTCAGATAATTTTATTATTATATAGGTGAACAGTTAGAAATTTTATTTTTTTAATTAATTCTGTTAAATAAAAAATTTTCTGACAGGGAGGTATTTATAATTTTTCAAACTATATGAAATAATTCGTATTTTAAGTAAATTTCAAGAAATATATTTATAATTTATCCATAATTCGATTAAAGATAAATTGATAATTGGTCTAGAGAAGCGATAAGTTGGTTGAGTAAAAGATTAAATTTGTGGAGAGGACAAAATTTAGTGTTCATATTCACTCACTCTAGGACACTTTCAATTTAGAGAGAGAGAGAGAGAGAGAGAGAGAGAGAGGGGGAATTGGAGCTATTTTAACATATCTATCTAGGGAGACTGGTGTTTGGGAACTTGATTTTTGGGTTTTTTTTTAATTTTTTTTTATTAAAAGATAAATGTTTTACAAAATAAAAATAAAAAACAAATCCAAACAAAAAATCACATCAAATCCCAAAATCATTTCACTTTTTTTTCTCACAAACATCACATCCAACCACAAAAAAAATCAACTATCTTTTCAAATACAAAAAATTTTTTCTCCAATAATATCCTACAACTAAAAAAACTAACAAAAAAAACTCACTTTCTAAACTCCCACTGAGAGTGAGAGTGACAATGAAATTAATAGTTTTTGTTTATTACTCAGTAACAAAGGACAATAATGTTTGTTGATTAATGAAATAGAGATGTTTCTTTTCTTTTCTTTTCTTTTGTTGAACTTCTTTTTACAAGAAAGTAACATGTGCTTACCTTAATGTGTTTTGTTTTGTTTTTTTGAGGCAATCATTTATCACCACTCTCTTGTGCCAATTATGTGTAAATATCTAACTATTCCTTGCATTATTATCAAGAGGTGAGACCAACCATTTCAACACCAAAACTATTTGTTAAAAATTCAGAAGATTGGTACCTCATGTTCCACAAACCCAATTCCCACCCGCCTTGCCCTAATTTAAGGGGAAAAAAAAACCAATAATTGAAGAAGCCTTGTCATTGTATTTTTCAGTCCCTAATTATGGTCCTATCATGTTCTGTTTTCATAGGGTATGACTACGCTTTGGTTAACCGCCATGATTCCACAGCTGAAACCGGTACCTTGCGATCAGTTAAACAATAGTTGCAACTCTCCTTCAATAGGTCCATATGTCATATTATTCGCTTCTTTTGGACTAATCTCCATTGGAGCGGGCTGTATTAGACCTTGTTCTATGGCATTTGGCGCGGACCAGTTGGACAATAAAGAAAACCAGAATAATCGAAGGGTTTTGGCAAGCTACATCAACTGGTACAATGCTTCAACTGCATTATCGGCTGTCATTGCTTTAACTGTTCTTGTATACATTCAAGAAAATTTCGGTTGGCGAGTAGGTTTTGCAGTCCCCGCTCTTCTCATGGCTTTCTCTGCTCTAATTTTCTTACTCGGTTCTGTTTTCTATGTCAAAGTTAGAGCTAGCAAGAGCTTGTTTTCTGGATTTGCTCAAGTTCTAGTAGTGGCATTTAAAAACAGAAACATTGATCTCCCTCCGAGTCCTTGTGATGATTGTTACTATCAAGGCGATAAATCGAAGCTCCTTGCACCAACCAACAGCTTAAGGTATTGTATGATTGCCATATTCGCTTCATTGGCATGTTGTGATAAAGATTTTTGTTAATTATAATTTCAATTACCATATTTTGAGAAGCTTGGTTCTGTGAAATGTTTGATTATTTTAAATTAAACATGTAAAAATAGTCGTAATATGTGCTTGTTTTTATATATATATGTATATAGTTTCCATGCATAAATGGTTTCCTCTCTCTTTCTCTTCTTTTTTTTCATTAATTTTTGGATAATTAATAATTCATTGAAAGAAAGCAAGCTACATATACAGAAACAAAAACAGCATATCCAAGCGTGTAAGCTACTCGGTTTGGTTTGGTTGGGGTTGAGGGAAAATTAAACACTGAACCAAAGCTTTCCGATTTGTTCATTGAGGAACCAAAACCAACCACATGTTATGTCTCGATTTTGTCCCTTTTTTGGTTTAGTGTAAAGAATAGATTCACAGGAGACTTTAAGAGGTTTTGTAAAAACCTGTAAAATTTCACATTGGGAATAAATGATGAGAAAGGGTAGAGACTGCTCTCTAAATGCCGCATAGCCCTTTCCCTGCAACAATTGCCTACTGCCAATTCATTTGATTAGTTTCCACTTGCTTCCAAGGGCTTAGTTTAGCTCTCACATCCCCTCCAATTATCTTTATAATAACATTGAGTACAGTTTTTATTACATAGTTTGTTGACTCTCCTATCCATGTTGTAGGTGCTTGAACAAAGCTTGTATAATTACAAATTCTGAGAGAGATTTAAACCCAGATGGATCGGCATCAGATCCATGGAGTCTTTGCACCGTGGAACACGTAGAATCGCTCAAGACTTTACTTAAAGCCATCCCCATGTGGTCCACTGGCATTATGATCACCGTGAGTATGACCCAAACTTCATTCGCGACGCTTCAAGCAAAGACCATGGATAGACACCTTATCTCAAACTTTGAGATTCCGGCAGGGTCCTTTAGCGTATTCATGGTTGCGACACTAGTAATATGGATTGGACTCTATGAATGGGCAATGGTGCCCTTATTAGCAAGATATACGGGAAATTTACGTGGTCTTAGCCCTAAGGTTCGAATGGGGATTTCATTGGTAGTCACGAGCTTCGCAGTGGCAATCGGAGCAATTACTGAAAGCGTAAGACGGAAAATGGCCATCGAAGAAGGGGTGGCGGATGATCCGAATGCCATTGTGGACATGTCTGCAGTGTGGTTAATTCCACAGTTTGCCTTGCTTGGAGCGGGCGATGCTTTTAATTCAAGCGGGCAAATAGAGTTCTATATGACTCGGTTTTCTAAAAGCATGTCTAGTATCGCGGTAGCTCTTTGCACATTCGGGATGGCGATGGCTGCCTTGGTGGGCAGTGTTCTGGTTAGTACCGTGGATAATGTCACTGGTAGTGGAGGTAAAATAAGCTGGTTGTCGAAAAACATTAACAAGGGTCACGTAGATTACTATTATTGGCTAATTACGATTTTGGGGCTGATTAACTTTGTTTATTTTCTTATCTGTTGTCGGGTTTTTTATAACGAATCTTTGAAAGATGAAAATGAAAAGATGGCCTTTTCTGTGGACAGTCGATGAATAAGAAGAAGAAGAATCACACAAAAAGTATGTATGGTATGTTCTAAGGATGCTAAAATATAGTGTTCATTTTAATTTAGATGACATGAATATAAAGATTATTTTTCTATTATTTATTCTTTGTTTTACATTTGATTTTTGATATGCTCTTAAGCATTAATAATTGAGCAATCTATTTTGCTTTTCCATATTTATTGTCTTCTATATACGAGCAAAGTACAAAAAACAAGTTTGTTGCATCAAAAAAATCTAGTAGTAAATAAGTTAGCTTTCGTGTCTCAGTATCAATATCAGTTTAGCATAATGTTTTTGCTGTTGATGTTCTTTCTAATCTCTACGCATTTCACTGTTCCATTGGAAACTCCTTTTGTTTGTACCATTCTATAACTTGGTAATTTTCACTGCCCGTCCAGGATTGTGCCTTGGTATTTGATGGTGGACTTAAAAGCCCACTTGACCTTTAAATGCTTTACGCTCAATCATTCTTAATAATGCTTGCATCGTTTGTTTTACAGTAATTGCTATCAGTGCGTTAGCTAATACTTATTCCTCCGTCATTGCTTTTTTTGCCAACAATATGCATGCATATATACTATATAATTAAGAAAATGACAATATCAAATCAGTGGACAATGTAAAAATTATTACACTAGAAATATAATTTGTTGTGGTATAACTTTGACAAACAGTAAGGACTTGCACTATGTACATAGAGAATTTGTACCATACACACTATACACAATAAAGTTGCATTACCATAAAAATATAAATAATCTTTGACCGTCTTACTAATCCGATATTTTTCTTTAGACAAATATGAATATTTATGAAAAATTCTTTTAATTGTAAAATTTCAGTATCCGTGTCATATAACCTTGAAATAATAAATATTGTCTTGCAGGAAAATTCCAGCTTCCACTTTTGTTTTTGGGAATTACCAATCAGTGGTAATTTTCAAATATTATTGCACATTAATAAAATAAATTATAATTATAATTATTAATATTTTTAATGTCAATTACTTTGGTAATTTTTTTTCCATGACCCCACTAACAGGTTATTTCCCCTTTGTTTTTCTGCAACCGCCCAATCATTGTTTAGGCCATGCTTTTTTCTGTTTCTGTTTTTGTCTTCTTTCTCCTCTTTTTTATATTTTAATTTTAAACTTGTTTGATGAATTGTTTACGCTTTCAAAAAAGTTGTAAAAAAAAAAAAAAGCGTTTTCACTCTCTCCTCCCTCTACTATTAGCTCCAACCACCGGTGGCGGAGTCAGAAAATTAAGTTAGAAAGACACTTAATAATTATAATTTTTTATTTAAAAAAATTCATGAGCAACATTAAGATAATAATCATTTTATGAGATTAATTTAAACATAAAAAATTACATATTCATTATTAATAAGAACAAATCAAAATTCTATAATAGTGTGGAATGGTTCGGTAAGGGATGATGATCTAAATTTGTAATTTTAGCACAAAAAATTATAAATCAAAATTTCTAATTTTAAAAAATAAAAACACATCATTTATAGCACAAATTATTATAAAATCTATTTAATTTTTATTTGACAGAAAAATATTAAAGAGATGACATTGCTTATAAATGATGTGTTTTGAATAAAAATTATTAAACAATCTTAGAGTACCGTATGGCATTACCTGCGTGATACTCAAAGTATAGAAGATCTCAAATTACACTAAGTGCAATGATGAATGGGGGGGAGGGGCTAAGGGGCGGCCGCACTCCCAAAAATTTGAAAAATATCATATATTATATTAAAAATTTTAAAATAACTTAAAATTATAGGAGTTCGCACTCTCAAATTTTTTTGTAGATAATTTCAAAATTATATAGATTACCCTTCCAATTTTTTAAAACATAGAGTACCCCCCCTAAACACATAATCCTGGATTCGTTCCAAAAAAAGTGCTATATCAACTACTTAAAAATAATGAGTTCATTATATTCAATCTATAATATTTTTCGTTACATTATTGATTTAAATTACTATATAAATAATATCACATAGTGTTTTCAAAAGTATCAAATAACTATTTGTTGTGAATAATATAATAAATTATTAATCAAAGAACATGTTAAAAATAAAAAAAAATACATTTTATACATGATAATAACAAAATAAAAAAAAAATTATAAAACTGAAAGAAGAACGTGACCCTCACCCTATGCTCCCTCCTCCTTGCTCCATGCTTTAATAGGTTGATGGAATGATAAAAGTTTAAGAATAAAATTTAAGAAACTAAAGTTTACTTGATTGTTAATTGCAGAATGCCCCGAAATTAGCTGAAATACTTACTGCCGGATAGTCAGTTAAAAAAAATCGACCATGTCTGGCACAACACAGCTAGAAGGAGCAACATGTGTCCCACGCTTATATATATGAAAATGAATGAGATGCATGTTTTTGTAAACTGAGTTTGTGTTTGGGACATGAGTTTTAGAGATAAAAAGTATAAAAATTGTTTGATTTGATTTTTTTTAAAAGATGTTTTGAAAAATTATTTTGAGAGAGAGTTTTGAAAAAAATGATTGATTTGATGTGTATGAGAGAGAGATTTGTTTGGAAAACTTGTAAACCAAACAAGTTTTGGAAAATTTTTTTGGAAAAATTTGTTTGGTTTGATTACTTTTGAAAACTTTTTTGTAGAGAATTTTTCTCAAAAATTTTTGAGAAACACAAACCAAACAAGGCCTATCTAGAGAATTTCGACTCTGTTACAGAGCCCGAAAGGGTTTCGAGCCAAACGGCTCGAATTTTAGAAGGAAGGAGGAAGAAGAAGAAAGAAAGGAGGAAGAAGAAGAAGGAGAGGAGGAGAAGCAGAACTAGAGGGGGCCCTAAAAATGGGGTTGGAGGCAGAGGTGGAGGCAGAGGCGGAGGTGTAGGCGGAGGCGGAGGCGGCGGCGGGTGGAGGTAGACGAGCGACGAGCTGCGAGATCGGCCGACGAGCTGCGAGATCAGACGAGCGGCAGTGCGACGCCGCGCCGAAATTGCTCTTCTCTCTCTCTGTTCAACGAAGAAGACAAAAAGAAAGAAAGAGAAGGAAGAAAAGGAAGAAAAGAAAAAAAAAAAAAAATTCAAAACCCAAAACGACGTCATTTTGAGCTTCGACCCGAATTCGAACCCCAAATTTCGGGCCCTCAAACATTATTCAGAGAATTTTGATGTGGTGTTCGTAACGCTGCCTACATTCAATGCCTGCACAAAAATAACTGACTACTCTCAACGAATTGTACACCCCCCTGTTCTATTTTCTAAGAGCTACAAACAAAATAGTACATCTTTTGTTGGGTGCCAATAATGAAAAACACATTTTTTAAAATTTTTATTGGATAAATTACATTAATACTCTTAAAGTTTATATTTATTATAGTTTTTTCTTTCACTTTTTAAAAATTATATCCTTTTTTCTGGTTTAAAGTTTCATTACAGATTGCTCTCTTAGTTAGTTGACTGTTAAGTCAACTAACAGATTTTGCTGATGTCAGCAATTTAATTTTTTAAAATACTAATTTTGCCCTCACTGGATAAATTACATTGACACCTCTCACATTTTGAAAATTACAATCCTCTCCCCAAGGTTTAAAATAGCATTTCTAATTGCCACTTCGGTTAGTATTAGTTGAAAAAAAAAAATCATTGAAAAAAAAAATAATTGGAAAAAAAATTATTTGAAAAAAAATTTGTTAGTCAAAATTTTAAATTTCTGTTTAAAAACAAACATAAACTTATTTTTTTAATTTACGTTTTTTTCTCAAATTTACAAACTGAGACAACCATTTATAAACCAAAAAAATTATCAAACAAGTTTTTATGATAGTTTTTTTAATTTTTATAAATATAAATTGAAAACTAAAAACGAAATGGTTACCAAACAGGCCTCAGATAGTAAAAATGTCGTAAAATTAATAAATAATTAAATAAGTTACCAATCTAAGAAATGACTTATCAAAAGATTCTTAAGTTATGTATAGTTTGATTTTAAGAATTTTTTTTAAAAATTAAAAATTAATTTGGTTAAGAAATAAAAAATAAAACATAATTATCAATTTTATATAATTTTTATCTTTCGTGTGGTTAGAAATAATTTTTTTACAGATTAAATATATTTTTTCATATTTATTTTTATAAAATTAGTTTTTTTTTTTTTTTTAAATGTCAAGGGGGGGATTCGTATTAAATTGAAACCTCAAGCGGTGTTAATGTAATTTACCCTTTAAAGTCTATGTAAAAGTTACAGGTAAATATGTCATTTTAAATTAAAGTTAACACCGTCAAATAATTACACTGACAAAGATGGTCAGTGTAACTTTCCAAATGTAAGGGTAGGAATTATAATAAACATAAATCTCAAGGGGTGTCAGTGTAATTTACCTAATTTTTATTTTTTGGATTAAGTTTTATTTATTTATTTATTTATTTATTTTAAGTTGACCATCTTAATTTTACAGAGTATTTAGATTTGGTAGGTCTATTTTGAAACTGAGAGGATGTTTGAGATAATTTAAATAATTTTACTTTTTGACTTTTTACAAAAAAATATGTAAAAAAGTAAAAAGGTGATGTGACCAAAAAAATAAAAAAATAAATACACTTTTGTAGAATATCCCAAATAGTGTCTGATTTCGGTAATCCGAACTATTTATTTTTTTACAACTAGTAGAATATAATATTCATGCAAAAAAATCAAAATGATCGGACATATTTGATTAAAAAAATATAACTACCGATGTTCGATTATGTTATTTTTTACATTAATATTCTACTTAACGAATCGTAAAAAGTGAATCATTAGTTAAAAAATAAACTTATTAAATCTAAATATTTTCTCAAATTAAAATGACAAATAAAAAGAAGCCGACTTCTTATTTTTATTTTGGCGATCTTTGCAGATTCTAATTAGAGTTGCTACTGGTCTTGTTCTAATGAAATAACCACATAAAAAAAAAAAAACAATAAGATAAAAGACAAAATATGAAAAAGAAAATGACAAATTAATACTCTATTAAAACTCCCTTTTTAAAATTCTAAATCATTTTTTTTTATTTTGTATGTTACGTTTGTTTCGTATTTATGAGTTGTCAGATCTAATAAACTAATATAATAATGGGGTCAAATGACATTATTTGGGTGCATATACATCTTCACCTACCAATTTGAAAACCATTCCGATAGTAATCAAGGTGGACCATTTACTACTAGAAATATGATCTTTTGCGTCTATTTTTTTACGATCGATTGTTTAACCGTCACAAAAAAATACTTTTTACATCCGAATCCCGTTCTAATTAACACGCAGTCGTTTCTTTAAAAAAAAAAAAAAAATCATCCATATCGGATATAACTTGCCCTATCCCCAAATCGGTATGAACTCTCTCTCTCTCAAATCGGTATGAACTCTCTCTCTGTCAAAATCTCACTCTTCACTCTCTCTCGCTCTACTCTCTCTTTCAACTCACCACTCTCAATTTTATTGTTCATTTGAAGATGTCGATCAATTGTTGATGAATATTTGAAGATTTGATCGATCGTTGATGAAGATTTGAAGATTTTAATCTGCTGTTGATGAAGATTTCGATTGATTCATGATCGGTAAGTCTAATTTTTATGTATGAATCTAACTCTGTCTCTGTAATCCCTATATCTTTTTCTCAGCTGCCAAATTCTCTTCGGCTTTTCACGAAGATCAACATCAGTTTAGAGGAAGTGGATTTCGAAATCAACATGAATTTTTTCCAATTCAATCCATGCGGTGCAAACTCTGATTTGGAAATAGGTTTTTGATTTGAAGATTCATTTTATTTTTTTAATTATTAAATCTCGATTTTCTTTGGCTTTTAAATGTGGTTGAGTCTGCAAAATCATAAGTTCACAAGTAAATATTGTACTTCTTATATACCTTTTTATGTAGGTATTCTTGGTGAAATATCTTTGACATGTATTTAAGAAGCTAAACACACCTTATTTTTCATATCACCTTCTTATGTTAAAATTCAGTACAGAACAGAACAACATTATTTCCTTCTCCTTTTACATCTACTAATGGATGCACTTCTTAACTTAATGAATCACCTTCTTATGGTCCTCTAAGGCTTGAGATTAGCTAAAATTAAATGGGAGAAACTTCAAAAATTGGCGTGATCTTAAGGTGGGGCCTATTGAACTTCACATAGCCAAGTTCTAATGTTAGTAAAGTCCTATATTTGTAGTTACCTAAGCTTTTGATCAGTTTTATGTATGTTCTCCTATGATTTATTTGTAAGGCTATTTTGGCATTTTTAAAATTTTTGATCGACATGGATTGTAGTGATTCCTCATGGTTGTAGTTTGAGTTTATTGTTGTTATTGGGTCTTCATATAGGGTCTATACTTTCCTGGATGTCTTTTAAAATTCAAATTCTTCAATTTCTAATTTTCGAGTTGGAGTCGGTCCTTTAAGAGTTGGGGTGTCTAAATTCTTCCAATTCAACGGACAGCAAGTTGGAGACGATTTGCTTTTCTGTTTAATTTTTAACAATTGTATTCTTTGTCCTGTGCTACAGCAAGTTGGACCTTTTTTTTTGTTTTGTATGTTCTATAAGGCTAGCTCAAACAAACTATAGGTCATTCAGTTCAAATATATATTGGTTATTAATTATGTTTGGTTATTCTTGGACATAATTTCCTATCTTATGGCTTATGCATTGTATAAGGTTTGAAATTCAGATGAGCCATATGCCTATGAAACATGAATGCACCCTACAGTTAATGATAGTTGTAGATATCCTGTCAAGGCCTAAGGTTCTGCCAAGCTTGAAGAATCTTTAAATTATGTTAAGGAGTGCCTAGATAACAGCCTTTACTTGCCATAGCTTGGTTTGGCTTGTGTACATACTTGATTTGCGGTCTGAGCGTCACTCTTCTCGTGAAATTTCATTAATGATTCTCTGTGGATATCTGTTTTTTATGTTATTCTTCTTTCTCACTTTAAACCTTGATATCAATAATGGATATAAAATTCTTAATTCAATCATTCAATTCAGTCAATCACCAAAAAAGATAAACAAATAAATAAATCTCTAGCCTAGTGGTTGGCTGGATTTTAACAAAGGATTTCAATTTGAGTTATATAATTATTTATTAACTAACATAAAAATCATATGCATTGTTTAGCAAATGACATGTCCAAACCTGTACTTGGATGAACACTGCTACTTAATAATTTGAGTTATATAATTATTTATTTATTTATTTAATTTAAATTTACTCTTTGACATGGACCAACTGGATTTGTGACAAGGGTAAGCATATTCATGACGTAACAAAAATTATGGGGGTAAAGTAAAGAATCTTAACCAAAGATTGTGTTACTAGAATTATTTTTTGGTGTGCAAGAGTGAAAATGACTATTCCATGCCTAAAAGTTGTGTTTTATATTAGTTCTATGATGGATATTTTTCTTTCTTTTCCCCCTGAATTCTAAATGATGAAACACAATGAATATGTGAAGGCTTTTTCAATTCTATTTACAAGGACTTCTCTATTTGTTCTATTTTTAGAAAAGTTGTATTTTCAGGATTATAGTTCCATTATTTTAAAGGATTTGCATGTTTCTTTTTTTGCAGTTCTTTCAGCAGTTTCACGTGTTAAACTTAAATTCACAGGATAATATTAACCTCTTGGCCTCAAATGTGATCTTCATACATTGTCAATGATCCAGTTATGGGATAGCTGCAATTGTCAAGGACAAAGGAAGTTTGTTGTCCTACACCTTCGGTTTGACAAGGTATGGCTTTGATTCTTTTATAAATATTTAGTGATCTGAGTATATAATTTTTTACTCTAGGTTCCCTAGTGTAGAGAAAGAGGTACAAATTTTGACTTCATGCTTGATGTGCTTTGGTAATTTTCAACTTTCAAGACAATCGATTTAGGCCCTTCTCTATTGCTATTACTATGTAACTATGTTTTGTATACCTCATACACAGTCTCTATTTGAAATGTTTAGTTGAATTAATACGTCTTTGAAAATTTGATCATATTTTTTGCTATGTTAAATTAAATCTAAGATTTGGACTTTTGAATTGGTCATGCTAGCAAAAAACAACTACATTTATTTGTTATTTATTTTAGATTTTTGATCATTTGATCAAATTCTCCTAAAACTGAACTAATTGGTACATGTATATATGTACCAGATCTGGTGCAATGCATTTTCAAGCTCTCTCTATAGTTTTCAATATCAATTTAAGTTTGATGAAGCTCAGAAGTAATTTAGATCTTAATTAAATGATGAATTACTTGCTATTGATATCTTTCTCGCTTTGTAGTTTTCACTTGGTAGTTGGTAGGTGGTAGTTGGTAATTGGAACTTGCTAAATTTCACCACCGGAAGCAATTTGCTCCTTGACTTTGGGTACTATGTGATTGGTTCATGTTGTACAGGTTTTCCGGGTACAAGGGAAGACATTTTTGGTTTGTGATCTTGTAGAACCATTAAATAATTAACAATCTAAGGTATTTTCCCTGTTGATTGTGGTTTTTTCTCAGGTGTTGAAGTTTAACCTCACGGAGTCTAGACTTCTTTGTGTATTGCCCTGGTTGACCATGGCTGTGTTTGCAAATATAAGAGGATGGATTGCTGACACACTTGTGAGCAAAGGTCTTTCTGTAACAACAGTTCATAAGGCAAGAACAATATACAATACTGCTCTCTTTTGTAAACATACATGTAATGTGAAAATATTTTCTAAATGGAGAAATCATCTGCATCTTTTTCTAAAATAAAAGTTTATAAACAGCAAAGTAACCTTTATGTTCGACTGTTTCAAGGTCAATGGGAAGTATTGGTAGTAATTCTTCTCTAAACCTTTTAACACTGCAGATAATGCAATCAATTGGATTTTTGGGGCTGCCTTCTTCCTTACACGAGCCATGTCAAGACACACCTTTAGCGATTGCTATGCATAACATGCGATCGAGTTTGTTCAATGGATTTCAATTCAATCTCTCAAGCGTTAGGAATAGTTGACCTTTCGGCATTTGTATTACGAAATCTTACATATAGTCAACTTAGAACAAGTTATTTAAAGATGAGTAAGCTGTGAGGATGATGATGGTAAATCTTGTCAAATCCTATCCAAATCCATGATCCAAACACAGCCATAATGAATTCTAGTATTTGGCCGGTACTTATAAGTGTATTAGATTGCTTGTGAATGACAAGAATGACTCTTACAATGATTTAAAACAAAAATTTAGTTTTATATTTGGCCAAAATCTTGTAAATATCGTTTTGTTCTCTTTGCGAGGATCGGATGCATTCTCGGTCGCCTCTACTCCAATCACCAAGACATTGGGCCCCAATATCTTTGTGAGTTATCTCTATCTCTATCCTACACAATCAAATATTGCTTCTCTCTCATGATTCCTAGCTATGAATATAATCTTTTTGTAAAGGTTATTTCTCAAAATATGAAGTGATTAAATCCCAGTAAATAGAGTGGAAAAGTAAAAAAGATTTCAAACATCAATCATATTTTTCAGGTGGAAAGTTTCACCATTATTATGATTTAATTTGTGGTTCTTTGAATAGAATTTTCAATGATTATTTGAGAAGAGATCCTTAATTATATCTTTGCTTGTTGCCCATATCAAACTTGTTTCTTGCTTGCATATCTTGGCAAGAAAATTTACAAAAACAAATTTTAAAATGTTTCAGGAGAAATTCTTAGCTATAATTTTCATACACTTTTCAGCTTTGGGAGTTAACATCAAACATCAGCACTGTACTCGCATTTCTTGAATGATATTTTCTTATTACATCTTCTTGTCCTACAACCCATGTTGTTGAATGAACTCTGAAGTTCATATGGCATGTGGATTTGTAAATAATGCTTCTATATTTTGGTACTATGTTAAAGGTGTAAAACAATTGCATTTCATGGCTTCATTATATGATTTCTTTCTTTGATTTTTTGTTAGTGTTGTGCTCTAATAATTTATGCAAGGTTGTTGCAATTGGTGAATGTGGATTGGATTTCGTCAGGCTTCACTTTTTGCCCACGATGTTCAAAAGAAGTATGTAATTGCTTGAGAAACCTTTTCCCTTTCCGGGGATGTCTTTTTTGAAGATCTTGGGCATATTTCTTCTTTATTCTTTTTATTTGCTACTTTATTTCATTTGAATGATCGTGCATTTCCATTTTAAATTCATGTTTGTAAACAAGGTATTTTGAGAAGCAGTTTGAATTAGCATATCTCATGAAGCTGCCAATGTTTACGCACATGTGAGCATCAAGCGAAGATTTACGTGACATTGTTGGCGTAACAAGGGCGGGTGACATTTACGGGCCCCATAAATTGAAAACTCTCTGCATTTGCCAAATAATTAAAAATCTTGTAATCACTTGAACATCACTTTGTTATGATATAAGGATGCATGCGGGCAACTCACTCGATTATGTGGTTCTTACGGGGTTCATCACCTTAAATTTATCTCACTCGGGAGTTTGGGCTTACATTCCCTGACAAGAAAAACTAATTGAGTTTTTAATGAAAGTCACTTCATATATCACATTATACATCTTTGTATATTTATGTTTGAGAATATTATCCTATCTAAAATAATAGGTAGTAAGGCTGTAACACTCTAATGGACAGCATTTTTTTAATGAGAAAAAGTAAATGGCCGCAAAATGTGATTCCTAAGTTTCTTCTAGTGTGGAACATTAGATCTTATGGTTGAATGACTCTTTGAGTGGCCTTTTGCTCGATCCGTTTAGCTTCTTCGATAAATAAAGATGGTTAAATTCTTGTACTTCTTGAAAATTCTTGAGAAAATGATCAAATTCACCAATTTCCAAACTGCAATTGAAGTAATCATCTCATAAAATTTCGACAAGTTCTCCAACTTACTAATGCTTAAGAAGTTTGCCATACCAATAAATAATAAGCTCTATCATTATACATTTTGTCCTTTTCAATGGTGAAAGAATAAGGAAAACTTAAAAATAAATGATTTTCTTGCAATGGTTTGGGGTTTGGGTACTAATTAAGCTAAAACTGACTAAATCAAGCGATTGAGAACTTGTCTGCCTTGCACGAAGCCACAATATAAGCTGAAACTTGAAAGAAACATAGGGAAAAAGAAAGGGAAAAGGGTTTATTTGTGACGGAAATTGGGTGATGCAACTAGCATAACAAACAATACTTGCCACTTTGTCAAGTGAGCCCTCTCGTTGTCTATAAACCTGCGATTACGGTATAGCATTGATTTTTGTCCCATGTGATTGGTTTGGAGTCCATGGGTTGCTTCACTTTCCTCTTTATTATCAATTTAATTTCTATTTGGGTCCAAGTTTCTTGGTTGACAACATAGTCAACCAAGGATTGACTCAATGCACATTACATGACAAAATGGACAACCATATATGGAATGGAAGAGAATAATTCATATTATTTTTAAAGAGAAAGAGAGGTTTTCTTTGGGTAATTGAATTGAGAAAAAAGGAAAATTATCTCATTGCCTTTTGTTCTTGTTGAGAGGTTCTTTTGAGGTCCATTCCTTGTATTGTAATTATGACTTATGCGCTCTGTTATTTATAAAGTAGGTCTCTTCAATTTACTTCTTTGTTGCTCATCCTCTGTGTGCATCATCTTATTTATAAATCTGGTATTAGCTATGAATAGATTATTACTTTGTTGGTAATGCCTAGTAATGTGACTTCATATGCGGTAGCATACGAAGCAAGTTTTGTATTGGCAACTTTGGAAACTAAGGTGCTCAATCTAATCTAGTGTTTATTTTGCAATTTGAGATCGACTTCATGTTGTTTAGGTTCTTTTTACACATTTTAGGGGGAACAAGGTGCTCAGTTTATGTAGTCTTGGCTCTTCTATGTGATGTTCTTAAATAAAGCATCTATACCTTAATGAAATTACTTAAATCAAGCTAATTGTTTTGTGCTTGCTATCATAACATCACAAGTCACCATAAGCTCTAATATACATTTCACAGTTGTTAGGCATCTTTGAGAGTTGGGACATTTCTGCCCTTGAAGCAATTGGCCAGATTTTTACACCTAGTTTTGGAAGGCCTAGTGAATAATATATGTCCCCTTCTCACAGAATTTTGAAGTTCATACTATAACATTACCAATTTCAAGCAGTTACCACTGATTTGATTGTTGAGGTAACATTACACTTGTATTTATTTTGTATAGATTTTTTAAGCTCATATTAATCACCCCATTGTTTGTAATTAGTTTGGTAAGAAACCATATGAACTTTCACTCACTTATAAACTTCATGAACAATCATATGATGTCATCCGTTGTGTTTACTTGAATTAGCATGTAAATTCTGAATTGTGGCTATTGTGATGCAAATGTATATGCTAGGTTGGAATTTGGTGCTTAAAACATCTATAAGGAATCTGAAATTGTTATACTAGTCACCCATTCCCGGACTTGTATGACTAACATTTGAGTTGTGACAAGGTGATTCTTGATGTCATATAACTTAGTTGTTGCATGCTCAAATCCTTTGTTAAGAGTGATTCTACTTAATATAGATCAAGAAAAATTAGGAAGTGTCTCACTTCTAAATATGGCTTGAAAAATTAGGAAGTGTCTCACTTCTAAATTTCCCCTAACATCAAGCTTTTGTGTTTCTCTTCTAGTTCTCACTCTTGTATTCAAAGACATTTTGTATATATTACTTACATCTAGGAACAATGAATGAATTTGTTAATTGATATGCATACCTCGTGAAACTCTACTCTGTCTGAGCTCAAAACAATTAGTACAAAATATGCATTGAAAATGGCAACTATTCCAAATTTAAATATGAATTTGTGAAGCCATCATGGACAAGTAAGAAAAATTGATAACCTAGAAAAGGATAATAAAATTGATCCATTTAATAAATTTCTAGCGATAAGGCTATCTACTCGAGAGTTTTGGAGCACGAAATTTGGTCCATTAGGTAAGATTTATCGACATTTCACGGCGACCTTTTTTTTCTTTTTCTTTTTCATCTTCTTCTTTTTAATCTTATTTTATTTATTGTTTTCTTTCTTTCGGTTTGAATAGTTTTGAATTTGGTTGTTGTTTAGGGATGATTTGCAAATCCTTCTTACATATACTTCCCAACCTATGACTATGCCTATCTTAAGGACATGGACAAGGATCGCCTCAATGGTGCAAGGCGTTTTCAAAGTGTTATCGATCGACTTTTTGACATGTAAGGGACTATTTTTTTTCTTTTACATTCGATTACATTTGTTGGTTTGTTTGTTTTCTCTTCTAGTACTTAACTTGCCTTGCCTTGGTGTTTTAATTGGACTCCCAAGAGGATATCTGTTGTGGTGGGCTGTGGATGATGATATGGCAAACATTATAGTTGCTCGACTTCTTTATCTTGAAACAAGGTCTCTTTTAATGATAGTAGCCATTGGAACTATAACTTATTATGCAAATAGTTTTCAAATTCTTCATCATTTAGATAGAAATTGTCACCAATTCACGATATGTTTGCATTGAATATTTATTGTTTGCTTTTGAGCTCTACATCGAGGCATCTTGGATAATGAGCTATTCTATAAAAATTTTGATTTTGTCGGTGATGACTTGGTAATGGTGATTGACTTCAAACTCATGAGTCACGGAGTTTTATGCCTAAGTTATATCGTCAACCCTCCAAAAGGCTGGCCTCATGTTCAACGTTTGCTGGTAGACATGTTCAGATTCATGGAGCCATACCCGTACAGTGCTGAACTGGGAGAAACAGTTTGCTTCTTCTCACTCTCTTTTTTTTTTTTGTGTGGGAGGAGGGACAGATCCTTGTGGAAAATTGTTACTTGCTGACCTCTTCGTTTTTTTAAATGTAGATTCATTTTCTATACAAAGGCACTCTGAGGGTGTTGCTTGTGCTGCTTCATGATTTTCCAGAATTCCTCCACGATGATCATTTAAACCATTATGTGATCCCTTCATTTGCATTCAAATCGAAATGTCATCCTTAGTGCATTGTATCTGGATTGTATTTTTTCATAAAGAACTTTTTCAAGTTTTTAATTGTAATAACTCACATATGACTCCAATTTTGAGACTCAAATGGAATGCCTAATTAAACTACTATGCTATACTGTTTGAATTCTTGTCATTGTTATTCTTAAAGTGCTTAACGTTACACTTTTATGCTTCTTGTTTTTTTTTGGTTTTTTTGCGACGGTAACAAGATGGTCGCCAAAAATCATGTTAGTGTTTTTTTTTGTTTTTTGCGACAGCAAAATAGTGAGTCGCCATAAGTAGTTCGGTGATTCGTGAATAATTCGACCGTTGTTTTGCGTCATAAAAAGTATTTGCCACCCCATATTTTGCGACCCTATTTGCCATCGCATGGGCGTCTAAGGTTTTTCGCGACTATTTTTTATTATTTGACGACTTATATACGGTGCATAAAAAGTACTTTTAGTAGTGATGGTTCATTTTTTAGACAAATTTAATGAAAATTTGTTGCTAGGATTATTGAATCAAGTTAATTTTTCACATAAAAACTTAAAAAATAAACAATTTGAATTACTAAAAAAAAATTGAGATGTGATTGAGACGTCCTCAATTACCAACTCTCACCACCCCCACACACGCGTAGGGGCTGGTGATTGAAAAAAAAAAAAAAAATTTTGGCCAATCAATGCAAGAGGGGTCATGGGAGTGGGAGAAAAAGGGGATCCGGATCATTTTGAAAAAAATTATAGTAAACCTCACAAACCCAATAATACTAGAATAATCAATTTCTAAACCAGGCGTCCAATGAAAAAGCCACACATTGATGCAAGGAAGCTTATATGGAATGAACGAAAAAGACAGAAGTAAAACAACAATAGAGACAGAGAAAACCTTATTTGAATTTTTATTACCTGAAGTTTTACAACTCAATTTAAAGATTACAAGCTTGTTTGATTTTGTTTTTCTGAAAACAGTTTTTAGAAAATTCTACTTTCTTATTTTTCGTATTTTTTTATTTTTAATGAATTTTTTAATATTTTAAACAATTTTTAAAATTTTTAGATATACCTAACATAAATATATCTAAAAAGTAAAAATTTATAAAAAAAACCTTTTAAAATTCACTAAATATCAAAAATATAAAAAAATCTGAGAATTGATACATTTTTGTATTTTTATGTATTTATTAATTTTTTAAAATATTTTTTCACAAATTTTTTTACTTTTTAGATACATCTAAGTAAGGTGCATCTAAAAAACTAAAAAAAATGTTTAAAAATTTAAAAATATTTACTAAAAACAAAAAAGCACGAAAAATAAAAAATTTAATTTTCAAAAAACTTAATCCAAAAAATTCAAACTAAACGCACTGAATGTTTTGCGACCAAACCACAATTCAGGTCTCAAATCAAGTTAAGATTATATAAAATTAGAAAGATTGTCTAAAATAGTAGATTTGAGATATAAAAGAAACTTCTTAGCCTCCGTTTGGCAAGGGCTCATTGGGCTCATGAACCATAAAAGACAAAATAGGCTCATGAGTCACAACAGACAAAACATCACATCCAACCCCATAATCATTACATTCTTCTCTCACAAAAAAAGTCAAAAAGCCAAGAGCCCTTCCCAAACCAAGCTTTTGAGCCCAGGCTCATATAGTCAAAAAAGCCAAAAAGCCAAAGAGCCAGCCCACTTCCCAAACAGAGGCTTAAAAAAATTATGACTTAAAATAAATTTATTTAGATTCCAAAATTAAGGAGTTGTTTGACATGATATATATAAGTGCACTTATTTGGGTCATATTATTTTTTTATTTTTTTTATACATTTTTTTATAAAAAATTAAAAATACATATTTATTTAGATGATTTCAAATAACCTTGATTCAAAATCTTTTCAAATAAAATAATTTTTTTACTAATTTTGAGGTGGAAACGATATCCCCAAAATCCAGAGGAGGTCACTGACGGCTTAAAGATTTTTTTTTTTTTTTGAGCACAGACGGCTTAAAGATTTGAGTTAGGCACAACAATGAAGGCTACCTTTTGGATATCTGAGCATTTTGAGTCTAATCCAACAACCTTAAAAAATTAGCAAAATTGTCGTTTTGTCATTTAACAATCAAATTGTTCTCTGAAGTTACTGTTAATCACCACTCTCTCTTGAATATCTTTTTCAAAACAAATGACATCACATTTCATACGACAACGAAGGCTCGTGCCCTCTAGTCCTTCAATGTGCTCAAACATTTATAGTGGAAATCAATTCCCACCCCACTTTCACACACACACACACACACACACAACCTTTAGGTGAATTTCAAATAATCACAAATAAATAAGAAGAAAGATCTCACCAAATAGGCGAACAAAATCTTAGAAATAAATTTGTAAAAGATCCAAAATAACTTCTCAATGGTACCAAAATACACCACAAACAAAGCGGAGCACTTGAATATGCATCCAAGAATCACACACAATAATAAGCTTTGATTCACTAATTGAACTACCCAATAGACACTATCTCACCAAATTGAATTAATCAATGTTGGCAGCCGCACAACCCCTTTTTCTTGGGAAAAACAATACCAAAAATATATATATATTGTGAATCTAGAGTTTTTTTTATCAAAAACTTTAGTTGTTTCCAAACTGAATTGGGTTTCAACAAATATAATATATAAAATATATTATACCTAAACCAAACCAAATTAAAATTGTTGTAATAAACCAATTAGGTTCCGCACTCCAATAAGGAGGTATATCCAACAATTCTCCCCCTTCCGACTTACGTGGAGAGATCAACCATACCGCCAAAGTTCGACACTTCAAATGTTTGTCCCTCGACAAAGTCTTTGTCAACATATCCAAAATATTATCATCTATGTAAACCTTTTCGAGTTGTAACAATTTCGAATCTAACACATCACGAATCCAATGGTATCTCACATCAATGTGTTTCGATTTCGAATAAAAAGTAAAATTTTTGCTCAAGTGAATAGCACTTTGACTATCACAATAAAGCACATACTTTTCTTGCTTCAAACCCAACTCTTGCAAAAATTTCTTCAACCATAACTCTTCTTTGCAAGCTTCCGTAATGGCAATAAATTCAACTTCAGTAGTTGAGAGAGCAACACATTTTTATAATTTAGATTACCATGCCACAGCTCCCCCTGCAAAAGTCATCAAATACCTCGAAGTAGATTTCCTAGAATCAATATCACCGGCTATGTCAGAATCTGTGAACCCATCAAGCACCGGCTTACCATCTCCAAAACACAAACATACCTTCGAAGTCCCTCGAAGATACCTCAGAATCCATTGTACCGCTACCCAATGTTCTTTACCCGGATTAGAGAAAGCAGGCTCACCACACCAATGGCGTGAGCAATATCCGGCCTTGTACAAACCATGGCGTACATCAAAGAACCAACTGCTGAAACATAAGGAACTTTCAACATCTCTTCTTTGTCTTTCTCACTTGTAGGACATTGATTCGAACTAAGCTTGAAGTGACCCACAAGTAGACAACCAACCGGCTTTGCTTTATTCATGTTGAACCTCTCAAGAACTTTCTTAATGTAGCTTTCTTAAGACAACCAAATCAGTTCCTCTTTGCGATCACGAACAATTTTCATACCAAAAATTTGCTTTGCCGGTCCCAAATCTTTCATAGCAAAAGATTTACTCAACTCTAACTTCAACTTGTTAATCATGGTAGAATCTTGACCCACAATTAACATGTCATCAACATAAAGCAAAAGAATAATAAATTTACCATCCGGAAAATTTTTCACAAATACACAATGGTCCGAAGTGGTTTTAGAAAAACCATTATTCATCATGAAAGAGTCAAATTTTTTGTACCATTGCCGCGGGGCTTGCTTGAGGCCATACAAACTTTTCTACAATTTGCAAACAAATTTCTCTTTCTCTTTCTCTTTCTCCACAAAACCTTCTGGTTGCTCCATATAAATTTCTTCTTCAAGATCACATGAAGAAATGTAGTCTTCACATCAAGTTGCTCAACTTCAAAGTTCATACTTGCAACCATGCCAAGTACAACCCGAATAGAAGATATCTTCTGGCCGTGAAAATCTCATCAAAGTCAATATCTTTCTTTTGCCCAAATCCTTTCACAACAAGACGTGCTTTGTACCTCAGATTCTTGCTATCATTCTTCAATTTGAAGACCCACTTATTTTTCAGAATTCTCCTCCCTTTAAGCAACTTCACTAAATCATAAGTCTGGTTTTCAAGCAAGGAATTCATCTCCTCTTCCATGGCCTTTTTCCAATCACCTTTCTTTGCATGCTCAATTGCTTCTTGGTAGCTCTCGGGCTCCCTTGATGAAATCAACACAAATTCATTGGGAGGATACTTCTTGAAGGTTGTTGATCCTTGTAGATTTCCTCAACTCAAGTTGTGGTGGGGGGTCTTGAGTTGGATCTGGCTCAACTTCATTAAGAATAGCATCATCCTCTACATCTTCAATAGGTGGTGCATCTCCCCATTTTCATCATCCACGAAGATGAAGGAGATAGATACAAGTCAATGAGATCACTAGTTTTTTGGCTCCGATTGATCACCTTTGCCAAAGTTTTCAATTGTTTGGTCTTCAAGAAACACAACATCACGGCTTCGAATGATTTTCTTGTCATTTGGATCCCTGATCTATACTCGAATTCATCACGCCCATAGCCAAGAAAAATACATTGTCTTGATTTGCTATCAAGCTTGGACCTCTCATCTTTTGGAATGTGAACAAAAGCTCGGCAACCAAATACTCTCAAGTGCTCATAAGATACATCTTTACCGGTCCAAACTCTTTCTGGAACATCACCATTCAAAGGATAGGAAGGAGACAAATTGATTACGTCAACCGCTGTCTTCATTGCCTCACCCCAAAAGGATCTTGGCAATTTAGCTTGTGAAAGCAAACACCTTGTTCTTTCCAAAATGGTGTGGTTCATCCTCTCGGCAACTCCATTTTGTTAAGGAGTCTTCTTAACTGTCTTTTGATGTCGAATACCCTGGCTGCGACAATACTCATCAAATGGCCCAATGTATTCACCACCATTGTCTGATCGGATGCACTTCAATTTCTGCCCTGTTTTTCTTTCAACCATGGCCTAAAAATGCTTAAATACTTCTAGAACTTGATCTTTAGTTTTTAGTAGAAAAGCCCAAACTTTCCTTGAATAATCATCAATAAAAGTAACAAAATAAAGTGCACCACTATGTGTTCTAATTTTTAAAGGACCACAAACATCTGAATGAATCAACTCCAAAACATTTTCTTTTCTAGAGGCAACATTTTTATGAAAAGAAACTCTATATTGTTTACCCGCCAAACAATGAACACAAGTTTTAAGATGTGTACCTTTCAAACCGGATAGAAGCTCTTTCTTGAACAACACTTGCATCCCTTTTTCACTCATATGGCCAAGCCGCTTGTACAATTCGGTGAAGTATTATCTTGAAGTGCATTGACAACACCTTTACAAATTTTTCCTTTCATCGAATAAAGTGTATGAGTCTTCTTGCACTTAGCCACCACCAAAGAACCCTTTGTGAGCTTCCATATTCCATCACCAAATTTGTTGTTGAAGCCTTCATCATCTAGCTTCGATGAGATCAAATTGAGGCGAATGTAGGAACATGCCTCACATCTTTAAGCAACAACTTGTAGCCCAAATTTGTTTCCAAGCAAACATCACCCATACCAATAATCTTGGACAAACCTTCATTACCCATTCGAGCAGAACCATAATCTCCTTGATTGTAGGTAGTGAAGAACTCAACTCGAAGTCACATGAAAAGAAGCACCGAATCAATCACCCAATTGCTCTCTTGGCCCACAAAATTGATACAATCATCTTCACAAGCGACCATGAGATCATTGGTAGTATGCTTCGTTGTGTCTTCTTGCTTCTTTTAGTTTTCAAGTTACCCAATTGCTTCCATTGAAGTTAGATATCGACCCACATTTCCCTCCATTGATTTACACAAATAAATAGACCCAAATAAACCATAAGCTCTAATACCGGTTGTTAGGAAAATATGTGTTTCCCCACAAGTAAAACAACCAATAGGAATAAAAACTAATCTTGAAAAAATTAAATCAAAAGCAACACAAAAATTTTCGTGGTTCCCTCAATGTGAGATGCGTCCACGGGATCGAAATCTGATTCCACTATCAACCAAATAAGTTTCCAAATGATTACAAAGCGAGACACGAATGGTTTCACAAAACCACCCTTAGGTGAATTCAAATAATCACAAATAAATAAGAGGAAAAGACCTCACCAAATAGGCGAACAAAATCTTCCAAAACAAATTTGTAGAAGATCCAAAATAACTTCCCAATGGCTCCCGAAATACACCACAAACAAACGGAGCACTTGAATATGCATCCAAGAATCACACACAATAATAAGCTTTGATTCACCAATTGAACTACCCAGTAGGCACTATCTCACCAAAATGAATTAATCAATGTTGGCAGCCGACACCTTTTCTTGGGAAAAATAATACAAAAAATATATATTGTGAATCTAGGGTTTTTTTTTATCAAAAACTTTAGTTGTTTCCAAACTGAATTGGGTTTCAACAAATATAATATATAAAATATATTATATCTAAACCAAACCAAATTAAAATTCTTATAATAAACCAATTGGGTCCCGCACTCCAACAAGGAGGTATACCTAACAAAATGTGAATAAAATATACCTACATTTCACCTATTTTCATACACTTTTTTTATTTCTCTTTCTAAATCCCTCCCTAAATTTCCCAACCAAACACAATATTAATATATTCTATTGTGAAGCATTACCATTTTGGACTTATAGAAAATGAAAAAAGTTCTCCGCCACCACCTTCTCATTCTCCTCCTCTTCATTTTCTCTTTCACAATTGATTCAAAGTCTGTGATTAAACCTTGCTACTCTTTAGATTCATGCCCTTCTCCTCTCTTATAAATGCGCCTTGGGACTCGAAGCTCTCAGGGTGCATTTATATTCAACTAAACATTTCGATATCTTAGGTTCCAACAACATTGATGCCATGGTACGTGGTCCTCGAACCAAATTCTTCTGCGGATCCTCGTTAAAGTGCCCACTTTGTGCCAATGTGTCAATGGCATACGTCAGTTAGCCTTAACCATTTTTTTTATCAAAAAAAAAATAAGATTTTAAGACAAATTATAGTCGTAATCCCTATAATTTTGTCTCTTCCACTAATTTAATTTTCGTTTTTCTAATTATATTAATTTTTACTCCTAAATTGTTCATATTGTATCGATTTAACACAATTGATAACACTCCTATGAAAATTGGATTGAAATTAAGGGGTAAAATAATCTATTTACTTTTCTTAAAATAATTGAGAATCTGATATCTAAGTTGAAATAGTTTATTTCTTTTTTAATAGATCATTTTGCCCATCATTTCTATCTAATTTATTAGCGAGTGTTATTAATTAGATTAAATTGATACAATATGAAATATTAAATGAAAAAAATTGAAATAATTAGAGCTAAATGATGGTTAATTCATAAATTAGGTAAATTTCATGGACTATACATATATAATCTATTCAAAATTTTGTGGAGCAAATTATACGTAATCCATTAACCATTTACCTTTGTTGGAGCATTGGATACTTGGAGCTCTAGAGCTAAAGGCTATGGCTCCAAATTTTATATATTAACTCAAGAAATATAAGAGTAAATCAAGATAATAAGACTAT